>OZ038512.1:46250168-46272668 GCA_964036315.1 Acanthosepion esculentum
GACAAGACTTAACAACTTAGATGATAAAGAAAAAAAAAGCCACCCACAAAGCGATGTTATTTTGATAACGGGACGGCGAAAATTCTGATGGTCATTGTCGTAATAATTAGTTGATGAATCCCAGAGTTTTGGGGCAGATAAAACATTAACTGTGTCATGATAGCCAAAACTTATATTATCGGGAAAGGATTTAATAGGTCATCTGCCGACCGCACACAAAGCCCAACCCTAAGTTAAGGAGATGTCGGTTGGACAAGACATCTGTGTTCTGTTGAAATTCGTTTGTGATAACAAAAGCCATGTTATTGGATTTTTTTTTAATTAACTCAATTTCGCCAAAATTCCAATTGAAGAATTCCATATGCCGTGACGTTGGATAAAAATTGAGATTATCACATTCACACTATTTTGACGCCTATTGGCCGAATAGCCAAGCGGAGGTGACCATGTGACGCAGGGAGGAGGCCTGCCACCGCCCATTGAGAGGATAGGTATGAGATGTTACTACGAGGAAGTGGGAAAACAGTTAACGCCCTCTAAAGTATGGTGAGATACCCATATGAGAGCAGAAGAGGCTGGGGGTGGAAGAAGATTTCCAAAAATGGAAAATGATAAATATTTCTGACCGAAAACAAAGAAAATCCTTATTGGGGATTTGAAATCAACGTGGTGGCCACACCACGTCCGACCCACGCCGGGTTTGATCGGCGTCCATATAAGCAAACGTCTTCGGGCGTTTGGCAGTGAAGTTAAGTTAGTTTTTGGCAGTGCAGTCCAAGAGGAGTGCAGTTCGCAGAGAGATCCAGTCGAGCCCAAGAGACAACGGGACTCGGAAGATAACGCCTCGCACAGGTGACCGCACGATTCCATACCTTCCGACTTCTAACCAAGAACAGATTTGTTGAAGTCCGACTTTAGATTTCCCACCAAAGCAAGTTTCCGACTTAGACTTCTAACCAAGAACAAATTATAGAAGTCTGACATATTTTCTACCAGAGCCGACTTTATTGAAAAACAACCCAGATATCCAGAGCTAGCTAAGAACGCAAAAGTGTTACAATCCACATTTTCTTTTCTTCGGGCGGGAGAGAAAGAGAGAGACGCACTCCTGTAACTCAACAAACCGACATAAAATTAATCGCTATTCCTAACCAGTCGCTCGCCTTGAAGTTGTTATTTGTGCTTTTTTTTTTTTTGTCTACATTTATTGTGCAGTATCACCTTGACCCGGATTCGGCTGGCACTACGGCCCGACGTTTGACTGATCTCGTCAACCTAAGATCAAATCACAACGTGGTAGGTTGAATCGAGATCAAAGCAGTTGCTTCGGTGACCAGGCGTTGGAAGCGAGCCGAGTACGACAAGTTGTTACTAGAACCCAACAAGACTTCAACCGATGTCCCACGGTTAGCCCGTCACATATTGGCGTCGTGACAAAGGACCGGTGTCACATTTGGCGTCGTGACCAAGGACGGGTGTCACACATGCAATAATTTTTTTTAGGATATTTGGTTTGATGGATGGATGTGAAATAGAATTAAGGATTATATTGATAATTCGATTAACGAGGACGTTTGTAAATAAATTTTCAACGTCGAGTGACGCTAAAATACCTTGAGTTTTATGGTCTTTAGAATTTGGAGGAATTCGTGAGTTGATGTGACACTATAGAGTAATTAAACGTTAAAGAATTTTGACAGTTCGTATATAGGGTGGGGGATCTGTGAAATGATGGGTCGTAGTGAGTATCCAGTATTATGTATTTTTATATTTTCGTATAGGTATCCTGGATTGTAGCCTCTGTTGATTTTATCGATGTTATCAGTTTAAACACACGCACAAAAAATCTACCAAACTTCTACTGAAACATACTAGCAGAAAATACTATTATAATAGCCTCATCCACATATAAAAAAGATTGAAAATAATACAAGTCTTCATAAAAAAGGAAAAGCCAACACTTAGTAACAGTAACTATGAACACGGCTACAATGTGCTGACCGTGTTCGGATAAGAAAACATTCCTATAACTTTAAACAGTATATGTCTATATTTCTGAGAAATCATCAAAATCTGTCTCTATTTTCTGAGAAATCATCAATTTTCTTTCGTAAAACTAGATCTATATTTACCAAAAATTTTCACTGAATTGTAAAATTAAAAAAATATAACGACATTAACAATTATGGATACTATGGGTTTAAGAAAACAAAATTCGATAAATCATGAATTTTTACAAGGTTTGTTTTCATTTAAAAAATATTAATTTTTATTTTTTTTTAAATTTAAAAAATCTTTTAGGATTCTGTATCAATTTATACGGGTTAAGTTATATTGTTATGGAGTACGACCTATATTTACTAATATTACGAGAAAAGAATTACTACAATTATTCATCGACCTATAGTTTTAAAAGGAAATTTTGTTTTTTGTGTGTGAATAAACGTGCCGGTGTTATATATTGAAGTCCATACACGTCGTTATCAGAAAATAAGTGCAGTACAATAATACATTTAAGGCCAAATTTCCTAAAATTGAATAAATTATTAGGTTACTTAGAATATTTTCCTAAATTTTAAAATTACTGGTTAGGTAAATATTATATAAAAAGACGCTCACGTTATATTCGTCAAGTAATGTTTAGATATATGTAAAAATAATTATTTAAATTTCCCAAACATCAAGAGAGTTGTCAACATTTCTTGGAAATATCCAGCTCCACGTAAAAATTATTTTCTTCAATAATTTAATCTAAAAGCCAAGTGGGTAAAAGAGTTTGTTGAAGTGATCCAGTGACTTGACCCAATGAGTTGTGAGTTCGATATCTGGCAACAGGTGAACAAAAACTTGCAGAGTTGAGTTATTAAAGGTGAATAACTGAAACTGAGATATCAAGAAAAGGCAGGAACCGTGGAACTAGAACAATCTACCTCAATTTCGGTTCGAAATTTCAACGTATATTACCTGATGAAAGCCGATACGTACAACAGCCGAAACAGCGTAAATATGACAATAAATAGGACAACAGTTTGAACAATGTAAAAATAAGCAATATTTTGTTTCTAATCAGATTAATTACACTTAAAATCAGCTAATCTTCCTCAAATTATGTTTCAAAAAAGTATATTTTATTAATGAAAGGTTTTGATTTAAAAAGAGAATTACGTCATGCTGAGAGAATTGCAAACATGGATAAAATCAGAGATATTTCGTGATTAAAAACCTCATTCCAATCAATTTATATTCGTTTTTAGACACAACACCATATTTTACTTTTATAAAAAGGACTGTTAAATTTAATCAATTACCTTGAAATTAAAACTAAAATAAAACCTTCAAAAAAGATTTTTAGTTTAAAAAAAAATTTTGAAAATTGCAAATCTCGTTTCTTTGCAGAAGAATATATATATATATATATATATATATATATATATATATATATATATATATATATATATATATATATATTACAGCAAAAAACAAAAATTACATGTAAAAATACATATGCTCTGTTAAAATAAAAACATCGTGCTCTCTGTGGATCAGTTTTAATAATTAATATTACTAGGATCCACTCGGATTATATAACAACGGATCGATTACCTGTACTATATATATATATATATATATATATATATATATATATATATATATATATATATATATATATATACATATATATAATTGCTTATACACATATATATATATATATATATATATATAAATATATATATATATATATATCGAGAGAGAGAGAGAGAGAGTGAAAGAGAGGGAGAGAAAGATGAAGAGTGAAAGAAACACTTAACTCACCTTGGAAATTTGAAAATACGTAAATTGTGTTGGCAACTTTTCCGCTAACCAAATGCCAAATTAACTCGCCCTTACTTTCTGAAATGTTTTGATTTGTTTGAAATTGAATAATAAATAAAGTTTCTGTTAGTTAATGTCATCGTGTTTGGTGTTCTATATGAGAGTGTATGGGTGTTAATTGCGTCCGACAGAGTTTCGTCGTCAGCGTGCCGGAAATGACGGGGAGTACCGAAGAAGGCGAAATGACGAAGTTTGACATACAGAAGTTGGAACGATATCTGCACCCGCTTTTCATACATTCAAAAAGACAAAAAATAAATAAATAAATGAAGGAAAACTAAGCCGAACAAAAGTGTTTAAAATTGAACATAAAAAAATAGAATTTATTCACTGCCAGATATTATAATGTAAATCAATTTTCAGATAATAAATTTCGTAGTAAACAACCGATTTTTCTTTTTTTACATTATTTACATTATTCGGACTATTGTCCTCATCTTTGTCGCGATGTTTATCACAACGTTTCGGCCGTTGTACGCTCCGGGCTTCTTCAGGTGGTTGGAATGTCGAACTGAACCCTTTATTTCGCTCACTGGATTAGATTTTTGCGGAGAAAAATATTAACAGAAATATATTTTTGACAAGACAAAAGTGTTACCTGGAAAAAAAGTTGTCGGCATTAAATGACCCATTGAGGTTGATATTCCGTAAAACAAAACAAGCCAAACCAAACCAATCATCTTTGTCGCCATATTTATTACAACGTTTCAGCCGTTGTACGCTCCGGCCTTCTTCAGGTGGTTGGAATGTCGAACTGGACCCTTTATTTCGCTCACTGGAGTAGACTGTTCTAGTTCCACGTGCCATGTCTAATGGATGTCAGTTATCTCCTGTTAATTTCCTTCTTAAAGTTCTCCACCGCCTTAACCAGGTATTGAACTCACACTCTTTGGGTCCTGTCATTGGATCTAACTAACGCCTTTATCCACTGTGCCATGTGTCCTTTTTGTAAACCAGTGAGTATCAACATTTCCAAGCTCTCTGTTCTCATTATGTGCTCTAGAAATGTCAACTGTCTTTTCCTGGTGTTAAGTATAAGTGTTCTTTCTGGTTATATTTTCTCTAAAATTTCGTTGTTAATCAGGTGTTCAGTCCATTGTATTCTCTGTATCTTTCTGTAGAATCACATTTATCACACCTTTCCCCATTAGACATATTAATAACTTTTTATGTCATTTTTATTAAGTGCAACATAGTTTGTTTTGTTTTTTTTATCGAACAGCAAGCCGTATGAGGTATATCACAACATAAGGCGGGGCATACTAAAAAAAAATAAAGGTAACTTTCCATTAAGGATTCTGCAGCCATTTTCCCTACAAAATTTTCCCTACAGAAATGGGAAAAGGTCGATTCCATCTTTAATTTTTTTTAAATCTGGGTATATCATCGTCATTGATGATTAACACTTAGCATATAAAAATATATGTAACCTCTTGTATCTACGTGGATTTCTTGCCTTGTTTGGGGTGAAACGAAAAAAAACAATTATTGTTTTTTTTACAACCATTTCATCAGGGATTTTGCACTGACGGTTTCTCGAATCACCTGTGACGAGTGGATTGTGGGATTTGACTGATTATGCCAAGTGCAGGTAATGTCTACGTTAATTGAGACGATAGCATGAGGGTTTCATTTTTTTTAGGCATTCAACCCGAAGCAAGGCGGGAAGCCACTAGCACACAAGAGATTACAGAGAGTGGGATCGAGAGCAAAGAGGAGTAATAGAGGAAAAGTTGAAGAGAAGGTTAGGGGATAGATCAGGGCATCTAGAGACGTCAATTCTCATTACATTTTAATAGTTGGAGATTATAGCTATCAGGAAAACAAGAATTGGGGAGGAACTTCCACAGGCGAGAAGTGCGAGACGTGAAGCTATTGGAGTAGAAGAGACGGCTACATTTAACAGTTTCGACAGTGAAGGGGTGTGAGCGTGATGCCAGCCTAGTTGAGCGCTTAAATTCATGAAGTCTGGGAACAAGCGAAAACAGCTTATCGGTGCGGTTACCGTGAAAGTATTTGTAAAAAAAAGACAGTGGGAGGAGACGGCAGATCAGGGCCATATACATTGCATATCTGGCTTTGGATTTTTATCAAGGACCTTGAGACAAACAGAAGGGGCTCCAGACCATATATGACAGCAATACTTCATGCAAGGGCGAATGATTGATTTGTAGATTTGAAGGATCAACTCCGGAATTCACAAATAAATATATTTTCTGTTTTTACGTTCGTCTTTTCATTATGTCTTCCGTCTGAAAAGATAGCTACATCAAAGAAATGCATATGTGTTACAGAATATAAGTTCATGCAGGTTCTAATCTTGTGATGATGTCATATATTCTTCCCGATAGCTGCACCAATCACAAACAAAATGACAACAATAAATGAGACGTATTTCATATTCATTAAGATAGCAGGATTTAAAAAATATAATATAACCAAAAAAAGATACCATACCTGTTTCAGATGGAGATAAAGCGAAAGTGTATATAAAATGGCTGACTAAACACAGAAGATAATGTCTCCATTTCTTTCTTTTTCATTGCGTCGAAGAAAATTTAAAGGTTCGTTTCTTGTAGAATCAATTCAATGTTAAAGTCAGATATATTGCCCCCCCTTTTTTTTGATAGAGATGATTTGAAATAAAATATACTTGTGGGTATGTCTCAATTAACCAATTAAATGTCAGATCTATGCCAAATAGCTTGTTTAGCGTCGATCTGATATTTAATTGGTTAATCGAAACATACCCACGAGTATATTTTTTAAATCTGACCTTATCTCCCCCTTTAATTTGCGTAAAAGAGGTAACGATTTGTTTCCAGATTTCCCTAAAAAATAATTTTTATCACCAGTTACCAACCATCGAACTCATAGTACACTCATAGTATTGAAACATGAAAGATTTTGGGCAACGATTTAAAATATTTTTATTTTAAAAATATTATACTTTGCTCTACACTGTATTGAGCACATTTTTTAAAAGTAAATGCTACGAACTATTGATTTTTACTCTATTTTTTCTTTCTCTATCTCATATATATATATATATATATATATATATATATATAAAGTGGACATTGAAGTCACACTCAGAGGCGACAGTCTGTTTCATGCTGGACGCTACGTCAGGCCGCGAATGCTGAAGTTTTCTTCGGCTATTTATATATATGGGTCAGTGATGAATTGCGGGTAATCTATTCTGGCGGTTATTTTTGGGAGTGGTTTGTTTATTTATTTATTTGTTGGGTTCATTTATTTTATTTGTTTTCCATTTTCATTTTTTATTATTTATTCTTTTCGTTTTTTCATGTTTTATTAACGTAGTATAAAATGATGAGTGGGATTAGCTTAGGTTGCTTATTTAATAGTTTATTTTAGTCTGAGAAGATAATTAAAGCTATTTATTCGTCCAATGTTTAGATTGCTTGCAGTAGTCTATTCTGTTATTTTGGCTGGTAGACGTTTTAAATTTATTTATTTGGATTGAGTATTTTTACTTGTTTTTGCTTATTTATTTTTATTTTATTAGTTCTAATGGTTATTTTAGCGGGGGCGATTTGTTAATTTGTTCATTTATTTGTATTCATTTTTATTTGTTTTTTATTTAATTACTTATTTTTTATTTTGTATATTTTTATTTGTTCTATTTTGTTTTCGATTTTTGAGTAACGTAGTGATGTTTTTTTATCGATATATAGCAGATATAGTGATTTTTAGGTCCAATTTTTGGATTGGTGGTTGTAGTGCATTCTGACGGTTATTTTGGTGAGATTGGTTTGTTACTTTTTTTATTATTATTTACTTTATTTACTTATTCGGGTTGATAGTTTTTACTTGTTTTTATGTATTTTATTTATTTATTTTTCATTTATTCTATTTCGTCTATTCTAACGGGAGTAGTTTGTTAATTTGTTTATTATTTGTTTGGGTCAATTTATTTTACTTGTTTTTTTATATTATTTTGTTTATTTGTATTTATTCATTTCAGTTTTCGATTTTTAAGTAACGTAGTAAAAATTTGTTTTCATGTCTGCATTTTGAAATGAGTTCAGATCGATTATTTAGTAATTTATTTTGGTCTGGGAAGGTAATAATAGCTATTTTTTTCTCCACGCAAAGTTTTCAGGTTGCTTGGAGGAAAAAATAGCTATTATTACCTTCCCAGACCAAAATAATTAACTAAATAAACGATCTGAGCTTATCTCAAAATGCAGACATGAACACAAATTTTTACTATGTGACTTAAAAATCGAAAAACAGCCATATACATTTAGCCATTATCAAGGATTATATTTCAACTGTTAGAATTAGAAATAGTTTGTTATGTGTATGTTTTATAAAGTGATTCATTTTTTTGTTTCAAAACACGGTCAAGATATTATGTCCATGTTCAAAGTTAATATTATTATGTTCAAAGTTAATATTATTAAGTGTTGGTTTGTTTATTTTTATAAGTAAGGCTTCCATTATTTTTAGCCTTTTTTTGCAAGTGGATGATGCTATTATATTAGTGTTGTCGACGAGTATATTCCGAATAGTGTCCGGTAGGTCTGAATATATATATATATATATATATATATATATATATATATATATATATATATATATATATATATATATTCAATGAAAATAGACCCATTGTATACTATATAGAATAATGCTCTAATAAAGCATGTGGGATTGCTATTTTGATTAGTCGTGCACATGCATGTACACATTAACTATTTTTTCAATACTATAATTTAGTCAAATTCAGAGAAAACATACGCAACTACAAAAGAGCATCAACAGTTGGGTCCTTTGGTGAAAACATAAGTGTCATACCTGACATGCGGAACATATTTCAGAATGCAAGGGCAAACTTTTCATTACACTGTCAATCCTCATCCTGGAACGGAACAATGGCAATATGCTATTCATTAGTAAATTAAATTCGAACTAATTTAAATATTAATCGAACAGATTTTTAAACGAATCAATTATAAATCAAATTAAATAATAAATAAAATCAAATATATAATTAAAATTTAAAAAATAAATCGATAAAAATCAGTTGCAATCAAATTTAAATATCAAATCGAGTAAAACCCTTAAAAACAGTTGTTTATAAAAAGTTTAACATTAATTTCAATTTTCATCATATATGGAATTGATAAGTTTTAATTAAACTTTAATTACAATAAGAGGCAAGGTAATTTGCTTAGCAAGGTATACAGACATTTAAACAAAGAATATTAGATATATTTTAAACTTCGATTTATATCTATTCGATATATCTCACGGTAAGGGTTCCTCTGTTCCCTTTATGTTCCGACTTTAAACGAATAAAAACTAAAAAAAAAGGGTTTTTTTAAGGTATGTCCGCAGAGGTAAATAAACTAAGTAGAGACTATTCTATATACTATACATAGAAAATGTAGGCATTGTTTTAAATAAAGGTTTTATGTGCAAAATTACCCGGGGCTAGGTTAAGAACGAATGGCGAATGAACCACTTAATACAATTTCTGTTTTGTTTTTTTAAAATATTGTCTCATGGGAGGAACGCTAATTTTATACGCAGATTCGAAGCTCAAAGTTAACATAAACTTAATACTGATTATCCCCCTTTAACCATTTCAGTGTTTATTAATACGTAACGGGCTACACGGCGTTCATCTTTTTGTTATATATTTTTTCTTTTAAATTTCCTTTTTTTTTCTTTTTACCTCACTTTTTAACTTCTTTGTCCTTCTACACTTTTTAGTTTATATCCTAATATTATTAAACGTTTGCTTTGATATACTGTGCAGTATTACACCCTTGAAACAGAGATTATTTATAAACAATTGTAGTGATTACTACTATGTTTGCTACGCCTACATTTTTCTCAACTGCGATTGGTCAAATAATAAATACTAACTATCACAGGACAATTTAATGATCGCATTCACCACACTGAATTTTTCCTACTGTTAATTCACAAACATGCTTTTGTTATAAAATCACCGATTGGGTAATTTTTCATCCAATCAGATATTTTTTGTGTTCTCTCGAAATTTCTCCCGCCGTTGTCCTGGGAGCCTACCGATAGTAATATAACCAGGATTCATTCCAAAAATAGAGAGGGAGCAGAACTCAGTAGAACTCAGCAACTCACACGCGTCTACACAGACTATTCATTCTACTCACTGTACACACACACACACACACACACACACACAGAACTTAAATATCACTCACCATCAGTTCTGTGTAACAAGCCAAGTTGCAACAGCTCTGTTAGTTATATATAATCCACAACTGAATTACTACATGTTCTTCTGAAAACATCATCCTATCTAATACAGAACTTTGAACATTCTTATTCAGAAAACTTGTTTTATTACATTTAATCTTTCAGCTAACAGATAAAGGGAAACTACTTCTTCTTTCTTATTGTTTCACACATTACAAAAAATGTTTTGTATTTGTTGATTTTAATATATATTTTATCGTTGAAACAAAAATCGGTTTTCCATTGTTTTTCCTTAATTCAAAAATGTATAATTGTTAAATGCTGTTCAACACGCAGTCACATCAATCACTTTTTTTTCACAACGGAAATACTCCAATAGCTTCATGTCTCGCACATCTCGCCTGTGGAACTCCCTTCCTTATTCCTGTTTCCCTGAAAAATATAATCTCCAACTATTTAAGTGTAATGTCAATCGACATCTCCAGTTGCCTTGATCTATCCACTTCCCTTCTCCACATCCTTTCCCCCTTTCATTCCTATCTGCTCTCGCTCCAAATCTTCTGTAACCCCCTTGCCTGGATCGATCCACTATCTTTCCCCACATCCTCTCCTTTCCCATTCCTATCTGCTCTTCCTCCAAACCTTCTGTAACCCCTTGCGTGCTAGTGGCTTCCAGCCTTGCTTGGGGTGATAAGCTTAAAAAAATAAATAAATAAAACTTGTACCATATAAGCTTTATGGATGCATCCTTTTTTCGTTATTTTTTATTTTATTTTTATTTTTCCCCACTATATCCCTACCTACACTCTATATTTAGAATGTATACCCCAATAACATATTAAGTTTATATTAACTTTGAGCTTTGAATCTGCGTATAATTTAGTGTTCCTCCCATGAGACCTAGTATTTTAAAAAAAACAACTGTATTAAGGGGTTTATTCCCCATTTGTGCCTGACGACTTTGAAAAACATGAAACATTAACTTGCATTACGAACGTAGATATATGTATAAACGTAGTTTGTGTACACACACACACACACATATATATATATATGTGTGTGTTAAAATTTGTATATTTAGGCAGCAAATTCTCTTTTAGACATGTCTGACGGAATAAATTACAGACATTATATCTGTTAATTTTTAATAAAATCCATTCATACTCACGAATAATGTTCCGCGTATTGATGTTAACCACACACACACACACACACACACACACACACACACACACATATATATATATATATATATATATATATATATATTAAAAACAGATATGTTGTGTCGGTTTCGATTAATATTTATACAGATTTAGGGTCTTCGAAGGAATACTCATACGACAAAAGCCACCATCTATAATTAAACCAGTTATAATTTAAGACGCTGCATTGTCAAATGCATATATAATAAACTCATGCACGCACGCACGCACGCACAGAGAGAGAGAGAGAGAGAGAGAGAGACGCATGCACACACATCATACCTTACTTGCTTACGACACTAAACTTATTCGGTCTATAAAACTTTTCATTTGTCTCTACCCTCACTGAGAAAAGTTGTCGTAAGCTTGGACCATATTCCTTTCGAAAGGAACTTTGGACAATTTATGATGGAATTTCCTCCTTTTCGGATAAGGATTATGCGTAATTTGGTAAAGTCGATCAGTAAAATTAATCGACACAATATATCTGTCATCTTTAATAAAAAATTTTGAAAGAGTATTTGCTGCCTAAATGCAGAGAAATTACCCTCCCACCGCCGTAATCGACCTCACCTGTGCTATTTTCTGTAAATAATTTCATACTAATTGCTTTGACGAGCTTCCCTCTTTGGTACCTAAGAATTTAAGCGCAGTGCTAGATTGGCGGAAAGATCTCATCAATTTGTAACTGAAATGTCTAGTTGTAAATCTAAGTTCAACACTAACAGTTTCTTTGATTCACATTTATGCATTCTTGCTTCCCACTCTACCTTGATGGAATAACACCAACACTGGACTTGTGACTTAATCCCAAATCAATTAATTAAAAGAAAGCGAACAAAATGTGAAGAGTATAAAAAAGTCATAGCATCTTTTTCCATTGCACCCGAAAATCCGCAAATGAACATCAGACCTACCAAATATGGAGAGATTGTAATTCATGTTTAATGTAGTTGGAATGTAGCAATCCGACGTAGGAAGTAATTTGTTCAATGTAACAGCACCAATGTCTCGTAGCACCTATTCAGGAATTCTTAAGGTCTTCCAAATCAGAGGTTGGCAGTGGATATTTGGAAAGAATAGGAAAACGTACTTTTGCAGGTTTCCTCATCTGACAGTTTAGCAGAAGATGAGATACAAACTAAAATAAATGAGATACGAAACAATGATCTCTGAAAAAATAAAACGGAAGAATCTAACTGTAACATAAACAATTGCACTGATTCAGATTCTGTCACTGATGAAGATGAATCAAACGACATTAGAGTAGAATTAATTGACAACAACACAGTTGAAAGCACTAAAGCAAAAAACCACAGCATTCAAATAATCAGCAAAGTAACTTGCATACAAATCTAAGAAAGTGCCCGGCCTCGAGAAATACTTATGACAAAGTCCAATAAACGTATTGTGCAAACATATAACTCTGCATTGTAAACATTGTTAACGGACAGACGACGGGAAAACATTACAGAAGTAAATAATGTCATATATGCAACGGTTTTAGCAGCTACTGAAAAACTTAACTTTAAGACAAATATAATATTAAAACCACAGACAAAAATGGATCACTGAACGTATTACATATCTCTTACCAAAAACAGGTGAAACAGATGATCCAAATAATTATAGGCCAATAACATGTCTGTTCACCACATATAAATTAATCACGTCTGTCCTGACGAACTTGGAATATAAAGGGTGTCGAAGAGGTTCATATGGTTGCAAAGATCAACTACTAATAAATAAAATGATCCTGGAAAATTGCTAAAGAACGTAGAAATCTCAGCACAGCTTTATATTACCATAAAGCCTTTGATAGTGTACCACACTTTTGGATACTTAAGGCTTTAGAAATGTACAAAGTATCCGCGGTGATAGTAAATAGTAAAATGCACATCCTGCAAATAATCATCGAAGTATCTCGCACACAAATGTCAGAAAGAGACCAGCTTTCAAAATGTCATCTGAAAAAGTCCAATAAACATATTTTACAAACATATAACGCTGCATTGCAAACATTGGGATGTAATGGAATATCCAGTCACCCCCCATGAATGATTACACTATAGTTAGTAAGTACCTATAAAGTCAACTGTCTACAAGAGACTGGAGGAAGAGTAGAGCGAGAAAACGCAAGCACGTCCGACTTTCCAATTAGTGACACTCACTACTAGATTTACCGTTGTGTATAACTGTACCGTATTTCATATTGTACTGGTTGTGTACAATAAACCTTTCTTCTATTATCCACCTTGGTGTTAAGTATTTATTCCATTAGCACGGAATATAACACATTGTTAACGGATAGACCAAAAGAAAGGATCACAGAAGTAAATAATGTCCTATATACAACAGCTTTGTCAGCTCCCGAAAAACTTAATATCAATACAAAGAAAAGATTAAGCAAGAGACCAGAGGATGTCACTTGAAGACAAAATTGAGAAATTGAGTAAATGAGTTATTGATGTGAGGTGAGATTTCAAGAAATTCAAATGTTTCAAAATGGAAAAGCCAAAAAATCAAGCAGAAATATCAAATTAAAACAGTAAATGAAATCCGACCAATGAAGGAAATCATTAAACAGAAATTGCAATTAAAGGCACAGAGAACAAACGATGTGAAAAGCGTTGGAGGTTCTATCCACAAAATAAGATATTCCAAACGGACTTCAAGATGTTTTACAGGGAAATTAGAAAAGCTGTTACAGAAGTCAAAATGCCAACATCTTTTGAAGAAGCGCAAAGATTTCGGGAGAAAATATAGAACAACCCAATATATATAAGAAATTGTTAGGAGGATTTGAGATAATCATAATTAAGTAATTCATCGAGTTTTAGAAGAAACCTCAAGAGAATGCAGAAAGCACTGGACGGCCGTTTCGTCCTATATTTGGGACTCATCAGCAGTGCACATCCACTACCAGGAATTGAAACCCGGACAGTTACGTTATTAAGCAAACGCCATACCAACTGTACCACGGGTCCCGGTGACGAAGAGTTAACGAATTAAATTCGATATAGCGCCGCTCATTCACATATTCCGTGGTGGAACTCATCCAAGTTCCTTTAAATAAAGATTGTGCCCCCGAGATCCACGACTACTATCACCAAGCCGCTCCATCCAGAGCATTAGAAGCCGGTTCAAGCAAGGATATACAAGAAATTGTTAGGGGGATTTGAGATAATCATAATTAAGTAATTCATCGAGTTTTAGAAGAAACCGCCGTCCAGTGCTTTCTGCATTCTGCTGAGGTTTCTTCTAAAACTCGATGAATTACTTCATATATATATATATATATATATATATATATATATATATAATTCCAATGCAGAGTGAATCAAACGAGAACAAGAAAGGATGAATTATAAACCTGTGAAAGAATGGAAAAATATTAACAAGAATAATATAAATATTAGGCAAGCTCTAAGAAAATCCCCAAAATGGAAGTGACAAGGTAACCAACTTTTGTTACTATCATCTGTCATCAATCCTTAAAATCTTGGGCAAACTTTATCCATGCTAATTAATAAGCCCAATGAAATTCCAGAATGGATCACTGAAGGTTTTACATATCTCCTACCAAAAACGGGTGAAAGAGATGATACAAAATATTATAGGCTAATAACATGCCTGTCCACCCCATATAAATTGATCACGTCTGTGCTGACGAACTGTACTTACTCTTTTCTCGATGAGAAAACATTCTTACCCTGAAACAGAAGGCATGTCGAAGAGGTTCATATGGTTACAAAGGTCAGCTACTAATAAATAAAATGGTCCTGGAAAATTGCAGGAATAAGGTAGAAATCTCCGCACACCTTGGATAGTGGGCGACACCCTTGGATCCTGAAGGTTTTCGAAATGCACATGGTCTCTTCGGTGATAGTAAATTTCCTTAAATATAGCAGCAAACTGTAAAACGACTTTATAGCGAAATGACAACAAAGGCACTTCCACTTCCACTTGTTTGAATAGGCGACGGGGACTCTATCAAGGAGACTCCAAGTCGCCTCTTCTGTTCTGTCTGTCCTTAGTCCCCCTTTTGTATGAACTAAACAGTAATAACTCTGGATACAAAGTAAAAAAAAAGAATGTGTTTAATCGATGGTCCCGAACTTTTTGCGAAAGACGATAATCAGTTGAAGGTTATCCACAATACTGTAAAATGTTTCAATGATGACATTGGTATGGATTTCGGATTAGATAAATGTGCAAAAGTCACATTCTAGAAATGGAGAATTACAGAATCGCACAAATTAGATCACGATTTTGTCACAAATTAAAGAAACTGGAACAGGAAGAAGCCTATATACACCTAGGAGTCAGCGAATGAGATGGAATACAGCTACAAGTAAGAAAACTACAGGTATGTGCGTCTGATGGTAAATACCGAGTTAAATTCACAAAACAGAATATCATTCCATGTAGTCTAAAAGAGTATGATTGGTGGACTTACTTGACATTCAACCCGAGAAATTTTGGAGAGAAATAAATATAATTCATATTTCTTCTGGTTTTATCATTCTATCTAGTCTGAAAAGTGCTAAGAGATCGGAGACCTTAACTAACAAACAACGCCAAAAGATTTCGAAGTGAAATAAATAACATTAATTTTGTTACTGATTTCATTGTTCTATATGGTTTAAAAGATTTTATGAGATTGAAGGCTTTACTTAACAATCAACCCGAAGAGAAATAAATATAATTCATTGTGATTCCAGTTTTATTATTCCATCTGGTTTCAAACATTTTATGGGATTGGATGCCTCATTTAACTAATAAATTTTGAAAAGTAATAAATATAATTCATTGTGATTCCAGTTTTATTATTCCATCTGGTTTCAAACATTTTATGGGATTGGATGCCTCATTTAACTAATAAATTTTGAAAAGAAATAAATATAATTCATTGTGATTCCAGTTTTATTTTTCCATCTGGTTTCAAACATTTTATGGGATTGGATGCCTTATTTAACCTAACAGAGAGGAACCCGGACGAGGCTCCGCCGAAAAGCAGAGTCTCGTTCAGGGAGGTAGACTGACCCTGAACTCGTTTATACGTGTTCAAAAAGGGAATAATTTTGTCCGAGCCCTCTGGCTCGGATAACCCACGTGAAACCCGGCCATGTGCCACACGTAACCCTCGTGAGGTGGGTAGCTAGATATCACTAGCTGGGATCTTTTTCACATGTGCTGGTCAAACTCCCTGCCTCCGAGCAGAGAGGATCCCCAGACGAGGCTATGCCGAAGGACAGAGTCTCGTCTCGGGAACGAGCTACTCGGTCCGTTTTACACGGGTTCTACGGGAGATTTTGGCTGAGCCTACGGGCTCAGATGCCCCACATTAAATTCAGCCTTGTGCTACATTTGATCGCGTGGGGAGGTTAGTAACTACACTAGCTGGGATCTGTTACTCAGCACTTAGCTGTTGTCGAACTCTCTGCCTTCGGTCAGAGAGGAACCCGGACGAGCTTCTGCCGTAGGACAGAGTCTCGTCCGGGGAGATAGACAGACCTGTACCGTTTATGCGATGTTTACGTGGAATTTTTGGCTGAGCTACATCCTACCCCGTGGGGAGGTTGGTAAATATTACTAACTGGGATCTGTTGAGTACAACTCAGACTTACGCGAGAACTACCGACCTTCCAATAGTAGCAGTCACTACTGGATTGACTTGCGACGACCTTGCGCATAACTGTTAACTTTATTCTTATTGTATTGGTTTTTTACAATAAACCTTTACTTATTTTATTCACCTTGTTTTTCAAGTATATATTCCTATTAGCACGGAATATAACAATGCGCTAATCGCACTGACTGTTTATTATCATTCACTTATCATACGTCAGCCAATATCCTCGTCGCCAATTTGTTGTGGATTCCGAGATGAATCCGATATCAATGAATAACAAACGCCAGGAATGGATAAGGAAAATAAATGTATTAACGTAATAATACAAACTGGCAATATGGGTTAGTAGATCCAGGAATGCGGGTTAGTAGCACTAATATATATGCAGTCTTGGTATTGAAGTATCGCGGTATGACTCTTTACTGAGTCTACGTGCTCGCTAACTTGGACGCTTGCCGCCGTCTCTGTGTGTGACTTACTCTACTACTACTGGACTCTACTACTCTTCTGTCGTTCCGTCTCGACTCCTTGACTGTTCGGGTATTCACTGGTAGTAGTATATGTATACCTTGGGCGAGTCCATCTGTATGAAAAGGGGAGACCCCTTATCATTTATCATACGTCAGCATGTGGCAAACATGATCAATGTTTCCTCCATTGTGCCAGTTGCAGGACGTACAAACCTTGGGAGATCTTCAAGATTCTCGATTCCCCTCCTAAATTCATCTAACATCTTTTGCGCTATTGATAAATCTGGAGCGTAATTCCTTAATGTATCAAAAACGTCAGCATGAATATCCTTAGGGGATAAAACACTTTTTCTGCAGCTAGTTGATAACATCAAGACGCGAGATTTTATCCATTTTTAAGAGGAGCCGCTACTAGTTACATCTGAAGTTTTCTTTGAACAGACAGATTTACCTGAAACGCAACGATGTAGTTATTAATAAGAAGTTTTGAAATTAATGCATGTAAGATTTCACAACGATAGCATCGTTCCTTCATTGTAAGCCTATGAATGTTTCAGAATAGGTGAACAACGAAGAATCCTTAGAGAAAATGGCAAAAAAATGAAACTTATACTTTACATCGGGAAGAGGCAGTTCACCTCTCTAGGGCACACAATGAGGAAAGAGCGCTTGGAAAGTTTGACACTCACATGGTATATTAAAGCCAAAAAACAATGCAGAACCTACCTAGTAAGCTTTACTAAATGGATGGCAGAATGAAAGAAAGAATGAAATACTTCCTTAGCGTTAGAAAGTCGAACCCCAAATGAAACGAAATATGAAAGCAATTTATCTTGATTATCGTAGGGATGCTGATCAGACTTGTAGCCGTTGGATTAAGACTTGAAATTTGAATTTTCCGTATCGCCAGGTCGTAAGGCTGTGTTAAAGTCAACAAAAGGTCGCGAAGCTGAGATGACTGAAATCCAAGTGTACTGTACTTCCTCCTTACAGTCAAATACTATTACTATCAATACTAGTTACAGAAACTGAAAATACTCATAGAAATATCAAGGCACAATTGAATTGATGTAGTTAAGTGCAAAAATTCGCTGAAAAAAAACAGCATACTATGATGTAAAAATTCCAAAACTTCACAAAAATAAAGTTTTATTGTCAAAATATTTATGCTATTATTAAGAGGAAAGACAAAAGTATTTTTCGATTATTTTATTAAAATTTTAATCCTTTTCTAATACTTTAGAAATTTTGGTTAAAACCTTGTTTTTCTTGTGTCAGCGGGTGGGCAAAAGATTAAATAGAATCAGTTTTTTTTATTTATCTATGGCTATCTTCTTATTAATTAAAACCTAGCAGATATTATGAAATTTTATTAATTCATTAGCGTTTTTGGTAATATTTTACTGATTGACAGTTTTCACTTCTTGAATACAATACTTGCATATTTTGCTAGTGGTGATTCCTATTAGAACTCTGGTTTGAATATATATTTTCATTCGTTGTATTTAATACAAAAATATCAATTTTATACGGATTTAGTCTTCGATTAAGACTTGAAATTTGAATTATTTCCGTATCACAAGATCGTAAGGCTGCGTTGAAGTCAACAAAAGGTCGCGAAATATGAGGCGACTGATATTCAAAGATACTGCACCCCCTCCTGACATTCAAATACTATTACTATCAATACTAGTTCCAGACACAGAAAAGACCAATAGAAATATCAAAGCACAATTGAAGTAAAGGTAAAATCGAATATTCTTTAAATTTTCATTTCGTTCATCCAGTAAATAGTGCTACCATATTTGGTTAGGTGCTTCTTCTATTATGAATTCAAGCGCATTGCTAGATTGGCAGCAATGTCTCATCATTTTACTGTTGGTTAGATGTAAGCATAATTGTTATGGTAACAGTTCCTTCTCTTTTCCTTATAGAACTATATTCCGGCTTCTTTCTTTCCAGTTAACTTTGATCTTCAAAAACTGAAATGAAATGTCGATCATTATCTTCTGTCTACTGTTGGGTTAAAATACATTTCTGCAATATTTTAAACGTAAATAAATAATGTTTCAAATCAGATTAATTATACTTCAAAACAGTCAATATCATTAAAATAAAATTTCAGAAAAAAATTTAGAATATTATTTAATAAAGAGAATTACATTGCGATGAAAGACGATGAAAAAAAAAGGCGATATTGAGCCATTTTACTAAAAACAAATTCCTTCTGGTCAATTTAAATTAGGTTTTGAAAAACAGCGAAGAATTTTGCTTCTTGGAAATATTAAATTTAATCCATTAGCTTGAAATTAAAGCTAAAATATAATCTTCAAGAAAGACTTTTCATTTCTAAAAATTATTTTTTTTACTTCAGATATCTCGTTTTATTTGTGTGGGCCCTTAAAGTTAAAGTTCTTAAATGTTCATTTCATGCATGCAGTAGATATTGCTGCCATATCTGGTCAAAGGCGCCTTCTTTGTATTTAGAGATTCTTGATAAAAGCCAAAGAAGAATATGCAATGTTATTGGTCCTAACCTAGCATCTCAGCTTCAATGCACTCACTTATTATATTTCTACTCCGGCCGTAAAAAGAATGTTTCGTACTCGAAGTAAATGTCAACTATGAAAGTTTTAAACGCTATTTTAATGTACAGTATTTACATTAGTCGGACTATTGTCCTCATCTTTGTCGCCATATTTGTCACAACGTTTCGGCCGTTGTACGCTCCGGCCTTCTTCAGGTCCTCAAGGACACATGGCACAGTGGATAAAGGCGTTGGTTAGATCCAGTGACAGACCCAAAGAATGTGAGTTCAATACCCGGTTAAGGTAGTGGAGAACTTTCAGAGGGAAAATTAGCAGGAGATAACTGATAACTGACATCCATCAAACATGGCTCGTGGAACTAGAACAGTCTACCCCAGTGATCGAAATAAAGGGTTCAGTTCGAAATTCCAACCACCTGAAGAAGGCCGGAGCGTACAACGGCCGAAACGTTGTGACAAATATGGCGACAAAGATGAGGACAATAGTCCGACTAATGTAAATACTGTACATAATACCTCATCTCAGAAATATAGACAGGCTATTTTAATGTGTTACTACTATTATTATTAATCTACACTTGTAATATAAATGTCTGGTTTGGTGCTTCTGTTATGTATTTAGAGATGCTTCATAAAATTCAAAGAATCTGCAATGTTATTGGTCCTAACGTGGCATCTCGGCATCAGTCAATTTCCCACCGCCATATCGTAGCTCCCATGTGCCTTTCCTATAAATAACTTCAATTGTAATTCTTCTGATGAGCTTTCCTGCTTTGTACCTCGAGTTGACAATTTCAAGCGCAGGACTACATTGGCAGCAATTTCACATCCTTTCTCTGTCGAAATGGTTAGATCTAAGCATATTTTCTATTCTAACAGTTCCTTCTCTTTTCCTTGTAGAACTATATTCCGGCTTCTCGCTTGCCAGTTAAATTTGGTCGTCAAAAATTTAAATGTAATGTCAATCATTATCTTTTATCTTCTTGATTCTTGTTCTTCTATTGTTCTTATTCCTTAATAATGTTTTTTTTTCTTTTTCTGGTATTATTTCGCACTTAATAATTGCTTGCATCTTAGTGACTTTATTGCCGTGCTTCGAGGGAATTGATTAAAAAATAATTTTAAACACTGTATGGAATATTTGAAAAAAAATGTCTATTACTAAATGCTGATTATCTTGAATTATTAATACTAACTCCGTTCCATAATAAGCGACCAGATGTATTAGTTTTGAAAGAGTAGAATTGGTCACTTACTTTGGGACTGCGATATTATGTAATTTTGAATAGAAAATAAAGTTCTTTTATTTTTATTCTACTTTCATTAGTCTATCTGGTATAAGACATGTTTGTATTAAAAGTCGTCTTAGTTATGAAAGAGAACAAGGAATTTTAAAGTGAAATAAACGTACTTCATTTTGATGAGTTTCATTATTTTATCTGTACTAAAAAAAACATAACAATGAATAAACACAAGATGTTTTGAAGACAAATTAAATTTAATTAATCTTATTATCAACTTCACTGTTTCTATTCCGTTTGAACATGTTTTAGATGAATGGATGCCTTAAATTTAAAGCAACTCAAATAATTTTGAAGATGAATATCAGTCAGTCAGTTAAGTGTCATACGTGATTCATACTTAGGCGATCACGTCTCTTGCGATTCATGACTGACTAAGCAGAGGGACTTCCCGTAATATATTGCCGTTTCTTTCTGTGGTAGACTGGTTGCCAACCAAGGTTATAGGACCCAATCTGTCCTGCTATTAAAGCAGGGGGAGGGAGAAGAGATGAATTCATAACTTTCTCAAGGATTCTCAGTGGATTCATACCTTTCTTTCGCGTAAGTGAATATAACGAACCCGACTGGAATTTGAACTCGGCTCTTCGATTTCAAGTCCAGTGCCGTTATCCATTACACCACGAGTTCATTATGATACCAACTTCATGATTCTGTCCAAAATCTTTTTGTTATAACATTGGAGGCTTTCATGATCTACTTTTATATATGAATAAACACCAAAAATATGAAAATGTTAGTGAATTGTTGAAGCAATTTTGATTTTATGCATATAATGATATTGCTTTTCCATTAAACAAAATGTCTAATTTGTTCTAAAAAGTATTATTTTTCTTTTGCAGGTTTTGTCGTGTTTTTGTAATTTTAAAAATCAGAGACAGTTTCAAGTCCTCACAAAGAAACCGAAACAACTCATTGACGTCTTATTATTTATCAAGAAAAACGAGGAATTTTGAATGAAAATAGGTTTATGTTATTTTGATACAAATATAAAACAATACGTTTTGCAAATTATTTTATCAGTTTGGTGGCTTTCATTATCAATGAGTAATTGTAAGTATGAAGAAATGTTTAAGAAATGACGTAAGTCTTATAGCCTTCATGAAATTATTTCTTGTATGAACGGGATGATTTCTTCCTGTTATTAAATAAAATCCATATTCGGTTTTTTTAAATTCTTTCTTTCTTTTTTCAGATTCATCGCGTTTTACTATTGTTCATAAGAAACAATTGCAATTCCTCACAATGA
>OZ038512.1:46277668-46297668 GCA_964036315.1 Acanthosepion esculentum
CATTTGACCTCAAATTCTGGAATGGGTGCAGGGCCATTGAAATTCGTCTTTTTTATCCCTGCTACCAGATCTGACTTTGAGCCTCAAATGACATATTCGACTTTGTCAACACTTTTGCATTAATCGTCTCATCTTACCAAAATACGCACTTCCTTTATTCGCGTCTTTACTGAAAAAAAAAAACCCGCATACGTGCTGAGTGAAAATGGTTCCGCCCTCAGCAGTGCATTTTCCAATTCTTTAAACCTTTTCCCCTAGCCCACGCCGCATCCCCGACCTGGCGAGGAGTTTTTGCGCTAAAACAGCAGGGCTTCCTCCCAATCCATTTCAAATCTAATGCCGGCAAACGGTTAGCGGCTTTTCGTTGTCGCACAAACCAAACGAACAAACGCTTCATTGCAGCTCCTCGCATTCTCATCGCCGGCATCACGTGCGTTAGAGCCAAGCTGCATATGCAGCAGACAACTTGAACCCGTTTACGGCCAAGCCTTGCGCTTGCCAAATCATGCGCTCGTGCTTGAATGCGCGCTAGCATCTTCCATTTTGCGTGAGCTCATTCAATGACAGGTCACGCTCCCTTTAAATACATTCAGCACGGCTGCATCCGCACTCACGTCTTGATTTGATCGCCATTAACGCATCTGTCCTTGGATTAATTGACAGCTTCCTGCTACCGCAAGTTACCCATTTTATCTCCGCGTGCTGCCCAATCCATCTTAGCGTTCCATACCTATTTCTACCTTTTCGTAGTTCAGCTTTGCTATTAGACAGTTAACTGCTGTCGCAAGTTACTTATTTACTCAATCGTTTGCCCAACCTATTTTACCTCCACGTTACAGTTTTCACTGTAGGTTGAAGTGTACTGCCTTTACTACGCGGCCCAGTACACCTCAGTACTTCACTGCCTATTTACTTAAACGTTTGCATTGCCGATTTTATCTCTGCGTGCTGCCTTTACTGCCCAGCCCAGTCCATCTTAGCGTTCCATACCTATTTGGCAGGGACCTCAATTTTCTTGCATAGAAAGGAAAAATGGAATGGCGTTGGCTGAGGACTGGCTGAGGACTTCAGTGTAGACCACATTTTCAGCTTTTTGTGAGGGTGAATAAAGGAACACATCATCGCGCCTGCCGACTCGAGAGCAGGCTACGTAAAGTTGGCCGTATGAGAAGCACTGCTCCTCTAAGTGTACACCAGTGACAGACAGTGTTTGTCCTTGGGCCTTATTAATTGTCATAGCAAAACAGGGTGCGATTGGGAATGGGGATCTTCTGAAAGTGAAGGGTACATCGGTATCTGATGGATACAAATGCATCCTTGGGATAAGCACTTGCTCCCCTTTACCACATTACTGTGAAGCATTGAACTCGTCGCCAACTAATGTATAGTTACAAGCATCAATTGTCTCTCCTCACATCACCATACCATATGTACAGAAATGAATGACCCCGACCAGATTACGGGCACTTTCAAAAATGCGTGCGAGCCTCCTTCGTGCAGCAAAAAATCGATAAAAAGCTCCGGTTCGACCCTGCCATCAGCTGTCAGTTTTTAACTTCTTTTCACGCCCAGGCTGCAATTAACGTCAAATGTCGATTCAACTTCCGACATTTACGACGTCAATTCGTAACGGAGATAGATTTTTAATTTGGACTCAGGCTTTCAAAAAATTGGTAAATCGGCTGGTACTCCGGTATTTGGGCGGATTACATTCTAAAATTTTGGGCGTTCTTTACAATTCAACCAGAAATTCCTACGCGGCCCAGTTAGAGGTGTCTTGCATAGAATGCCGTGTGACCCCGTCGTGACTCAAAAATCGATACAAACCTCCATGTTGACCATGCCCTCAGCAGTCTATTTCCCACTTCTTTAAACTTTGTTCATTCTCCCAGGCCGCATCCCAGATCCGATTTTTCAATTTACGTCATTGTGTCATGCTGGAGCCCGATTTTTTATTTGGGACTCAAACTTTGTAAAAAAAAAAAACGATTAACTCACAGGTGATACGGATTTGGGTTTTTTTTAAGTTGAATGCCTCGCCTGCACTACGCGGCCAAATCGGATCAATGTATGGTTTCCAAAGTACCGGGTTAACAAAACAAGGGCAATAACAACCCGGCCCACGTAGTATGACCAGTCTCAATATTTCAGGAAACTGGGTTGTGTGTGAAAAAGCATTTGTTGTTAACATTGTTTTTTCATTCGGTTTTTCCAGTTACGAGTCCTTTTGTAAAGCTGATCGTTTTGTGTTCATTTTGTTTAGTTCTTTTTTCATAACAGATTTAATGTTTAGTATAGACCTTAGAAAAAATTCGCAGTGTGAGATAGGCAAGAAGTAAGGCATGTAGTAACATCAGCACGGCAAAGGGCACTCCTTTAAAGGCAACGAAGAGCAAAAATATTTTAAATCAAGTGATAGCGATTGCTGTATGAGTCGTACGATTTTTGAATCAAGCACGGGCAACGCCGGGCCATGCTGCTAGTCATCTATACAGAGTGAAAAGATTGATTTTATGTATAGATTGCGGAAAGTGTAATTACAAAATTATTTGAGGTTATCTATTCCTCCATCTATCAATATAAAATTATATATATATATATATATATATATATATATATATATATATATATATATATATATATATATATATGTACCATTATGCATAAGTTTAATGAAAATATCTCAGATCGAATAATTTTATTTCTGATGAATTTTATTTTGAGAAAGTGTTTCTGAGTTGTTTACAGAAAAAAGAATGAGAAAAAACAGAATAAGCCCGAGTCATTAATTCTATATATCAAAATTAAAATAGAACATCAATCACGGGCTAAATAGAAGGTAAAAAGTATTTCTGTAGTGATTTTACTCATGAAATATTCATGAAGATAGTGAAATATATATATATATATATATATATATATATATATATATATATATATATATATATATATATGAAATATTGATGAAATATGAAGGCAATCACTTAAGATCAGAGATTCAAGATATTCCGTTGTATGAGTTTTTAATGCTTGATATTTTGGCCGTCATTTTTACGGCAGGTTTCGTGATTTTGTTACTGACGGCATTTTTTTTTTCAGGAAATGTTTCTTCTTAGTATCCAGAATGAAGAAAACCAAAACAATGAGCAAAATACAAAATACCAAAATACAGGAAAGCATTTCAAAAATGAGCGAAATATTTTGATCCCAAGATCTCCCATCGGCTAGAGTAGCCCGTCTTGTCAATGAGATCCTGAAATATGGAGGCGAGCGATCACTTAAGATCACAGATTCAAGATATTCCGCTGTATGAGTTTTTAATGCTTGATATTTTGGCCATTCATCTTATGGCTGGTTTCATGATTTTGTTACTGACGGCATTTCTTTTCAGGAAATGTTTCTCAATGTCTTACAGGAAAAGAAAAAACGAAATAGAATAAGTCTGAAAAATTAATTTTGAACATCGACATTTAAAATGAAATATTATAAAAATATGGAGAGAAAAGATTGATTTTGTATATAGATTGATATAAATAAATATATTGAAAATGTTTATTTGAAGATATCTATCTATTCATCTCTCTCCCTATCTCTCTCCCTCTCTCTCTATCTCTTTCTATCTATCTATCTATCTATCTATCTATCTATCTACCTGCTCCTGAAAAAATTATTTTGGTTGAGCTCTCGGGAGAGGAAGTGTGGGTTAGTAAACAGTAACTATTACGGATAATAATGCAAGACTCTTCGGTAAATCGAATCGAATTCTCTCAGTCACTGTGTGTTTATCTAAAAATAAATACGCTTAAATTCACCTTCATCCCTGTCGTGCGCCAACGTCTTAGTAGTAGATTCCCCGACTGACGCCAATTCAGTCGAGTTTGGATCCTAGCAAGAGGCAACCGGGCGTCTAGCCACACTGATGAGCTGTGATACAGCGCAACAGTCTGTTTGTGGATGACAATATATATGCTTCTGAAAAAATGATTTCGGTTGAGCTCTCTGAGTAGGAAGTGTGGGTTTGGAAACAGTAACTATTACGACTAATAATGCAAGAATCTTCGGTAAATCGAATGGAGTTCTTTGGATGACTATATATATATATATATATATATATATATATATATATATATATATATATATATATATATATATATGCGCAACATTATGCATGACTTCAATGAAAATACCTCTGTATCTTTTCATATCTATCCATGTTTGTTTCTATGCATGTATGTATCTGTCTATCCCTCGATCTATCTGTCCATGTTTTTTTACATCTATCTATCTATCTATCTATCTATCTAATAGTGTTCATTATCTATCTATCTATGTATCTATCTATATATCTATCTAATTGTGTTCATTATCTATCTATCTAATAGTGTTCATTATCTATCTATCTATCTATCTATCAATCTGTGTTCATTATCTATCTATCTATCTATCTAATTGTTCATTATTTATTTATTTGTATATCTATCTATCTATCTAATTGTGTTCATTATCTATTTATCTATCTATCTATCTATCTATCTATCTATCTATCTAATTGTGTTCATTATCTATCTGTCTGTGTGCATTATATATCTATGTATCTAACTAATTCTGTTCATTATCTTTCTATGTATCTATCTCAGATTCTTCATGTTTATTCTCAATCTATTTACCTAATTCTGTTTCTATCTATTTCAGTTTGTTCAAATTTGTTATTTATCATCTGTCTATGTTTGTTTACATCTATGTCAGTTTCTTCATATATATGTATGTATCTATCGCAGTTTCTTGAGCACTCAATCTTTTCATATCTATCTCTCTGTATGCATCTATCTATTTCTCTATCTATCCCTCTCTCTCTCTCTCTCTCTCCCTATACATATATATATATATATATATATATATATATATATATATATATATATATATATATTGTCATCCACAAACACTGTTTCGCTGTATCACATCCTTTCCTCTAACACTCCTATTTGCTCTCTAGTGAGGCTAGACGTCCGGTTGCCTTAGGTTTAGATAAACACATATATATTTATCTCCCTCTCTATATATGCTTCTATCTATCTCTCTATCTTTCTATCTATCTATCTCTGTTTCTTTATATCTAACTATTTATCTACGTTTCTCCATATCTTTATGTCTGTATGTGTTCCATTCTATATATCTATCAATCTAATTCGGTTTCATCACTTGAATTATCTATTTATCTGTTAATATCTATATACTTCAGCTTCTTTACATCTATTATCGGTCTATTTGTTCACATCTATCTATCAATCTATCTATCTATCAATTTATCAATCTATCTTCACATATATTGCATTTCGATCTATCTATCTATCTATCTATCTATATCAGATTCATTATATCTATTTCAGATACTTTACATCTGTTATCTACCGATTAAAATCTATGTCTGTTTCCGTATATCTATGTGTGTTTCCATCTAACTATCGATATATCTATGTTTGTTAACATCAATTTAACTGGCTTCATTTCTTCACATCTATCATCATATTTTTCATATCTATCTACCTATATAAATCAGTTTCTTCATCCTTGATCTATCCTCTATCCTCCACATCCTTTCCTCTAACTCTCCTATTTGCTCTCGCTCCAAATCCTCTGTAACCCCTTGCGTGCTAGTGGCTTCCAGCCTTGCCTGGGGTGAAAAGCTTGAAAAAAAAGAAAAGAAAAAGATATCAAACTCTCAAGTTTCTTCACATCTACAATCTACCTGTTCCCTATCTATCTATATCCGTTTCGATCTATGTTTGTTTCCATTTTTCCATCGATCTATATTTGTTCACATCTATTTGTCTATTTATCAATCTCTGTTTCTTTCGATCTATTTATCTAAGTTTCATATATTTCTCTCTGTGTCTCTTCGTTTCTTTAAATCTATAAATCTATCTCAGTCAATTTACATTCATTATCTCTTCATCGGTTCATATCTGTATATCTCAGTTTCTTCACATCTATCTATCTATCTATCTATCTATCTATCTATCTATCTATCTCAGTTTCTGCTCATTTTTTTTCTATCTATCTGTTCCTGTATAGACATGAGTGTTTCTATATATTTGTCATTCTTTCTATTACTGTTTCCATATATTAATCGATCTATCTGTTACCACCTAAATATCTATCTATCTATCTATATATATATACATATATATATATACATATACATATATATATATACATATATATATATACATATATATATACATATATATATATACATATATATATATACATATATATATACATATATATATATACATATATATACATATATATATATACATATATATATACATATATATATATACATATATATATATACATATATATATATACATATATATATATATATATATATATATATATATATATATATATATACATATATATCGCATTCTTTACGCCTATCTCAGTTCTTTCACATTTTTAGGTTCATAGCTATATGTCGTTATATATCTCGTTATATATCTCCGTTTACTCACGTCTACTATCTATCTATCTATCTATTTATCTATCTACATATATATATATACTTGTATATACATATATATATATGTGTATATATATATATATATATATATATATATATATATATATATAAATCGCATTCTCCACGTCTATCTCAGTTCCTTCACATCTTTCTGTTTATAGCTATATGTCGTTATATCTCTCGTTATATATCTCAGTTTCCTCCCGTCTACTATCTCTCTCATTATCTATTTATCTATCTATCTATCTAAGTAACTATCTATCTATCTCAATTTCATGATAACCATCTCTCGATTTCTTCACATCTTTTATCAATGTATCTGTTCATATTTATCTATCTTTAGTTCATTATAACTGTCTAATAGACTCTTCCTATCTATTGTTTGTCTATCAATTCATATCTATCTTTGTTCCAACATATCTATGTCTGTTTCCATCTTTCTTTTGATATAATTATGTTTGTTTACATCAATCAAGCTGTGTTATTTTCTTCACATCTACTATATACAATTCCATATCTATCTCTATCTCTATCTCAGTTTCTTCACATCTGTTATACGGTACCTATGAACAATAACGGTTATGCCTCAATCCTTATAAATACAGTGGAATCTACAGTAAACTGATTCACTTAGGATTCAATTAAAACTGTACTTGTCAAACTCTCTGCCTCTGGGCAAAGAGGAATCCAGACGAGGCTATGCCGAAGGGCAGAGTCACTTCTGGGGTGATAGACAGCTACTTGACCCCGTTTTCCCGGGGTCTACGGGGGATTTTTGACCGAGCCTACGGGCTTGAATACCCCAACATGAATTCAGCCTTGTGCTGCATCCGACCGCGTGGGGCGGTAGGTGAATATCTCACTTGGGATTCATTTCCAATGTGCTTGTCAAACTCACTGCCTCCGGGCTGAGTGGATCCCCAGATGAGGCTATACCGAAGGGCAGAGTCTCGTCTCGGGAGACAACTAACGGACACCGTTCTTACGGATACTACGGGGAATTTTTGACCGAGCCTACGAGCTCCAATGCCCCATAATAAACTTGGCCTAGTGCCGCATCCGACCGCGTGGAGCGGTTAGTGAGTATCTCACTTGGGTTTCACCACTAGTTCCCAGATATTTTACGACCGTATTTCTGCTACTTTTGAACTGTTATTTTGAAATTACATCTATTCGGTTACGTTGAATTAATTTTATTGATGTTTTCTTACGATTTTTTTCTGACGTTTTTTTACAAAAGTTTGATTTTTTCATCTTTTTTTTTTAATTTTTACACACCCCTCGTTTTTTTGTTTTTTGTTTTTTTTCCTTTTTGGATTTTATCCTTGTATTATTTTCTTGATTATCTCTTATTTTAAAAGTTATTTATCCTTAATATATTCTCCATTTTATTTTCTGTAATTTTTTCTTTATTTATTCCTTCTACGTATTCATTTTATTTTCCCCGCAATACTTTATTTTTCTTGTGCTACCTTGTTCTTTGTTTTTTGTCGCCCAGTTATATAACTGTTAAATCTTCTGTGTTTTTATTTGTTTAATCATCTATGTGTTTATTATTTTTTATTTTTTGTCTGTTTATTTTGTTTAATCTGTCAGTTTTTCTTCTTAATTTTATTTTTCGTGTTTCGTTTGTTTTTGATCAGACTCGTTTTTTGCAGCGGCCATCTTGATTTTGTAGTTTGTTATTTTCGTCTTTCTTGCTTTCGCCTATCTTGTTGTAGCGTTTTGTTAAACATTTTTTTTATTTTTTTGTCTGTTTATTTTGTTTAATCTGTCAGTTTTTCTTCTTAATTTTATTTTTCGTGTTTCGTTTGTTTTTGATCAGACTCGTTTTTTTCAGCGGCCATCTTGATTTTGTAGTTTGTTATTTTCGTCTTTCTTGCTTTCGCCTATCTTGTTGTAGCGTTTTGTTAAACGTCTATCGTTTTTGTCTGTTTTACTTTGTGCAACAGTTATTTGTGTATATTCCTGTATTTCGTTTTAAAATTTATGATTATAATCTGTCTTATTTTTTGGCTGTAACATATATTTCTTCTTTTTTTTGTTTCCTTTATAATGTTTTTTCGTTTGTCTTTTAGGTTTTGTTCTTTTTAAATCTGTTTTATTTCCGTACGGTTGATGGAAATTGTGATTATCTTTTCATTTTTTGTTTAATTAATTTTCTGTTACTATTTTAAAAGGAAAGAAAAAAAAAGATGTTTTAAAAATAAAAATAAAAATGCGCACCAAAATGGTTTTTAAAAAATCTCTTTGGGAAAAACGACCCACAATATCAGTAATCGAAATCAGCCAGTACCGACAAAAACATGGACGCAGAAAAGTGTGAAAATTTAAATGATTCCACAAGAAGCATGGTGGGTGAAAATGACAAAAACATTTAATAGAAAATATGGTGGCCGAAAACGTCCAGAATTTAATGGAAAATATGTGATCGAAAAAGGCCAAACCCAAATTCCAAGAGTTCGGAGGTAAATAAGGTGGCCAAAACAGGCCAAGATTCTCCGAAGACATCAGAACGAAATAATGCCGAAATAATATTTACAAAGACAACAATGTAGCGTTTGGGGAGACGCTTCTTGCTGGACGTCCCCACCAAAATGCAAGATCAACATTACGGAGTCCCTGGAAAAAGCCAAGAGCTATGCTCATCTTGCCACAAAAGATGGGCTCTTGACAATACCGAAGGTTAAAAAACGAATTGTGTCAGTCTTTGTCGCATCACAAATCGTTAAAATCGTTGACGTCCCTGGGGGTTAAACCACAGAGAATCATAAAAGGAAAAGTGCTTTTCATGTGGGACATATTGTTACCCACGCCTGCCGACTACGAAACCATCAGATCTAGAGACCTCATAACGAACGATTTCATTCTGAGGACAGAATATCAAGCTCCCTTCATCCCACTTGCATCCCTGATAGCTGTAATATTCGAATATTCAAATGTAATGTCAATGGAAATCTTCTGATGCCTTGATCCTGATCCCCGTCCTTCTCTATATCCTTTCCTCAAACACCCCTCTTTACTCTTGCTCTCATTCTCTGCAACCCCTTGCATGCTAATGGTACTCTTGCCTTGCTTGGGGTGAAATGCTTAAAAATACATAGAGAGATAGATAAATATATGAATAGATAGGTAGATAGATAGATAGATAGATATATCGAGACTGAAATAGATAGATAGATAGATAGATAGATAGATAGATAGATAGATAGATAGATAAAGAAAAGACCCAAATCACAAGCGATGAATCAAGAATTGTCTACAACAATTCAGCACGCAAAGGTGACGGGGAAAACGAAATGAGCGAACAATTTTCCACTCCCATAACCAGTTTGTATTCCAAGAAAGTGATGCTGCATATCTGTTATTCACAATCATTCACACATCTACGTGATGACGAGGATCAGCATTGCTTAGATATATATGAAAAAACTGCGATAGATAGATAGATAGATAGATAGATAGATAGATAGATAGATAGATAGATAGATAGATTAAAAAGACCCAAATTGTAGGCCGTATCAAAAATTGATGGTAATGCCAAGAGAGATGCAGTGTAGTTATTTAAACTGACATTAATAAGTAATAAGGAGTGCCAGAGAAAAGCGATAATAACAACATAGTTGCAATATGAGCTCTGGTAAAACATGCAATGATAACAGCAAAAATTGCAATATGAGCACTGGTAAAAATAGTTGCTGAAGACATTAGGTTTATAATGCCCAGAAATTCATACACAGATGTCCTCAAGGACACATGGCACAGTGGTTAGATCCAGTGACAGGATCCAAAGAGTGTGAGTTCAATACCAGGTTAAGGCAGTGGAGAACTTTCAGAAGGAAAAATTAACAGGAGATAACTGATAACTGACATCCATTAAACATGGCACGTGGAACTAGAACAGTCTACCCCAGTGATCGAAATAAAGGGTCCAGTTCGACATTCCAACCACCTGAAGAAGACCGGAGCGGACAACGGCCGAAACGTTGTAATAAATACGGCGACAAAGATGAGGACAATAGTCCGAATAATGTAAATAATGTACATAATGCCTCATCTCAGAAATATATAGACAGATATTGACATTATTCAAGTGAAGAAAACATCAGAAAAGCAATTACACTTGTTGTAATTAACGTTCAAATGTGAAAGATAGAAAAGTTAACAATAGCCGACAAATTGACATAGATGACGGAACGCCGTGTACTCCATATTAACAGGTCGGTGCATATTATCCCCACTCCCCGATTGGGTGTGCAAACCTAATTGGATCCTTTGTGACCACATATACTTACTGTTGTGGGGCAGACCCCTTTTACACTAGATGGACACGTCCAAAGTATACTTATACTGACAGGGAATTACCTGAAGTTTGAGATACGTTGAGTTAGGGTGAGAGATACGGAGACAGTACACAGGGTGTTCACAGAGAGTTATACGAGAGTCCAGAGGGAGAGATAATTACGGCTTCACTTACAGAGACTTGTACGTATACATTCTACTAACCCGCATTCTTGGACTACTAATCTTCACTTCAAGTCTGTATTCTTACGTTTAATTCACTTATTTTTCTATCTCAATTACTGGCGTTATTTATTTATTTGTGCAGGATTCCATTCCTGGAATCCACAACAATTTGGCGACGAGGATTTTGGACCCACATGAAAAAAAATTCTCTCTCGTCAACATAACTTGACGACGAAGAGTACGGACACGTACGAAAAAATTTTTTTTCGCTCGCCAACACAATAACTGGCGACGGAAATTTGAGAGTCACGTCGACGGCAACAACTTGGCGACAAGACTCGAAGGAACTCGCGAAATAGAATGCTCACGAAGCTTCAAAACGAGCCTGGATTAACGCTACAAAAATTGCCAGAAGACTGCCAAAAATGCTTGAGCATAAAAAAATACTCTAAGGATATCGGGGAATCTGGAGTAGCACACATACGCAAGTTGAACAAAAAGTTACGTTTTTCACACCACCCCCGCGAAAGAAAAAGAAAAATTTTATGATAAAGAAAAAATTACAAGTTATAAGGCGATTAATGACAGAGATCAAAGCAAATATAACCTCCCCACCATCTGCATGTTACAGATGTGGTGGATTAGACTGGAATAAAGACTGTCGATTTAAATACAAGAACTGTTAAGCTTGTGGAAAAATGGGACATAAGGCATCTCAATTCAGAAACAAAAAACACACTAGTAGGGTAAGAACTACTAGAATGGACTACGAAGTAAACACAAGAAAATACGTGGAACTCGAGATCTTAAATAAGAAGGTAAAAGTACAGTTAGACTCAGGATCGGATCTAACTATAATTAATTTACAAACATGGAGGAAGCTAAATAGACCGACCATGATGCATACACAGAAAATAGCCAAGTCTTTTACAGGGAAGTGTATCAATTTTGAAGGAGAATTAATTCTAAACGTAACATTCCATGGAAAAACGAAAAAATTGAAGATATTTGTAATGAAAGACACAAAATATTTGGTGGGCACAGATTATTGGATGCAAAAATTTGACGTATGGATCATTTTGTAAGAAAATAGAGTGCGAGCCGTCAGAAGCTACAAAATTAAAAGAAGAACTACACAGTCAATTTCTTGAAGTATTCTCGAGCAGTTTGGGACGATGTAATAAGGTTGCAGCAAAAATTGAACTAAAGGAAAATGTTCAGCCAGTATTCAAGAAAAAGCGAAACGTGCCTTTCGCAACCATAGAAAAAATTGACAAGGATTTAGATAGATTGGTACAAACTGGAATCCTTTTACAAATCGAAATCAGTGAATGGGCGGCACCAGTGGTCTACGTAAAGAAAAAATCCGGAGAAACCCGTGTTTGCGCAGATTTCTCGACTGAGTTAAACAAGGCTATCAAGGATTATCATTGCCCATTGTCAAGCCCGGAGGAAATATTTACCAAGCTTAACGGTGGTAAAGTATTTTCTAAGATTGATTTAAGTGAAGCTTATCTTCAGATTCCAGTAGAAGAAGAAAGTACAAAAATTGTATGTATCAATACTCACAAAGGACTTTACAAATTTAACAGATCGTCATTTCGGATAAAAGTAGCACCGTCAATCTTCCAACAGACTATGGATACCATGCTCATGGGACAGAACTTTGCTACTGCTTACTTAGACGACATTTTAATCAAAAGCGATAATGTAGAAGAACACACAACGCACATTAAAGAAGTTTTTAAAAGAATTCAGGATTTTGGTTTTAAAGTGAAGGAGAAAAAATAAGATTTTTTTCTAAAAGAAATCAAGTATCTAGGCCATATAATCAATGAAATTGGCAGAAAACCAGATCCAGATAGGGCATCTGCAATAAAAAATATGCCTGAGCCGAAAAATGTCGCAGAGTTGCAAAGCTTTCTTGGTCTAGCGAACTATTACGGTGACTACATTAAAAACATGTACAAATTGAGGGCTCCCCTCAATGAATTATTGAAGAAAGTTAACAAATGCAACTGGACAGAAGATTGTCAGAAAGCTTTTAAGGAGATCATAAAGAAATTAACGTCTGATCTAGCACTGACGCATTTTGATCCCAAACTGGAAATTATCATTGCTAGTGACGCAAGCTCACACGATATGGGAGCTTGTATATTACAAAAGATGCAGGATGGTACAAGGAAACCTATAGCTCACGCATCTAGATCGTTGTTACCAGCAGAGAGGAATTATTCGCAAATTGAGAAAGAAGCGTTAAGCATAATATTCGTCATAACTCGCTTCCACAGATATGGAAGAGAGTTTACTCTTCAGACTGACCATAAACCTCTTCTCACTATATTCGGATCGAAAAAAGGACTACCAATTTACACAGCCAACAGACTTCTGAGATGGGGAACTATATTATTGAATTATAATTTCAAACTAGAGTTCCTACCAACGAAGAAAATTGGTCATGCGGATGGATTATCTAGATTGGTATCTGCGAAATGCGAACCTCTGGAAGACTCTGTAATAGCGGCTTTGCGAGCCGAAGACGAAATTAGTAAAGTTCTAAACAATACAGTAGCGGAATTACCAGTGACCTTGTTAGAAATCAGAAGAGAAGCTGAAATGGATGAATTCATACAAAGTACAAAGAGAAGAATAGAAGAGAATGTTTTTCAATTTGTGATCACGTATTACTTTATAATGAAAGAGTGGCCATACCCAAATCTTTACAAAGACGAATTCTGAAGGACTTTCATCTAGGACACCCAGGGAAAAATCGTATGAAAGCGTTAATGAGAGGTTTTGTGTACTGGCCTAATATGGATAACGACATTACTCAAATGGTAGGAAAATGTAGAGGCTGTGCTGCGGCAGCAAAGGCACCACTTATTATACAAAAACCATGGCCTAAGGTGGACAGACCTTGGTCTAGAATCCATGCGGACTATGCAGGAGCCATAGATGGATATTACTACTTGATAACGGTAGATAGCTTTAGCAAGTGGCCAGAAGTTTTCAGATACAAAAACCCTACGACGGAAAACACTATTAATTGTTTACACGAGTTATTCGCAAGATTTGGCATTGTAGATTGCCTTGTAACGGATAATGGTACCCAATTCACCTCGAGCGATTTTCAAGAATTTTGTGCGCCTTATCAAGTCAAACATATTAAAATAGCACCATACCATCTACGATCTAACGGGAAAGCCGAAAGATTTGTGGACACGCTTAAGAGGGCCTTGAAAAAAGCAGAGGACGTACCAACAGAAAGAGCCATACAACAGTTCCTACAAGTCTACAGAATCACCCCGAACGGAAACACACGATCTGGCCTTTCGCCAGCTGACGTGATGTTTGCCCGCAAAAGACTGGGAAATGTTCTATACACAATCCAATGTGAAACATTCACTCACAGGAGACACATAAATCAGATACAGAAATGACGGGTAGAGGAACCAAACTCGTCACCTTCCGAAAATGAAAACGCGATGGAAGCGATTTTCGACGCCTTCGAAATCCAAAAACCGCAAGTAGCCACGGAGATCAGAAAAACAAGGCGAAAAAGAAAATTCACGAAACCACTAATAATAGACCATAAGCGAAAAAAATATTAACTCCCCCCCCAAAAAGAAGTTAGGGACGGGGGTGTTGTGGGGCAGACCCTTGTACACAAGATGTACTCGTCCAAAGTATACTTATACTGACAGAGAGAATACCTGCAGGTTGAGATACGTTGAGTCAGGGTGAGAGATACGGAGACAGTACACAGGGTGTTCACAGAGAGTTATACGAGAGTCCAGAGAGAGAGATAATTACGGCTTCACTTACATATACTTGTACATATACTTTCTACTAACCCGCATTCCTGGACTACTAATCTTCACTTCAAGTCTGTATTCGTACGTTTAATACACTTATTTTCCTATCTCAATTACTGGCGTTGTTTATTTATTTGTGCATGATTCCATTAACGGAATCCACAACACTTATCAACATTTGTTTTTGACCTACATTGAAATACTTTACACATTAATCTAAACTGACCATTAACGGATGAAAGATTTTCGCGTATTTTGATGTCATTCTGGGGACATTTTTTTGGTTCCAGATCCGTGAAATTGTTTTTCTCGTGATAAATCTCGAACAAATATTATATACATTTCACTCTTTTTTTATCCATAATGAAGAACGTGTTAAAATTTCTCAACTTCATAACATGACAAAATCTCAAGTTGATGTTAAAAATTGCCGCAAAACACTCTTGATTTAATAAGGATAATTAATAAAAATACGTTGCGATGAAAGTTGGATAAAAAGGGATCTAATCAGCTATTTAACAAAGAAAATCGATTCCAATCATTATAATTTCTGTTTAAAATATATCAATGTATTTTGCTTACAGGAAATAGTAATTTTAATCTTTTAGCTTTCAATTAAAGCTAAAATGAAAGCTTCAAGAAAACACTTTCTTTTATAAAAATTCATTTTAATCCTTAGGTATCACGAATTAGTAGAATCACTAGACAAAACATTTTTATGCAAATTACACACACGAAAGTTATAGGACACTATGCCTTGTAGCAAGAGTTAAAAAGGAATTATTTTTTTCTTTGAATAGAAACAATCTATGAGTTTTTTTTCTCGTTTCAGGACATCAGTCTCCAAGAGATGCTCAGTGAACTGGAAGAAAAAATAAATTAAAAACAATTAAAAACAAAAAAAGTTATAACTTTTTCAAATATTTAGATTTTCAGTGGCCACTGTATTTAAAAGTTTTAAATCTCAAGTTGATATTAAAAATTGCCGCAAAACATTGTTGATTTATTTAAGATGGAACGATCGATTATGACATGTCTCTAATTATTTAAGATGGAACGATCGATTATGACAGGTCTCTAATTATTTAAGATGGAACGATCGATTATGACATGTCTCTAATTATTTAAGATGGAACGATCAATTATGACATGTCTCTAATTATTTAAGATGGAATGATCGATTATGACATGTCTATAAATTGGGATTTAGATACATTGTATTTATTTTCAATTTTTCTATTTGAATTGTTCACCTACATTGCATATGATTCCTTTTTCATTCTTGTACATTATTAGGCTGCAATAAAATTTGTTCTTTATATGAATTCTACCTCATGAAAATTGAGATGTAGACTGGGGAATATTCTTGGAGGTGAATCATAGATTCACTGATGAGGAACGACTCCATTGCACTGACAATATTTATTGATAAATTATTCAGTAGCAGAATGAAATTTTGATTGTTTATAAAATTGATTTTTGTGTTAAAATTTAGGCAATTATTTGCTCAATTTTTGATTTTCATTCTTTATATAATGATGAAAAGCGGGCGCAGGTGTTGCTGGAATTTAGCCAATCAAACACCGTCTGCTTTCTCCGATAGTTTACGTCTGTTTGCGGCAGGCTGACTACGACAAAGCTAGGTACTTCCACTAATTAGCTGAAAGAAAGCATAATGAAAAAAGGCCTCAAACATAATACAAAAATATGTTTATCGTCAAAATGTTTATGTTATTATGACGAGAAAAGACCAAAGTATTTCTTAATTATTTTATTAATTTTTTAATAATTTCTTTCTTTCGAAATATGTGGGAAAAAACTTCTTTTTTTTTCATTGTTGCCTCGGCAGCGGACCAAAGATTATTCCGAGTATTTTAGTACCTTTTTTTTCCGATAAAATAACACTGATTTGGAAAATCTTTTTAAAATGAAAGAATTGTCTGATTTTAATGAAACTTTCAGAACTTATTCCCAAATGCATTAAATTATTCGATAAGTTATTATTTTTAGAAAATCTTGGTAAAAATATTTTATACAACTGTTAATAAGCGCCGCATACATTATGTAATGAACTTTGGAGAATTTAGATTTTGATAGCAAAATCTATTTTATTAATAAAAATCAAGAATGTAAATCAGTATTTTTTTCAAACAGTTGCACATTTCCTCAAAATCTGCCCCGAATCTTAAAATGAAAAATGCAATAAAACTATGACATTATTTAATTAGAAAAGCTTTTAATTGCTTTTATGTATCAGATTTATTCAGGACACTATTGACTTAAGAAATAAAAAATCAGATTAATTATTCTCTAAATCAGTGAATATTCCTCAAATAAACCTTAAGAAAAGTATATTTTAATTTTGTAAGATTTCTTTTTTAATAAAGAGAATTAAGAGAAATGCTTTGCGATGAAAATTGACTAAAAAAAAGGGCGCTAATCAGTTATTTTAGCAAAGAAAATCGATTCCATAATTTCTTTTTAAAATATATCAATGAGTTTTTCTTTCTGGAAATAGTAATTTTAATCCTTGAGCTTTCAATTAAAGCTAAAATGAAAGCTTCAAGTAAGAACTTTCATTTATAAAAAATTATTTTAATCCTTGGATATCACGAAATAGTGGAAGTCTCTAGACAAAACATTTTTATGCAAATTACACATACGAAGTTATAGGACACTATGCCTTGTAGCAAGAGTTAAAAAGGAATTTTTTTTTTTTTAATAGAAACAATTAATTAGTTTTTTCTCGTTTCAGGACATCATGCGTAGCCATTTTAGTCTCCAAGGCGTACTCGATAAGCTGGAAGAAAAATAAAATTAAAAACGATTACAAACAAAAAAGTTATAACTTTTTCAAATATTTATATTTTCAGTGGCCACTCTGTATTCAGAATCCATATTGTTACAGAACTCAATTTTTCCCGGTTTTGCTTTATATTAAAAACATGTAACATTATTATTATTATTATTATTATTATTACCATCATCATCATCATCATCATCATCATCATCATCATCATCATCATCATCATTTTGTAGTATTAGTAGTAGTAGAAGTAGTAGAAGAGGAGGAAGAAAAAGTATTATTAGTAATAGTCGTAGTTCTAACTCAATTGATAAAAAAACTGTAGTATAATAATTTGACAAATCTCAGTTTAGATACACAAAAACTAAAAATAATAAAAATGATTTTTAAGATGACTAAAAAATAACTAATAAAAAATATATTACGAAATAGTCGTATATAAATAATAAAATACAAACATGAAAATATTTGTTAATTTTGAAATCGGTTAAATAGGAAAAAAGTATAAATCAGGATTTAAGCCACAAATACTCGGAATTTATGAAGTCATTAAATTATAACATACAGGGTGCGATGGCTAAATTGTAGCCATTTTATACTTTTAATTTCTGACATGCGCGTTGTTTGTTTTTGATTTTGTCGACAGCAAAGTATAGTAATGTCAGTTGGGCACCGTCTGTGAGAAAATGTGCACTATGAGGCAATTCACTCTGCCAGAAAATTGGCAAAAAAGGCACGCTGTACTGCTTGTTATTCTGGCCGGAAGCGCTAATACGAACATTTCAGATGTTTGAGTGTCAATCCGAGGACAGTGCAGAAGATTCGGAAATTTTGGGATTTTATATCCAATCAACATTCAGTGGTTGGAGGGATCACTAGTAATGGCTATGTTATGTCTCCATTCATCTTTCCAAAGAGCCTCAGACTCCACACGGAGGCCTACATCAAGGGGCTTGAGGAGATAGTGCTGTCCTGGGTCAAAAGGGTGGCTGCTGGAAGTCCCTATGTCTGTCAACAGAAATCTGCACCATGCCACACGTGCAGGAGATCCAAGTCATTGCTGTTAGACAATTTCTGTGGCTACATCACCCCTTACATCTGGCAACCTCACTTACCAAATTGCATCTCCCTTGATTATTATGTGTTGGGCGCAATTAAACGAGAGGCCAACAAAATTTCTTGTAACGCCAAAGATGAACTTCAGTATGAAGTATTATGGCAGTTTTAATCAAATTAAACAAGGAGACCGTCCAGACGAGTTACAGGAGATTCCGATATCGTCTGGAGGGCGTGGTTAAAGCCAGAGACGATTATATTGAATAAATTTACTACTTAGTATTTTAAGACATTTTTCAGTAATATTGGTAGATATATCTCTTACAAGGAGATGTTATTTTCATTTTTGAGTAATTTAAACAACAATTTATACATCTTACTCTGTGTAGTATGTGACGAGGTGTCGTAGAAGGCAAGAGGGGGAGACATCCCCACCTTCTCTTTGCAACCCATCGGCCACGGACAGCAGAGGTCAGTCGTGTGGCGGCCGTTGAGGGAGGGGAAAGGAAGTGGTAAAAGTTATCATGTGCTCTCCATACAAACCCTGGGTGAACGAGGAAAGAGAAACAAATCCCTACTCGCTCTGCGCGAATAGTGGGCAGCCAGTTGGGTTAGGGTGTATGATGGTCAACCGAGAAGAGGAATAATATTGGCGCCAAAAAGCGACCCACGTGGGGCGAATTGTTGAAGTTAAAAATTTGTTATGAGCCGATGTTCGCCGAGGCAGGGTCGAAGATATCATAACTCCGAGGCACATCCAGAGCCCCGTATGAAGACTCGCCAAAAGAAGACAAATCCCCTTCAGAAAAGGGAATAAGATAAGTACTGCCATTTCCGAAACTATATCCTATGCAAAGGTTAACGGGCCTGAGAAAAGAAAAAGAGAAGGAAAAATAGAACAAACGAAACCCTAGTGACTCAATTTATTTTCCAAGAAAAAGAAAAGATCTGTAAATGCACATGTGTTAAAGAAAAAAAAAGGAAGGATCCTATAGATATATATAAAAAAAAGAAAAGGGATAAGAGACGTTAGCCTTGGCCAGGCTCTATAAACTTTATGACAGAAAGAGAAAGACATTTTTTTATAGTTACGATTGTGTTGCTCTTTTATTCATGTTATATGTTGTGTTGATAAATGTTTGTCATTATGTAAATATATGTATGAATATGTACATGCATTGTTTTGCTTTGATTATTTGATGTCTATCAGTGTTGTTGCCTTGTCCCCCACCCCCGAGCCAACCAGGATCGAGAAAATCCCGTCATCCAGCTTTGGATAATTACCAGCCGAATGGAGAAAATCCCGTCATCCAACTTTGGATAATTACCA
>OZ038512.1:46302668-46370168 GCA_964036315.1 Acanthosepion esculentum
TTCACTTTACCCAAAAATCATCCAATGGGCGCTCCCCACTCTCTCTTTCTCTGTATATTTTTTTTAACCCTCGTTCTGTTTGGCTTTCCTAACATATTTATTTTAGTGCTAACTATTCTATCCTAATTTGTAAGCCTGCATTTTCGTTTAGTTAGTTAGAAATACGTCTTTGAAACTATAGAAGGGACAAAGTCTTTGAGAATTAAGTTTGTGTGTCGTCACTACTTTCCATGTTCTTCTAGTTAGCCGTTTCTTCAGCTTGCTAGATAAAAATATTGTTTCGACGTGGAATTGTCTGACCGTTTCTTTCTCCCTGTTGATTTTAATTTTTTATTGAATGCAAGTACCCCAGGCCGTGGCCACCGATAGACAAGGCCTGTTTCATTGGCGTATGTAAAAATACGACGTCATCATATTTAGTCCGACTATCAAGAAGCATGTCGTTTGTTTTGTGTATCAGATTTTTTACGGCGGCATTTTTTAATTATTTATTAATATTTTCTTTTAAATATTGAATTAATCTAAAACAAAAACAATGCCTTATAGATGCGCTGTACCAAATTGCAAAGTGAATTATAAAAAACGACCCTAAAGTACATGTATTTTTTTAACTAAAAATAAAAAATTCTGATGTTTAGATTCGTACTATCAGAAGAAATCATTTTTCATCTACTAAATTCAGCAGAGTGAGTATTTTTTGTATTAAAAAATAAATAAATTTTATTGAAACTTTAATGGTAAAATTAATACCAAGTCTTTGTAATTCATAACATAAAGTTAATAAGACATAAATCTAGCAATAAAAGTTTAGAGAGACATTCATTCTCGTACGTGTTGTTTTTAAAATCTCTCATTTTTCTAAGAAATAAACTTTAAGGAAATTTCCGACATAAATTCATTTATGAATTCCTAAAGGAATATTTTATATGCATAAAAAATAATTCTCATAATTTTAACAATTTTTAGAATTGTTTTATTCGTGACTAAATGAAACTTTAATTGAATTAATTTCATGTCTTAATTCACAATACATTTTAAAACAAAGTTTTCTTTTAAAAAGTTAATAAACTCAATTGAAACATTGAGGATTAAAATAATTTCATATCTTTATAATTCACAAAACACTTTAAAAAGAATGTTGCGAATGTTTTTAAAAGCTGAAATCTAGTTTTTATAAAAATAAACTTTAAAGAAATTTTCGATATAAATTCATAAAGGAATCTTTTTATAGGCATAAAAATAATTCTAATAATTTAACAATGTTTTAGAATTGTTTTATTCATAAAAATGTTTTTTTATTTATCATTTTAAATTTTTTTTTAATGAATTTAAAAAACGTTAAAAATTCTCTTATTTGTACATAGCTTCGTCACTAATAATCTTTTGTTGACTTCTCTCCACTTTTCCTAAAATTGTTAATATTTCATATTATTGTAGATTTTTGCTGATTTATTTTCTGAGATTTCACAAGAATTTAAAATAGGTTTGGTTTTTAAAATCTTTTTGAGTTTTTAGGTATGTGAACTACACTTTTGACCGGAGGGCATAAGGAGAGAATCGTCATCTTTTGACGAAAAAACAGGTGTCACAATTGCAATTAATTTAAAAATATATATATCTTCGTGACGGTGCTATTTCCTAGAATTTTCCCAAACTGTACATCATATTTATCTTCATTGAATACTTCTGCGAATTTTTCTCTTAAAAGTGCTTTAAATCAAAGTATTAATGATGACATAGCATAAAGTATACGACTACGAACAGTTGCTGGCTTGTGCGAGTATCAATTAACTTTACCCAAAAATCATCCGATGGGCGCTTCTCTCTCTCTCTCTCTCTCTATATATATATATATATATATATATATATATATATATATATATTAAACCCTCGTTCTGTTTGGCTTTCCTAACATATTTATTTTTAGTGCTAACTATTCTAACCTAATTTGTAAGCCTGCATTTTCGTTTAGTTAGTTAGAAATCCGTCTTTGAAACTATAGAAGAGACAAAGTCTTTGAGAATTAAGTTTGTGTGTCGTCACTACTTTCCATGTTCTTCTAGTTGGCCGTTTCTTCAGCTTGCTAGATAAAAATAGTTTCGAGGTGGAATTGTCTGACCGTTTCTTTCTCCCTGTTGATTTTAAGTTTTTATTGAATGCAAGTACCCTAAGCCCACTGTTGGTGGGGGGTGGGGAGTGGAATGCCCGTTTGACCTCCCTCTCTCCCCCCAGCTCTGCGTTCATTGAAACTTGATGCTTGGCGATAAATGTAAGCCGAAAACTATCACTAGTGACAATGAGAAATATGTATACGACTACCAACACTTGCTGGCATGAGCCTTTTTTTTAATTTTGGACAATGGGCCGTTTACTAAGTTAAATCTTAGTGTTGACTGTTGTAAATGGGGAAAATAGAAACAATACGCCATTCGTATCCCCCAGTACACACATCTAGTGTCAGCCCAGAGACTATGCCAACCTCTCCCCCTCTAATGTTTTTGTTGTTCTTGTCGTTATTGTATGTGTTATATGTAATAGGGGTAGGTAGGCTTTCCTACCGCCCGGTCAATACTCTTCCTCCTTGGACATGAGTAGAGGCTCACACCTTGTTTCTTGTTTAGGAAGGGGTTCCGGTAACTCTCTCTCTCTCTCTCTCTCTCTCTCTCTGTGGCCTCAGTACTAGTGCTGCTGTGTTTCTCCCGTGATGTGTGCAGTCTGTGGCATTACCTCTTCATTCTGAGGGTACACGGTTGACAGTTCCCTGGTTGCTGTTTCCGACTGGTAGTTAGGAGCCCTTGAGCGGCCGCTCTGATCAACAGTTGTATAATATCGGGGTGTCTGTAGTGCCATGTCGCGCATGGATAGGTGTCCCTGCAGTCACTTCCGGTGGGCAACCCTGAGGCTACATTATGATGCAGACTGTGCCAAATTCTCTCTGCCCACGTCGCGGGCGATAACCGTCGGCGTCTTTTACCTCACACCTTCTCATCTTCCAACCATAATTCCACATGATGACTTACAAAGATCGAAAAAGTAAAGCTAAACCAGACCTCCAAAAATCACCTAAACCCTCAACATTTCGTTCTCCAACATCCGTGGCATTAGAACCAATTTCTGCAGTGTGGAATCTTTCCTGCCCGGATATACCGGCTCTGTGTGAGACCAATATTGACTTATCTATCCCCTTCTCTGATCTCTCGATCCCCGGCTACCTTCCTCTCCTCAGAAAAGACTCTCTAACCCACATGCATGGCCTTGGTGTCTACGTCAAGGACCAACTCCCTCTGGCTAGAGAGTGCTCTTTCGAATCGCCGGAACATTCGTACATGTGTCTCTGGCTATCTCTTCTCAGTGCTGTAAGCTATCTCTTATTCCTCTATCGCTCTCCATCTTCTCAGGACTGTGGAATACTTGATATCATTTCTGACAGCATAGACAAGGCTCTCTCTCTCTCTCTCTCTCTCTCTCTCTCTCTCTCCATCCGTTCGCTCACATATTTGTGTTTGACGATTTTAACGCCCATCACAATAAGTGGCTTAAGAATGCTACTACTGAACTCGCAGGCATTCATACTCTTAACTTTTCAGTTTCTCAATCCCTCACGCAGATAGTTGATTTCTCCACGCGTTTTGCTTACAACCGGGACGGTAAGGCCTCTTCTCGACCTGTTTTACCTCCATCCCCGAGTCTTGTAGTGCTACGCTGGTCTGCCCTCTTGGTAGCTCCGATCATGCTGTAGTGTCTGTTAGCATCTCCTTCAACCCCACCTCCTGTAAAGAGCCTCCTACCACCAGAACCTCGTTCTGCTATCTGACGGGGGCTCGTTCCGTGACTTCCTCCGCGATGTCCCCTGGGATGCTGTATTTAAGCTCGCCGTTCAAGAATGTGCTTCAGTGGTCTCATCCTGGGTTAAAGCTGGAATTGACGCTTTCATCCCCTCAAGAAAATTTAAGGTCAAACCGCGCTCCTCCCCTTGGTTCTCCGCTGCTTGCTCAGCCGCCATTGCCAATAGGAACCACTTCTTCCACCTATTTCGTAGAGATATGTCCGACTGCAATAGACGTCTCTTTGTCTCCGCCCGTAACGAGTGTAAGCATGTCCTCAACGAAGCTAAGTCATTATTTGCTGCTCGGATGAAGGAACGTATTGCATCTCGCAAATTCGGCTCCAAGGATTATTGGCGTCTTTGCAAGAGTGTTCTGAACAATAGAAAACCCTCTATACCTCCCCTGTTCAACCAGTTTGAGATCCTGACGACCTATGCCGACAAGGCTGAATGCTTTGCTCGGAAATTTTCTTCCAAATCAACGCTTGACTCTTCCGGTGTACCCATACCCGATTTCCCTCAGAACTGAGGCCCTTTTGAGCTGGCTACACATATCCCCATCATTGGTATTGGGCATTATCTCTAATTTAGACCCCAACAAGGCTAGTGGTGGATATGGGATGCCAGCCATTGTCCTGAAGAAATGCGCGCCTGAATTGGCGCCCGCCCTCTCTAAATTATACAACTACTGCCTCAAGGAGTCTTGTTTTCCTGACTCCTGAAAGTCCTCATCCATTGTTCCTGTCTTTATGAACTCCGGCGACCCCTCCGACCCTTCTAATTACCGTCCTATCAGTCTCCTACACCTCTTCGGCAAAGTCTTCGAAGCACTTATCAACACCAAAGTGATTAATCAACTTACATTACATGATCTGCTCTCAGACAAGCAATATGGTTTCCGCTTTGCCCGATCTACAGCCGATGTGCTTACGGCCATCACTGAATTTGTCTACCAAGCTCTTCATAATAACGGTGAAGCTCGTGCCGTGGCCCTAGACATCTCCAAAGCGTTTGATAGGGTTTGGCATGCCGGCCTTCTTCGCAAGCTTCAGGGTTATGGTATTACAGGTCGATTGTTTGACCTAATACAATCATTCCTGTCAAACCGTGAATTGAAGGTCGTTCTCAACGGATTCTCCTCCAGCTCCTATCCCTCGAACGCAGGTGTTCCTCAAGGCTCCATTCTAGGCCCTACTCTGTTCCTTATATTCATAAACTGTCTTCCTGACGCCATAGATTCCCAAGTTGGCATCTACGCGGATGACATCACGATTTACTCCTGCCTCAAAAACAAATCTAGTGTCGCTGACAAATTTAACCTGGCAGTTCGTCTCGAAAAGGACCTCCAATCGGTTGTGAACTGGGACAGGAATTGTCTAGTTAAGTTTAACGCCTCAAAAACAAATACACTTTCACTGTTGAAACTGTTAAATGTAGACGTCTCTTCTACTCCAATAGCTTCATATCTTGCACCTCTCGCCTGTGGAACTCCCTTCCTTATTCCTGTTTCCCTGACAACTATAATCTCCAACTATTCAAATGTAACGTCAATCGACATCTCCAGTTGCCTTGATCTATCGACTATCCTTCTCCACATCCTTTTCTCTCACTCCTATCTGCTCTCGCTCCAAATCTTCTGTAACCCCTTGCTTTGATCTATCCACATCCTTTCCCACATCCTTTCCTCTAACACTCCTATCTGCTCTCGCTCCAAATCTTCTGTAACCCCTTGCTTTGATCTATCCACATCCTTCTCCACATCCTTTCCTCTAACACTCCTATCGGCTCTCGCTCCAAATCTTCTGTAACCCCTTGCTTTAATCTATCCACATCCTTCTCCACATCATTTCCTCTAACACTCTTATCTGCTCTCGCTCCAAATCTTCTGTAACCCCTTGCGTGCTATTGGCTTCCAGCCTTGCTTTGGGTGAAAAGCTTTAAAAAAAAAGAAAAAAAAAAGCTAATCAGGTTCATCCATTCATTACAATTCTCTCATTGCCACAAGAAGTCATTCATCACCATTAACTACTACTTATACGGCTATACCCCATGTTTAAGCCGAACAGGGAAATTTGAAACATTCACCCTCTCCTCTTGTTTGACATTATAAAAACCGGTGACTTTCCGCGATGCCGAAGTGTTTGGAAGTGTTCTTGCAACAATTACTTATTTTTATCAAAAGTTCTATCACTCGGCTTCTGCGGTGCACATAAATCTTCCAAGACTCTGTACGTCTTTTCACCTATGGTGATGAGTAATATAGTTCGCGGCCAGCAACCAGAGATAAAAAGTCGAGTTATGTAGTTCGCTAAGGGAAAACTGTTCCAAACAGTCAAGGTACGACGAAATATTTCCAGTTTCAATGCAGAATTCTTCTAAACATCCAAAGTCTTGACATCTTTGCTTGAAAAATTATTTTTTCTTGAAAAATGTCGCAACTTGGTAAGGGCTTCTGTAGTAACAACAACGCAGTTTCGTCTGGTGTCTTCTCTTGTTTTATTATTATAATATTCAATAATTGTGGCACTAAGCTAAAAAGGGGGAAGTGATGTGCGGCTGGTCATCTACCTAGCTAAGGACATTCACGACTCATCCATTCATTACAATTATTTCATTTACCAAAAGATGTCATTCATCACCATTCACTTTTTGATATACCACTATACCCCATATTCCCAAGGAAACTACCCCATGACAAAAAATGTATTTAGATAAAAAATATAATGACTGTATGAAATGAGAGGTAGGGGATGAACCCAAAACAAAACAAAAATGTTACAAAACATTCAAACTAAAAATAACAGATGTTAGTAGGACACGTCCACCCAGCAAAAATATGAATTGCAGCTGTATTCTGTCTTCAGACAGAATCAAGAAGCTCACTCACTCACGGAGAGGGAAAGGATAAAATAAATGTCGGCGTGGGAGAATCAATGTCTGACGCAGTCGAGATGAAAGAGAAGGCTAATAACAAATTGGGGAGGTGGGTAATCTCGACTTGGATCATAACAAAAATAAAAAAGCCAGAAAAACTTCACCAATTCCGCCCATTCACCGAGGTCTTTGGGTGATTGTCTCTGCTTCTGTTTGTTCCTTGCTTGTAGATGGTTGAGGTTTTTGTGCCGGCCTCTTTCTACTGAAAGTGCAGAGAGGACATCGGCGTTCGACCACAGCACAGATCGGTAGGTTGCCACAGGTCAAAACATTCGCGATGTCCATGTAATTATTTCTGGTCAATATGACCATTATCTCAAAATGTCTGGTTGCGATGCCGGCCTTGCTTTTAGCAGACGAAACATCGGCGACCTGTCTAGAGTTGGCAAAGAAAAAGTGGCCCTCCGTGAAATAAAATTGCACTCTATGTGCAGTCACTTTTCTCTTTCTGGTACCCAGGTATTCCGTCTCTTACCTCACAGACTTGTTGTGAGGATGTGCCCGTTTTCAGTTGCCAGCAGGATGTCCCACATGGCGTTAATCCTTCGAGATAATACTTTGGCCCCAATATTGTAACTTTTCAGGGCCTCCTTTTTATTCTCCCAGGTGACATCGATCAGTTCTCTTGTTTTTATTTCCGTTGTTTACAGGGAGGTTGTCTTTGAATTAATTGCCTAAAAAAAAGTGAAGGTACTGGTAGAAATTAATTGTCAGGGTTACATTACTCATCTTGTTATTTAAGTCCGTTATACTAATCTGGCCGTTTCTTGTTGGACATATTCGCTGCCCAATCAGATAGGCTTTCTGTTGTGGGTGTCGTGTCTGTTTTTTTTGGGGGGGGATCTGACATAATCATGGCGTTCACAATAAAATCAATTAAAATAAAGAAGACAAAAATACCGATAAACAAACACAACAATGACGATTTTAGATAAAATATGACATTAACTTTCGGACAATAACTGTTACAAATAACTCCAACGTTACTTGTAAAAATCTTGAAATAAACTGACGAAAAATATTTTCCAATTCAGCTTATCTGAATATCTTGGTACCTTCTGTCCGCCGAAGTGATACTCCACCTTTTTTTTTCACACATAAACAATATGGCCGACAAGTTACTTCGGTGTCTGAAAAATGGATGAAACGGTACTTCCGTTTCCTTAGTTCCTGGTTGCAACACACGCTTTTACTTTTTAGGGATTCAAAAAATTCTGTTATAAAAGTTTATGACTTGGTTATTTCGTCGTCATCCTTTACAGTTGATTTCCTGATGTATTTGACGACATTTCTTTTGAGGTAGTGTTTCTCAATTGCTTGAACAATTAAGCATACTAAACGAAAATAAGTATGCAATATTGTTTCATATCAAATCAGTCTAACATCTATCTAAATACTAGACACCTAAATATAGATTCTAAATAGCTTCCTAAACCTGGTGTCTCAATAAAACCGCCCAGCCATCTGTGCTCTGAACTGATTAATAAGAGTAGATAGGTAAACCCATCAACCGTTTCTTTCTATCTATCTATTTAAATCGTAGATACCTTCTATATATATATATATATATATATATATATATATATATATATATATATATATATATATATATACTAGATGCCTTCTAAATATGGCTTCTAAATAGCTTCCTAAACCTGGTGTCTCAAACCGCACATCCTCCTGTGCTCTGAACGGATTAATAAGAGTAGAGAGGTTAACCCATCAACCGTTTCTTTCTTTATCTATCTATCTATCTCTCTCTCTCTCTCTCTCTCTCTCTCTATATATATATATATATATATATATATATATATATATATATATATATATATATATATATATTTCAAACATGTAGTGTTGAATGTTAAAGACAACATAGTCTTACATATTTTCTTTTGAATTTTCTCATATTCTCTAATGAGACTTTTTATTTGAAAATAGTTCCGAAATATGTATTTTCCATACGATGACCTAGCGCTTTCGAACATCATTGTTCATCTTCAGGGTCAATATTTTAGTCAAAAATTTTTTTTTTTTTTTTTTTTAAACAAACATTTGCCAATTATCTTGTAGCGTTATCATGTTGATTCCAACAAGGCCTTAAAACTTAATATATATTATAGTAAATTTAAAACGTCTAACCTGATAATGAGTAATAATCATTCTCCAGTTGCTGCAGTTGTTGATAGAACCAATGTTGTGTATGAGTTTAAATGCCCCATGGAAGAATGTTCTTCTAATCCACATACATATATTGGATTTACAACCACCCGGCTCTCTAGAAGATTGACTCTGCATTTAAATAATACTAGCTCCATTAAACAACATATTAAGTCACATACTTTTTCCCTTACGCAATCTGATATACGTAAATTACTTGTAGAAAATACTAAAATTATAGATAAACATACAGACATTAGACGCCTTAAAATCTTAGAGGCATTACATATTAAAAGAAAAAGACCTCTTATTAATCGTATAGATTATAATATATCTGGTAATATATTGCAATGTTTATAATATATTTAAATTTTGTAACGTATTCTTCGATCTTTTGGCTTGTGTATTGGAAATCTTTTTCACGCTGTCACATGATAAAAATCTACGCCATGCACGTGATATAACATCATCGCGTCTTTTGAATTCAAAAGGAATTTAACGTTTTTAGTTTGTAAAAAAGTAGCAACATGATTACGCTACAAGATAATTGGCAAATGTTTGTTTAAAAAAAAAAAAAAAAAAAAAAAATTTTTGACTAAAATATTGACCCTGAAGATGAACAATGATGTTCGAAAGCGCTAGGTCATCGTATGGAAAATACATATTTCGGAACTATTTTCAAATAAAAAGTCTCATTAGAGAATATGAGAAAATTCAAAAGAAAATATGTAAGACTATGTTGTCTTTAACATTCAACACTACATGTTTGAAAGAAAAGTTGCTGCCAAATTATACATATATATATATATATATATATATATATATATATATATATATATATATATATATATATAACTAGATGACTTCTAAATATGGCTTCTAAATAGCTTCCTAAACATGGTTTATCGATAAAAGCACCCAGTCTCCTATGTTCTGAATGGATTAATACGAGTAGATAAGTTCACCTTTTCCTCCTTAAAAATAAAATATTTTCATGATAGCTAAAAATGAAAAATAATAAAAGTAATCTACTAAGCAAAAAACACAAAGCTCATCAACCATTCTTTCTCGAAAATTCGTGCTACTCGTACCAATTTCTTTAAGGTAGAAATCTTAAATCTTTTTAAAACTAAAATCTACTATTTCTTTGTTGAAAAGATTCTAGGATACATATACATCATCTCTTGGTGTTTAAATCAGAAGAAAAATATACAATGGCAGGTGAATCGTCACTTAAATACTCTAATGAGGTTTCATGTCCTTTTGACTTTCATTATTGAACTCTGTTAGCTTTCACTTTTTTATGGCACAATTTCTTCAAGAGATTGTATCGTAACAGACAAAATATCTGACAGTTTGGTAGCACTTGTGTACGTAAATCAATACAATGTTTGGGTGCCTCACGTTTTAACGGAAGCATGAATGGGCCGCATTTTAATATGCGATTCTCTGCTCAAACGCAATCAACACAGCACATATTTTAACAAAATGAAAGATGGTTTGTTTACAACAATGTAGCACTATAAGGTGATGTTTATCTCGTGGGGTCTGATGGCTAGGATGAGCATTGTGCATTACAAGCGCTCCACACAAAACCAATGGTTGAACTCAGACTATTGCTTTTTCTTAGTGCGCGATTTCAATTCCGGCACACATTATACGCATGCATACACAGGGCACTGTATCCTCTAGCTATAGATACGGAATTATCTGTGTTCGGTGCCGTCATTCGTTATGGTCTTATTTCAAATTTAGCCTTTCTGCTGATTCTGCCTAACCGTTCAAGGGTAGGTATCAAATGCTGTATCACTGTTTAAGTAATATAATGATTTTATTAGGTTGTCACACATAAAATAACGTAGGAAATGAATAAAAATTATTTTATCTTCAACAATAATGACCCAAAATCTGTAGGATTAGCAGTGCTGCCATTGAATTGATTATTTCTCAGACAAAGATGTTTATGTTCCTCAGATATATATATATATATATATATTTAATTAAGTAATTCATTTAGTCTGAAAGAAACCTCAGCAGAAAGCACTGGACGGCCGTTTCGTCCTATATTTGAGACTCATCAGCAGCGCGCATCCACTACCGAGAATTGAAACCCGGACAGTTAGGCTATCAAGCAAACGTCATACCAACTGTTCAACGAGCCTGACGACAAGCTAGGTACCTCCAATAATTCACAGAAAAACCGCATAACATGTTGAAATGCACCAAATTTAAAACGAACGTTTATCGTCAAAATGTTTGTTATTATGATGTATTATTTTATTATTTTTTTAATAATTTCTAACACATTTGGAACATGTGTTAAAAATGTTGTTTTATTTTTCGTCAGCGGTGGACGAAAGATTGCTCCGGGTATTTTAGCACTTTTTTCCGGTAAAATAACAATGATTGAAAATTCTTGTATAAATCAAATATTTGTCAGATTATAATGAAACTATCAGGACTTATTTACAAATGAATAAAAGTATTTTAGAATTTATTACGTTTAGAAAATCTTGCTAAAAATATTTTTGATGTGTGTTATCTCCGCCCCACATCCGTTATTTCTTGAAATTTCTTGAAATTTCAATTTTGTTCGCAATTGTTTTTATTAGTAAAATGCAGGAAAGTTAATCATCCTTTTTATTTTACAAACAGTTGCACATATCCGGAAAATCTGCCCCGAATCGTAAAATTAAAAATGCAATAAAATGATGACATTATTGAATTAGAAAATCATTGAATTGCAATTATATATAAGGACAGTATTTACTTAAGAAAAAAACATCAGTTTAATTATACTTTAAATCAGCGAATATTCCCCAAATAAACATTCAGAAATTGATATTTTCTTTTTTTTTTCTTAATAAAAAGAATTATAAAAAAATACACTGGGCTGAAAGTTGACTAAAAAAAGCGCTAATTAGCTATTTTAGCAAAAAATAAAAATCGATTCCAATCAGTATAATTTCACTTTACAATATACCAGTGTATTTTTCTTACTGGAAATAGTAATTTTAATCCTTTAGCTTTCAATTAAAACTAAAATTAAAGCTTCAAGGAATCGTTTTAATTTATAAAAAAAATCATTTTAAGCCTTATGTATCGTGAAGTAGTGAAAATCCCGAGACAAAAGATTTTCATGCAAATTACGCAAACAAAATATATGTATCTGCGCCTTCTAGCCTGATTTAACAATGGATTATCTCTGTTCTGTGAAATCACTGTTGTGGCCTTATTGAGCAGACACTGGTTCAACTAATTTCCACTTAAATCTCACTGTAACAGAAACTAAAACTAAAACAACTTATATTTAAGATGGACAAAAAATTAATAGAGAAAATATATTAAGGAATAATCACATATAAATTATCAAATACAAAAATTGAAATTGCTGTACACCCTTCGTAGCCACTAGAAAATAGAAAATGAAAAGATCTGAAACGAACAAGTCATGAGTCTTCTAATTTTCAGATTTCGAGTGGCCACACTGTATTTGCAATCATTATTGATACCAAACTTGATTTGTTCCGTTTTTGCTTTATATTAAGAAAACATTAAATAAACTTATTATTATTATTATTTGTAGTAGTAGCAGTAGAAGTAGTAGTAATTGTTGTAGTACTAACATAATTGATAGCAGAAAAAAACTAATAAATCTCACTGTAACAGAAACTAAAACTAAAACAACTTATATTTAAGATGGACAAAAAATTAATAGAGAAAACATATTAAGTAATAATCGCATATAAATTATCAAATACAAAAATCGGAATTTCTCTACACCCTTCGTAGCCATTAGAAAATAGAAAATGAAAAAAATTTGAAACGAACAAGTTATGACTTTTCAAATCTTCAGGTTTTGAGTGGCGACACTTCTATTTACAATCCTTATTGATACTGAACTTGATTTTTTCCGTTTTTGCTTTATATTAAAAAGCATTTAATAAAATTATTATCATTGTTGTTTTTTATAGTAGGAGTAGTAGTAATAGTCGTAGTATTAACAAAATGAAAAAAATGACAGCAGAAAAAACTGATAAATCTAAGACAAATGATCTTTATGATGGGCAATAGAGAAAAAATATATTATAAATAGTTGTATATAAATTATCAAATAGAAAAATCGAAATGATTGTTATTTTTTAAAAAGGCTGCAAATAGAAAAAATAAAAATATAAATATCCGGAGTTTATTAAGTCATTAAATTATAACATACGGAGTGCGATACGTCAATTGTCACTATTTTCTAATTTTAATTTCGCGCATGCGTATTGTTTGTTTTTGAAATTTTCGGACAGCATCTGTGAGAAAAAGAGCACCATGACTAAATTCACTCTGCCAGCAATTTGAGAACAGCATATTTCCATTCATCTTCACACAGGGCCTCAAACTCAACACGGATGCCTACATCAAGTGACTTAAGGAGATAGTACTAAACTGGGTCAAAAGGGTGGCTGCTGGAAGACCCTATATCTGTCAACAGGACTCTGCACCATGCCACACAAACGAAATAACACAGTCATTACTGTCAGACAATTTCTGCGGCCGCATCATCCACAACATCTGGTCACGTATCTACTCACACTGCACTCACTTGATTATTATGTGTGGAGCTCAGTTGAGCGAGAGAACAACCAAACGTCTTGTAACCCCAAAGATGAACTGAAAGTAAGAATTATGGCAGCATTAGACCAAATTAAGCAAGGAGTCGTCCAGAAGAGTTGCAGGAGATTCTGCTGTCATTTAGAGGCTGTGGTTGAAGGCAATGTCGAATTCTTTGAAGAAATTTACTCTTTAGTATTTCAAGATATTTCTTAGTAATGTTGGTAAATATATCTATTTAAAATGAAATGTCAGTGTTAATAAATAAAATTCATATTCTGTTTTCTAAAAAGATAATTTTTCTTTTTCAGATTCATCCAGCTTTACTATTCTTCATAAGAAACAATTGCAATTCCTCACAATGAAAGTGACACGACTTTTTCAGGTCATAATATTCGCCATTTTATCAGATCTACTGGCCAGTACAGACAGCATACTTTTCTTGTCGTTACCTTATTTTAGCCATATCAACCCGATGGTTAAAGTGGCTGGAGAACTCACGAATTATGGACACACAAGCTACATCATTATCACGAAGAAGTTGGATGGGAAATTCGGTTTAGTAAAAGATGGAGTAAACTTCGTCGTAACAGAGGAGTTTCCAGAGGTTAAGATATATACTGAGAAAGTAACAGTGGCGTTAAAATTCCCAGAGAAATATTCATTGGAAGAAACATTTAGTAGCCTTCATAAACTATGTGATCGTTACCTTCTCAACGAAGAACTTTTTCGAAGATTGAAATCATTCAATGCATCTCTAGCGGTCATTGATTCGAATTTAGAGAGTAATTGTCTGGCTATTTTCGCATACAAACTCGAAATCCCTTTTATTCTCCTGGGTCTGAAAAACCATATTTTCATTCACCGTACACCATGGTTAATTTCAGTAATTCCATATTCTCATCACTTCACGACTAAGAAAACCCCATTCTCGATGAAGATTAAGAACGTGGTGAATCATTTTAATGATTATATAAATCCAAAATCTTGGGTTCCGGAAATAGATATTAAAGAATACGCACCTGAAAGGCCGGATATTTCTTTTCAAGAACTTCTATGACAAACCCAGCTGCATATTGTTGATTCGGATTACTTTCTCCATCGAGCATTACCAGCCCTTCCAAATGTCAAATACATTGGCGGAATAGCTACTCATCCGGCTAGACCTCTAAAAGGAAAAATCTTGGAATTTGTTAATGCTTCTAAATATGGAGTCATCGTTGTATCGCCTGGAAGTCTTGTCAATTGGGGCACTAACGTAAAGAAAATGGAAGAAGCGTTCAGTAAGATTAAATACGATGTCGTCTGGAAACATTCAAATACTTCTTTTTCTCGCCCAAATGTTCTACTTACAAAATGGCTGCCTCAAACCGATCTTCTTGGTCACCCAAACACAAAACTGTTTATCACCCATTGTGGAAACAGCGCTCAGTATGAAACCTTGTACAACGCTGTTCCCATCATTGGATTACCAGTTTATTTTGATCAATCATTTAATAGTCAAAACATGCAAATGAAAGGATTCGGAATCTCGATGGACATTAATAATTTCACGGTGGACGAGTTGGTCAGAAATATCGAGGAAGTCATTGAGAATCCAAAATACAAGAAAAACATTGCAAAGGTGAGCGAAATATTTCGATCCCAAGATCTCCCATCGGCCAGAGTAGCCCGTCTTGTAAATGAGATCCTGAAATATGGAGGCGATCACTTAAGATCAGAACTTCAAGACATTCCGTGGTACGAGTTTTTAATGCTTGATATTTTGGCCGTCCTTTTTATGGCTGTCTTCATCATTTTGTTTATGATGTACTGTCTTTTGAGAAAGTCTTTCTCAATTGCTTGCAGAAGAAAGAAGACGAAAGTAGAATGAGCCTTTTTGCAGGTTGTTTCGTAATTTTTTTTCTGACGAATTTTCTTTTGAGAAAATGTTTCTCAATTGTTTGCAGAAAAAAGAATAAGAAAAAAAAACAGAACAATACCGACTGATTAATTTTGTTTATCAAAACTAAATGGAGAAAATCAATCACGATCTATATCAGGGGTGGGCAACTACGGCCCACGGGCCACATGCGGTCCGACAAATGTTAGTAAATTTAAAAGCGTAAGTTACCAAGCAACGCCATATAATTGTTACAAGCAATTTGATGCCTAATTTTAACTAACTGGAAAATGGCTGCAATCAAATCCATTATTCTCATTGAGTCATTGAGATCCTTCTGTTGCTGAGTTTCTTTGTTTTTCAAATAAATCTGTTTTATGTGAAGACTCTACTTTAAATTCTAAATTATTTTTTCTTTAAATTTACACACTTTATATGTTTTATTTGACGTTTCTACTTTAAATATTAGAATTGTTTTTATTTTCTTATTCAAAATTCAGAATGTTAGGTGAGATAGTGTTTTGTCGATCGGGAAGTGCTCCAGACATAATTACTCCAAGGGGGAGGCTACGTTAAAATCTGAAATATATAAAGTAAACAAAAAAAATAGCTGAAAGATTGACATAGAGGTCGGAACGCTGTGTACTCCATATTAACAGGGTTAGTGCATACTATCCCCGACCACACCACTAGCCATTAATTGGTTATCCCGGGCAGTCTTTTGTGACACTAGCTATCTTATCAGCATTTGTTTGTTTGTCTGTTTGTTAGTTTTTACCTACATTGAAATACTTTAAACATTAAACTAAGCAGAACTGACGATTAAAGCTGAAAGATTTTCGCGTATTTTAACCTCATTCTGGGGATATTTTTTGTTCCAGATCCGTGAATTTGTTTTGGTCTTGGTAAGTCTCGCGGAAACATTACATACAATTCATTTTTTTTTACCCATAATGAAGAATGTGTTATAATTATTCCATTTCATAACAAGACAAAATCTCAAGTTGATGTTAAAAATTGCCACAAAATATTCTTGATTTAGTAAGGAATATTCTATTATAACATGTCTCTAGTTTTTATTTAGATACATTGTGTTTATTTTCAATTATCTATTTGAATTGTTCATCTATATTGCATATGATTCATTATTGTATATTATTAAGCTAAAATACTATTTGTACTTCACATGAATTCTACCTTATGAAATTTGAGATGTAGATTGGGGAACCGCGTATTCAAATATTCTTGGAGGTGAATCATAGATTCGGTGATGGGGAACGACTCTATTGAACTGGCTCTGTTTAATGATAGATTATTCAGTAGAAGAATAAAATTTTGAGTGTTTATAAAGTTGATTTTTGTGTTAAAATTTAGGCAATGATTTGAACAATTTTTGATTTTCCTTGAAAATGATGAAAAGCGAACGTAGATTTTGCTGAAGTTCTGTCAATCAAACGTCGTCTGATTTCTCCGGTAGTTTACGTATGCTTTCAGCTGGCGCTGACTACGACAAAACCAACCGTACCAGTTTTAACACCTACTACCCTAAAAAAGGAAATCTGAATTTTGATTAAGGGTAAACCTTAAAGCTAATAATATTTCATTGGACAGTCCAATTTCAGTAAACTTGGTATGATTTTGTCGGGTTATGGTCATTCCATCTCAAAATTCCATAATAATTTAAAACATCATGTAAATAATGATTTCCCTAAAGCCGAAAATATCAAATCAATGCGAACCATAGGAGCAGCTGGGGGGGGGGGGCGAGGGGGCGGACCAGGTGCCAGCACAGGAGGGGTGACACAATGTCACCCGCCAACAAAATTTTTCAACCAGGCTAAGGTGCCAAAAATAGTCTGAAAACAGTGGTGGAGACACAGGGTTTCGCAGGCGGGCATATGACCCCCCAGAAATAATTAATGACACCCCAGTTTTGTCCCCCCGTCAGAAATTTTCTAGTAAATTGTCGGGAAATTTGTGAGTAGGAAAAATAGCAATGTTTTCAGCTTTCATGTGTTTCAGTTGCTACAATCTTAGTTACTAACAAGAGACATTGTTGTAACATTTCATCGGATGATCTGGTGTTTTAACTCTGCATCATTAATAACAACAAAGTGAAATACGAAGCCAAAAGTGCAACAATTTCAGGCTTGCCTGTGTATCAATTCGCTGAGATACAATTTTCCATTGAGTGAGCCATATACTTTTGAATAGGAGGAAGCCAAGCACTGGACTGTACTGCAGTTCCTACAGTTTATCATCAAGTGGGACTTTGTTGAGTCATTGCCATATCTTACGCTGACTCTAAGATTCTTTCTGACAATATGTGTTTCTGTGGCATCGTGTGAAAGAAGTTTCTCCAAAATGAAACTTATAAAAAATTACCTCCGGTCAACCATGAGCCAGTCGAGACTGTCGGGTCTGGCTGTGCTGTCCATTGAAAACGAGCTTACAAGACAAACAGATTTTGACGATGTCATTGATCAGTTTGCCACAATGAAAACAAGAAAACATTCATTCTTAGACCATAGAATCGAATGTCATTCTTTTGTGTATTGCCGTGTTTTGTATTTAGTTGTTCTGAAAGTGAACAGATGCATTTTAAAAATCTTTTGATTTGAACTGATTATTTTGTCATATTGGATTTTGTCTTGGATCATACATGTAAACAGTAACGTACCGGTCAGTTGAGTAAAGTAGAGGGAGAGCATGTATGAAAATTTAGCTACAGCTAAGCATTCAGCAGAGGGTGAATTGGGGTCATTGGGGTGACATTTAAGCGGACCGCCCCGGGTGACGTTTACTCTAGCTACTCCACTGATGCGAACATATCTTATTTTCAAGTGCAACAATCATAGAGAAAATTATTTGCAACCCTAAACTAAACTTGATTGGTATTTTCCTGTAGTCTTGTGTCATCTTAAAAAAAACAAAAACAACATAGGTGCAAATATTTTTGTTACACCTCCCTCACTCTCTTTATCCAGAACCAAGCCATTGTTATTTTTTCTGTTTTGTTTTTTGCTTTTTTTTTAGTTATTTCTGAATCTTTTTGTTTGAATGGAATTATTTTTTTCAAATAAAATAATAAGACAATACTACATCATTAAAACTAATTACAGATAATTAATGAATCCCTTTTGGTCTATTTTTTAACCAATGAGGTTCATTCCTGCACAACTCCAAACTACCTTTACTTGAAGATAACCTCGATCAAAAAATAAAATTTAATCTTCTACTCACCCTCCCACAGAAAGCGAAATAAACTGAATCTGTGTAGTTTGGGTCGATCACGACTCTTTCTTCCTCTACCACTACACAAGCATATGTAAACTACTACATACCACGGGGCCCGGGAAATTCGGTAATTTTGACAAGGAAAGAAAATTCGGTAACTATTAAAGAAAAGTCAATTGAAAATTGATTTTATGGCCGTTCTGGAGTGGGGAATTCCCCCCACCACCAATATTTTAAAATAAATGTTTTATTTAATTAATTGTTTTTATGTAAATAAAATCGATTTATCTAAGTTACAGTTAAGTTCTTGTATTATCTTTTCAAATTATTAATAAAGTAGTAGTAGTAGTAAGTAATTTACTTTAATTCTTTTTGAAGAAGCAGAAACTATACAGCCTCTAATTTCTTTGTAATTCTTCGCGAAGAAGACTTTGCAACAACAAATAACAATTAACACAACTATTTTTATTTAAAAATAAAATAAAAATCTAAACGTGAAGTAAAAAAAACCCTTTTGTAAAATAAGCAACATGTTCAATCGTCAAACAATAATCGAATAATGAAAATGAATTTTACAGTTCAAATTTCTTCTCAGAATGTGTCTTTTCTTGTAAGTTTCTTTTTAAATAAATATTTGAGAAAAGAGAAATTACTATTTTGGTGGGAGGGGGGGAATGTCGAAACACGACAACAAACTTTTTAGTTTTGAAATTTGAAAATCCCTAGTAAAATGTTTAAATTTCCAAATTTTATTTGTCTTTGAAAAGCAAAAAATAATCATCAACCTTTAGTTATTTGAATAAGCTGAGACTTGCGCTTTTACGACAAGATTAATAGCGTTTGTTTATTTATTTATTATTTGTTTATCGCGCAGAAAGCCAAAATACAAAGAAAGAATAAACATATTTGTTTTTGTTAGTAGCAAATATTTTTATTACACTTGACTTTCTTTATCCAGAACGAATTCATTGTATTTTTCAGCTGCTTATATTTCAGCTGAATTTCTTTGTTAGATTGGAATAATTTTAAAACGAATAAAATAATAAGACAATACTACATCATTCGAACTAGTTATAGATAATTAATGAATCCCTTTTGTCATTTTTTTAACCAATGAGGTTCATTCCTGCTCAATTCTGACGACGCGACAGAAGGAATTTCATGGGGACGAGAAGTACTCCTCTTCCCAACTGATCTTGTACTTTAAGCATCTGCTTAAAGTCAAGATCAGGACGGAAAGGAAGCGACTCCATCCATTGGAATTTGGCGAAAGGTGGGTGAGTCTTGCGCGTCTCTGCAGAGTGAAAGGTGCTGACTTGGAGTGGCATTTTGATGCCGGTTAGGCATTAAGGATTTTGGGATTGCTGGGTTGAACATTGGCAACCCTTCCACTGTATAGGTTATCTTAGGTCAGTTTTGCTTTAGTTAATTTTCTTATCTTTTTTCAGATTAACTTAGCTAGGGTGTGTATGCTCATTGGACCCTTTTATTTCTGGCCCTATTTTTTTCTTTCTTTTGTTTAATTCCCCATCCCTCCCAGGTGGTTAGTGATGTCAGATCTCTGGTGGGTGCGGGGCGCCTTTCGTTTCGAGAGTGTCTTTCGTATTTGTTGTTGTGTTTGAATGAGTGCGTGTTTGTAGTGAATGTTTGGATTGTACGAATGTTTTTGTTTTTTTTTCAGCCCCGCATTGATTTCGTCCAGTTAACTGACATTTCTGACATATTTAGAGCTGTGGGGGGTTTTCTACTAACAAAATCTTTTGTTTAGTTTCTTGTATATAGTTATACTCGTTGTAAATATTCATTGGGGATTTTAGATTGTTATTTTTCCCCTCCCCCAACAGACGATGTATTGTAAATATGGGGACTAGTTAGGACTTCATAGAGTCTCTGAGGTATCATGGTGGATGTAGTAAGAATGGTATGTAATGGATGTGTTGTTTTGGTGAAAGGAATATTGTTTGTATGTTCGGGTCAGTGTTTGCGCCTAGCTAAGTTGAAAGTTAAGACAGAAGATGACCGTCCTTGCCCAATCCCCCTTTTTCGGCCTTGTGCCACATTTGTACTTTCATACAATAAATACTACTCCAAACTATCCTTACTTGAAGATAACCTCCTCGATCAAAAAATAAAATTTAATCTTCTTGTCACCTTCACACAGACAGGACAATAAACTGTCACTGTGTTGTTTAAGGTAAGAACTCCTCTTTCTTCCTCCACCTGTATACAAGCATATGTATGCTACTACATACCACGGTGCCCAGAAAAGACAAGGTAAGAAAATTCGTTAACTAGTCGATGAAAAATTGATTTTAGGGCCGTGCGAATGGGGATTTGGGGGCTAGGCCTTCCTCACAATATTTCTAAATAAGTATTTATTTAATCCCTATTGCATTGTTTTGAGGTCAATAAAATCGATTTATCTAAGTTTTAACTTCTTGTATTTACTGTATAAAGTAGTAAATAGATTAAGTTTTCTTTCTTTTTAAAGAAGCCAATACTATAGCTTCATTTCTTTGTAATGTTTCTTGAAACGACTTTATGCACTCGAAAGGGCAACAGATAACAATATAACTGTATTACATAATTTTTTGTTTAAAGAAAGTAAAACTGAACGAGAAGTGGCCCCTTTTTGCAAAGAAAAAGAAGCAACATGTTCAAACGTCAAACAAAAATCTAATCATAATGTTAGTTAAACTTAATGATCTGGATTCAGATTTCTTGTAAAATGTGTCATTTCTTGTAAGTTTCTTTGAAAATAAATATTTGAGAAAGAAAAAATTACAATTTGGCTATGGGGGGGATTTAGAAGAAAGACATCGGGACTTTAGTTTTGAAATTTGAAAACCGGTAATAAAATTATTAAATTTCAAATATGTTTTTGTGTTTGAAAAGCAAAACGTAATAATCAACCTTTTGTTAATTGAATACGCTGGGACTTTCGCTTTTACGGCAACATTAGTAGCGTTTGTTTATTTATTTATTATTTATTTACCGCGCAGAAAGCCACAAAACAAAGAAAGAATAAACTAAGCAATAAAAATATTTGTTTTTGTTGTTTGTTTGTTTTTTTAACAAATCGTTGTATCCATTTTTTTCAATGATTTACCAAATCTCTATTACATTTTTTGAAATATTGGTGTAAAAACAAAAAATGAAAGTGAAAAAATAAATAAAAAAAACCTAACCCAACGAACATCGGAAAATTCAATTCACACAACCTGTCGCGTCTAAAATTATTTTTTATTTAATTTCTTCATATTTCTATTGGCTAGGCACCACACTCTGATTTTAACGAATATTCTTTAGAACATAAATAAGTTGATAATTAAATACAAATCGGAATACATACTCATTTAGACTCTTCCACAGCCTTTTTCGGTAAATTTGCTTTGTAAACCCCGCACCGAAAATCTATTAAAAATTTCCCAAATCGTCATATTTTGATAAAATCTACCATTTTGATGTTATGGACGATAAAAATTCGGACTCAGTCGCGTTCATTCGTGCGCCATTACGGGCATTATGTAACTATTAGGTTGGTGCAAAAATAATGTCGTTTTTTGACTTGAAGTTGAACGTCAAAAAACGACATTATTTTTGCACCAACCTAATACTTTCACTGCGGAGCATTTTACTCGCGGAATCATAATTAACGGCCTATTTACTGCTTTTACTGATCGTACTCGTCGGAAAGCAATGACAAGTGGTAAATAAGGCTTTCTTTTTAAATTAAAACAGAAATATCGGTAGTGTTGACAAGAGCAGCACAAAATGGAATAATAGAATAACGAATATAACGGAATGAATGAATGAATTAATTAATTTCTCATACGTTCAACGTCAGTTGCGAATGACGACGCGATCAATGACAGAATTTTGAGCGCCGATTGAAATTCATAAACGGATGAATACAATTTTGGGCAATGAGATTAATACCTGGAAGTTGAATATTACCCGCACCACGAAATAATATAGTTGTATCACAGTAAAAACAAATTCTAGCACTCATTGAAAAGTTTGATAAATTTCAGCTCCAGCCCAGATGAAAAGTTACAATTTGGCGTCTTCAAACTTAAGGTATTTGCCGAAATTGAAATGAGTTATTGGAATTTCAGTGCGCATTCGGATTTCGCAGACAGAAATTACAAAAATGGATAGAACAGTAATGGAAATCCTTGTAAAATTAAATGTCGACTGTGTCAAAATGAAAACGTGATTTGAAAAGACATAATCTTATTTCGTTTTTATACGAATTTCAATCTTTGAAACGGTCTAAAAGATTTTATAGGATCGGAGATATTACTTATCAATCAAATGAGGAATTTTGACGAAAGACAAATATATGTCATTTTGATAATAATATTAAACTGTCCGTTTGGCAACTTATTTTATCAGTTTGTGACTTTCATTATCAATGAATAACTGAAAATATGAATACACGTTGAAAAAATGACGTACGTCTTATAACCTACATGTAATTTTTTCTTGTATGAACGGGATGATTTCATCCTGTTATTAAATCAAATTCATATTCGTTTTTTTTAATTATTTCTTTCTTTTTCAGATTCATCCTGTTTTACTATTGTTCATAAGAAACAATTGCAATTCCTCACAATGAAACTGACCCGACTTTTTCAAGTTATAATTGTCGCCATTCTATCAGCTCAAATGGCCAGTACGGACAACATACTTTTCTTGTCATTACCTTATTTTAGCCAAATCAACCCGATGGCTAAAGTGGCTGGAGAACTGACGAAATATGGACACACAAACTACATACTCATCAATGAAAGACTTAATGGTAAATTCGGTCCAGTAAAAGATAGAATGAACTTCGTGGTAACTGAGGATTTTCCAGAGGTTAAGATATTCACTGATGCAGTACTAAAGCCGTTAAAATATCCAGAAACATTAGTATTGGAACAAATATATGGTAGCCTCCATAAAGTATGTGATCGTTACCTTCTAAACGAAATGCTTTTTCGAAGACTGAAAGCATTCAATGCATCTCTAGCGGTTATTGATTCAAATTTAGACAACAATTGTATGGCCATTTTGGCGTATAGACTTAAAATCCCTTTCATTTTTTTTGGTCGACGAAACCATGTCTCCATTTACCGAACACCATGGTTAATTTCAGTTATTCCACAGTCTAATCTCTTCACGTCTGATGGAACATTTTTCTCGACGAAGATTGAGAACATATTGAATCATTTACATTACTATATAAATCCAATACCTTGGTCTCCGGGAAGAGATATTAAAGAATACGCACCTGAACGGCCGGGTATTTCTTTTGAAGAACTCCTACGACAAACCCAGCTGCATATTGTTGATTCGGATTACTTTCTCCATCGAGCATTACCAGCCCTTCCAAATGTCAAATACATTGGCGGAATAGCTACCCAGCCGGCGAGACCACTGAAAGGAAAATTATTGAAATTTGTTAATGCTTCTAAACATGGAGTCATCGTTGTATCGCCAGGAAGTCTTGTCAGTTGGGGAATTCACGTAAAGAAAATGGAAGAAGCGTTCAGTCAGATCAAATACGATGTCGTCTGGAAACATTCAAATACTTCTTTTTCTCGCTAAAATGTTCTACTTACAAAATGGCTGCCCCCAAACCGATCTTCTTGGTCACCCAAACACCAAATTGTTTATCACCCATTGTGGAAACAGCGCTCAGTATGAAACCTTGTACAACGCTGTTCCCATCATTGGGTTTCCAGTTTATTTTGATCAATCATTTAATAGTCAAAACATGCAAATGAAAGGATTCGGAATCTCGATGGACCTTAATAATTTCACGGTGGACGAGTTGGTAAGAAATATCGAGGAAGTCATTGAGAATCCAAAATACAAGAAAAACATTGCAAAGATGAGCGAAATATTTCGATCCCAAGATCTCCCATCGGTCAGAGTAGCCCGTCATGTAAATGAGATCGTGAAATATGGAGGCGATCACTTAAGATCAGAACTTCAAGACATTCCGTGGTACGAGTTTTTAATGCTTGATATTTTGGCCGTCCTTTTTATGGCTGGCTTAATCATTTTGTTTATGATGTACTGTCTTTTGAGAAAGTCTTTCTCAATTGCTTGCAGAAGAAAGAAGACGAAAGTAGAATGAGCCTGATAAATTAAGTTTGCATACCGACATCGAATCAGAAAATCAAAAAATACCTAAATAAAGAAAAGAAATGCATTTATATATTGATGTAAATTTAATAAATGAATTGATTTGACGATATCTATCTATCTATCTATCTATCTATATATATATATATATATATATATATATATATATATATATATATATCCCTTTCCCTTATCTATCTATCTATCTATCTATCTATCCATCTATCTATCTATGGTTTGCCTCTATCTATTTTTGATCCATGTTTCTTTCTATCTATTTATCCCAGTTTCATCATACCTCACTATAGATCTTTTTTGTTCCAATAATTACGCATGGAAATTAAATTAACGAGTGGATTTGACCGTATCTATCTATCTATCTATCTATCTATCGAAAATTCAATGCATATACATATATATATATATATATATATATATATATATATATATATATATATATATATATATTGTTACGCCCGGAGTTTCGTTGGGACTACGATAGCCGGGACGCAACGAGAAAATAAAAAAAAAATAAATAAGAGACCCCAAGGTTCGATATAAAAATAAAGAAAAGAACGTTGGGAGGGGAATTCTCCAATTCCGGACGTCGGTAAACGCAGAGAGTAAATGAACCATATGCAGACATAGAACGATAGAAGACAACACGAGAATATATGATACAAAAGTTTTATTTATAAAATATACAGAGAGTAAGAAAAAGAAAAAGAAAACTAAATAATATAAGGGATGGGGAGATAAGTTTACCTAGACAAATACTAATGCGGCGAAATACATATGACTACAGAGATAGCAGATTATAAGATATAGGAAAACATGCAGAAACTTACATATGGTTGGAATCGACGTCGATTGACTATTACCGAGGATATTCATAAAAAGAGGGGATTGGCAATGTTGGCGAGAAGAACACACAGAAAAATCACGGGTAGCCGACTTTATTTGACGATGTTGTTCCAGGGTCTCTCGTCGTTCCTTTGATTTTGGTGGCATCTAATTCTTCTAACGACGGATAGCTAAGATTGGGTTTGGTGACGTCCGCTTCCTCCGAGGGTCAGCAACTAAGTGAGATTGTTGCCACCTCAACACGTGCGAAAGGAAAACTGCTATCAGTTGGGTCACGTGTTGGCCCACACAAAAAAGGTGTGTGGGTGTCTTTCGCGGACCCTGTTTAATGTCACTCGCCCCTATCTGCCAAACAGCGTTTGTCTGGCCTGTTAAATGTCATTCGCACCTATCTGCCAAACAGCGTTTGTGTGGTCTACCATCAGAGACCAGATAGGAGATGGGAGGGGGCGGTAAGGTTCCTTTCCGAGAACTGGCCCTGACTTATCTGGACATAAAAAAATATATATCCCACAATCTGCGTACTCAAGAAATAAGGAGGTTATCAAGGTTCATACGTTTCGTCGCAAATATACAATGTACTAAAAACATGCCTATAAAATCTGAGGTGACCGTACAACTATTGAGTCAACGTAACAATATATAAATATGCACATACACACACACACACACATATATATATATATATATGTATATATAAGCGTTAAAATGCCACTCCATATTAAATTAATACTAAATTTTAAGTAATAGAATTTACCAATGTAAAAATAGTCACTAATCAATCTCATAAATAAAATTCAAACTGATAAAGATATCACCTTAATAATCACTTACTACTAGATGTAAACTTATATTTGAGAAAAAGTTTCTAGTGTTTTAATGTAAACTCTATATATTTTTTTAATCGACTATTTCACATTAAATCCCAAAAATGTCCGTAATAAGTTTTTTTTTTTTAAACTTTAACATATAATTAAATGGCTTAGACTGTTTAAACTGAAAAATTTACGAAATCTCAAAGTAAAGAAAAAAACAACGCCTATTCCAATAGGAGTTAATGACACTTTTTTACAACTTCTTTCTCTTTTTTCTCTCTTTTTCTGTTTTTCTTTTTTCTTTATATACTTCTTTGTCCATCCCACTTCCTATATCAAGATATAACTTCCGTTAACTGATTTAAAGTGTCAATGTCTAGATTTCAGCGAAAATTTAAATTTGAAACAATAGAAATGTTACATCTAACTCAATGCTGTCTCTCTACCCCCCTACACTGCCCCCACTTCGTGAGTTTCCTTATTATTGCCCGTCATAAATGTGTAAATTTATTTTCATTTTTTCATTTCAACATTTGGAAATAAATCTGATTATCCACTGTCCTTTAAAAGGGCTGTGGTGAAATAATTTATTATATGGAACCTTAAAGCAATCTGTTTTTATTTAAATTATTAGCCCTGATTTACATTGAGCTCTCTGGATTCTATCCTCATTCGGTCTTCCCATACGGATTACCTAGTTTTTCGTAAACTAAATATATGTATATATATATATAAATATGCACACACACACGCAAACACACACACACATATATATATATATGTATGTATATAATTAATCTCATTACATCATCTGAACATCCAAGCTTACAGCAACCCGTATTCCCAAGCGGTCAACGATGCAGAAATTTTTAACGTGATATAGCCTTCAGCCATTAGATCGTTTGTATCTTATTAGTAGTGCGTGAAAATATACGATGACACATTCAGTACTTATCATAACATAGTCTATGAAACACATATTCATTTTTTATTAAAACAGCGTTTTCCTGGTCAGAGTTGGGACCCTGATGATTTTGGTTATACAAATTCATTTCTTTTAATTTAACGACCTTTATATGTTCTGTTTGTTTTAAAATTTCCTTTTATTATTCACTTTAAATCTCGGGATGTTTCGCTGTTGTATTTTTGGAATGTAGTCATCAATTAGGCTAGGGTCATTTCATACTCCCTTGGCCACCTCATAATTTTGCAACGGTAGTTAATGTGCCCATTCTATCTATATACCATGCCAAACCACATCAAGTAGAAGGTTCCGGAGGAAATCTCCGTCAATATTAGAAAGAGTCATAATATCTACTGGACTTGAGAAACCTGTTTTCCTAAATAAAGTGTTTTAATTGGAAGATTTTATAAATTTCAGCCGCAAAAATATTAGCTGCTCGGACAATGAATGCTAAAATTTTCCTTATAGGGCAATGGCTAATATTACCATTATCAACTAAACTTCTCGGGGCGGAACAAACACACACACACACACACACACATATATATATATATATATATATATATATATATATATATATATATATATATATATATATATATTAAAAACAGTGCTCGATACACAGTAGAGCATAATGTTATAAATATTTAAACATATTTAATAACTTTAGAAAAAAATCATCCGCATCAATTGAAAATGGAACTGAACTTCAAATTTTAAGATTAAGATTTAGGTTATGGTTTCGAAACATGGTATTTTCTGTGTAGCGATGAATACATATATTTAAAAGTAATTAGTATATATATATATATATATATATATATATATATATATATATATATATAGGTGACTATACTCGTTTGTCTGGCTCTTTAGGTTTTGACTATATATATATATATATATATATATATATATATATATATACTATATATTCATAATTAATACTTTCTTAATCTGCGAAATTACAAAAAATATTCTTATGTATATATATTTAAATCTTGAAGAGGATGTGAGAGGTGAAAATAAGGCCCTTCTTAATTGCAGAAGAAAAATAATTGTCCCTTAAATAGGGTATTTTGCACAGAAATGTTAGTGTATTATGCCGAGTTAGAAATTAACAATGGCAGTGCAAAGGCATACATTGGTTGCACTGAGGGCCAATTTAAAAAGAGGTGGTATAATCATACCTCGTCATTTAGAATACACAAACCCAAGTTCAATACGTATCTAGCAAAATACTATTGGAGCTTTAGAGAAGAAAAAAACACGAGAGAAACCCGGTAGTTAAGAGGAGCATTTTGAGAAAGGTAAAGATATTAAAGCGAATGGCAATTCCTGTAAGGCTGTGACAGGAGATGAAGTTGGTTATTGCAACATACATGTGTGGCGCTGAGCTGTTAAATGGGAGATACGAAATTATGGTCAAATGTAAGCACATGAGTAGGTTGACTTTGGGATTGTACGAACCCGGATGGTGTTGAAGAAATAATTTTTTTCACTCCTCCTACTCATTGTTCCCACTCTATGATGTTCTTTAGAAATGTCAACTATTTCTTCCTCGTGTTAAGTACAAGTCATCTTTTTTTTTCTTCTTTATTCTCTAAAACTATGTTGTTAATCAATGATCAGTCTATGGTATTGTCAGCATCCTTCTGTAAAATACATTTATAATGAGTATCCTTATTAAAATTATTAATAATAACTTTTTATGCCGTTTTTATTATTAAGTGCAACACAGATTTTTTTTTCGAACAGCGAGCCGTATGACGTATATCACAACATAAGGGAGGCGCACTACTAAAAAAAAAAATCAAGGTAACTTTTCATTAAGGATTCTGCAGCCATTTTCCCAACAAAAGAGCATGCGCATAAGCATCTGACTTACAAACGGAGAAAAGTCGATTCCATCTTTAATTTTTAAAAGTCTAGGTATATCATCAACATTGATGATTAACACTGAGCATATAAAAATATTTCTAACCTCGTGTATCGAAGTGGAATATTTGCCTTGTTTGAGGTTAAACGAAAAAAAAATACTACCATTTCATGAGCGATTTCGACGGCTTCTTGGATCATCTGTGGCGGGTGGATTGAGAGATTTGACTGATCATGACATATGCATAAAATGTCTATATTAAATGAGACGATAGCGTGCGAATTTCAATTCACAAATAAAGATATTTTCTCATTTTTCAGTCAGTGACATTTTTTTCATTATATAAAAATATATATATAAAGATAATTGAGCGTGTGACAGTGATGTTACCTAAAGGAAATTGAGACCCTACCAAGATTTATTGACGATGGGCGTAATCGTAAAAATATAAGATACGCCGATGACACTGTGTTGATGGCCGACTCGGAAAGAAAGCTACAAATCCTCATGGACAAGGTGATAGAAGAAAGTAAGCAAAAAGGACTAACCTTCAACTAAAAACAAAAACAGAAAAAATGATCATCAGCAAAATAAAAATAACCGAAATGCGAATTACGAATTGGAGATATCAACATCAAGCAGGTGCAGAAGTTTAAATATATGGGAAAAGGATGGAAAATGCCACACCGAGATCCTAACACGACTAGCGAAAGAAGCTTTCCAGAAGCTAAGCATGCTGTTAAAAAACTAAAAAAAATCATTAGAAACAAAGAAAAGAGTGCTGGACTGCTATGTGTTATCTATCCTCTTCAATTCATATATAAAACTATTTTCTGTATTTTTGCGTTCTCTGGCATTTCTTTCATTATGTCCCCCATCTGGAAATTCATGTTTTATAGAACATATATTCATATCGGTTCTAACCTTGTGATGATATACTAGATTCTTCACGGTGGCTTAACACTTTCACTGCTACTCATTTGCCCAGTGCAATTAGATACGAAACTACCATGACGTAGAGAACAATCGAGGCTGACTAATAATTTGCATGATAAAACAGTTAGAATTTTCCGTATTTTACGATAGATGGCGCAACGGGACACTCATACCAGCGGTATGCAAAAAACGTCGGTTTCCGTACTTAGCCAGCTGGAGCAAGATAAGAAAAACGAAGATCTCCGTACTTAGCAGCGGAAGTGTTAACCAATCAAAATCGAGCTTGGCAACAATAAATGATACGTATTTCATATTTGTTAAGATAGCAGGATTTAAAAAAATAATATAACCAAAAAAAGAAACCATACCTATTTCTGGTGTAGATGAAGGGGAAGTGTATATAAAATGGCTGACAAAGCACACACGATAATAACTCCATTGCTTCCTCTTTCCCTGCGAGGAAGAAAGTGGAAAATCTGGAAGGATCGTTTCTTGTAGAATTAATTCAGTGTTAACGGCAGATATATTACCCCTTAATTGACACGGATGATTTAAAAAAGAAGGCATTATTTTTTATGAAACAATGGCTATTGTGGAATACTGATTATCTATTTAAAGAAATAAGATTTTATTCTATTAAATCTACAATTTTTTTCCGATAAAAAAGATTTTAAAAGGTTTTAAAAGGTTTTCTTTTCTGATCCCCACCACCAATCTGAACGAATAACAAACGTATGTTTCTTCACATTTTACGGGTTAATAAGGTTGTACCGTTTCTGAGTTTGTTCAAATATCGGGTTGATATCTTAACAAAATTGGGAAAAGGCAGCTAAATTGCCTTTTATTTGAGTTGATTTCTTAGCGAAATCTGAAATCTTTCGATCTATTTGAAGTGTAGTATCTCAAACACAAAAAAAGCGCTGAAATGAAAAATAGAGAGAGACGAGACGAGAGAGAGAGAGAGAGAGAAACGATAGGAAAGAGAGAAAGAAGCGAGAAAGAGAAAAGGAGACGAAACGACACGGAGAGAAAAGAAGAGAGAGAAAAAGAGAGATGAGACGACACAAACAGAAGAGAGAGGTAGGAGACAACATGGAGAGAGATAGAGGAGAAGGCACGGAGATAGAAGAGAAAATAGGTGATGCGGAGAGAGAAGGGGAGAGAAGCAGATACAGGAGATAACATAGAGAGACAGAGAGAAGGAGAGAGAGAAGACGACTCGGATTGTTATAACTTAATTATGTACAATAACGGATCGTATTCAACATAGATGAACAATTCAATAAGAAAAATCGAAAATACAGTGTATCTAAATACAAATACAATATCTAATTATCAGTTGATGTCAGAGCAAGTTTTTATTTGGTATGTTTTTTTTAACCGGGTGTTAGCGAAATACATGGATCGAGATGTACTCAGGGTAAAGGGTTACTGTTAAAATGTGTATGATGAATGAGGTGTGTGACATGTAGGAATGAAAATGTGGGAAGAAGTGAAGATTATGAGGATAAGGTGGATAGATAAGGATTGACCCTTTACATGATGATGCTAAGAGTCGTGTGTCCGTGCGGGAATCTGTTTCATAAAGTAGCAGTTATTGTCTGAGTAGAAGATTCTCTTTACCTTTAAAGTATGGAGGAAATGTGAATGATTCAATTCGATGGACGTAAAATGGCGTCTCCTAGCTGTAAATATCTGAAGTGGTGTAATTATCTGAACATTTGCCATGGAAATAGTGATAGAGATAGCGATGTGCTTGCGTTGTCGAGGTGAAGGGAAAGTAGTTGCAGAGTTGAGAATAGGTATTCCCTTTCCAAGACCGCGTAACCGATTTTGAACTCTATCAAGGCTGGAATGGGAAGACTGTATAGCTCCCGTCCAGATATGGCAGAAATACTCTACCAAAAGTACCACGAAGAAAAAGGAAAATTATTATAGAGCAAAAATCAATGAGGTAAAAAAAAAGAAGTTGTAAAGAGACGTGATTGTCTTCGTCCTGAAGGGATTTAGTACAGAGAAAAGGAGAGAAAGAGAGAGAGAGTGAAGGAGAGAAAAAGAGGGAGAAAGAGAGAGAGAAAAAGAGGGAAAGCGAGCTAAGAAAAAAGTGAGTGAACGAGAATGAGAAAAGGATAGAAAAATACAGAGAATGAGATAAAGAGAAAGAAGATATAAAGAGTGATAGAAAGAATATGTATTCATTAGCTCCAAAATGGCGGAGCATATATGAAATTGATATTTTGTTTTATTCTTTCCGAATTTTAGAACGTTTTTACATGTGAGTTTCTCATTCATTGATACTTTATTAGCTCTTTCAAAGAGTCGATCTTCACACTCTAGGCTTCGTAAACACTTCATAAAGGCAATGATAAACGACATGTAAAACAAATGACGCATTATTGTCATATCTACGACACTGATACCAAGCTACACCAATAGGTTTAAACGTTACAGTCTTTTCAGGCAAATGAAAAATTGCAAATAGACTTGTAGCCTTGCATGCTTATTTGCTTTTCATTTAATTACTTTAATTTGATTCGCCTTTACTAAAGTTGTGAATATTTATTTGAAGTAGATTGATAAAACACAAGACATGAAAGTACTTCGTGATGATTTTGTTTTTCATTTGAAACTCTACATATGTACGCCGGTGTCTCAGTGGATTATCTTCATCCATTACCGGAAAAATATTGGTTGAACATAAATATTATCATAGCAACTAATTCGTGTGTAAGATGAGATGACCTGACTTAAATTAATTTAAATAGACCCCGTCTAAATATGAACAAACGAAAAAGATGCCAAGGATTGTCCCATTTATCGACGTTGATTGATTTTGATTATATCACCTGATAGGAACCCAGAGCAAACTTACTAGATCGAATTGCTTTTAAAATCACTTGTTTTTTTCCTGCGAACCTAATTATATGCAATTATTAAATGAATATTTTTGTGTTGTTTCAGGTTTACTCTTTGACAATCCTCTGCTAATTTTTGGAGAGTCAATCCCTGTTAGTTTTCGAGTTTGGTAAGTACCCGACGTCTGACCTCGGCGTCTTCTACTGATACTAGACCTTGTGCGAATATTAAGCACTTAAAATCGTCGGCCGTCAGCTCGGCTAGTTTGAAATCATTACAGAGCTTGTTTACCGACGCTGCAAACGTTAGAAAATCTTGCTGGTTGTCCTTGACTGTGTTCAGGCATTTCCAACGTTTGTGGAACAAGGTTATTTTAGGCCCGAATAGTTCAGTTAGGAGCTTAATAGTCTCTGAGAAATTCAGGTCCGTAATTTTCTTGGGTAATATATAGTCTATGAACCTAACATGTTCGATAGCTCCCAGTTTCCTTAATAACAGAAATACCTTTTTTTCACTAGGCAATTGTTCACAGTCTACATTGAAAATATCTTCAAAATATCTGTAAAAAGCCTCGAATGTTTTGTCTTCCTCTGGTACGTATTCGAATGTTTCAATCGAGTTGTAGATTGTACTCTGGGAAAATGTATCTTTTTCGGAGTTTTTAGAGCCGTTACGTGAATTTACAAGTAATTCTTCAAATTATTTTTGCTGTAGTTCTATTTTTTGAAGTGTAATTTGTTGGAATTCTATTTGTTGTTTATGTAACTCCATAAACAATTGTTGCTGTCTTTCGTCTGATTTTTGTTGGTGGAGTTTCTGTCTTTCTTCGCTTTTTTGTTGTTGAAGTTTCTGTTCTGTTTGTTGGTCCGACTGTAATTTGAGGAATCTTTCTTCCAATTTCTGCTGTTTTTCATCTGATTTTTGTTGGTGGTCCATCTGGACCTTTAACATTTGAACAATTATTTTTTGGAATTCTTCCATATTTAGATAATATGTAGAAAAGAACTGAAAGAACACACAAAACAGAAATAAATAAATAAATAAATAAATAAATAACAGCAATTACAGTTGCTTTGAAAACCCGTGTATCAAATCTAGTAGTCAATTAATAAAATTAATAAGAACTACTTACTGGTTTAGATCTTCCGAGATACCGTTGTTCCGTTAATTTCAATGTGACCATTTAAATTTTCTCCACACTTATATTTTTTTTTAGAAGTGTGGTGAGAAAAATATCCCTTAGACAGCAAAAAAAATAAATACACTGGATTTTTTCCCTTCTTTTGGGAGAATTTGCTTTGCTTTTTTTTTTTAGAAAAAACTCACCTCAATCAATTTGAGGGGAGGGTAATTTTATGCACGAGATTTGTAGTAATTCAAATCAATTTCATAAAATTTTTGAACACTTTGCTAAATGCGCGACTTGGTGAATAGTTTTTTCGAACTTGAGTCAACCGTAGAACTTCGAGCTCTTGAGTTTGTCAGTTTGTTTTGTGCACACGCTGGGTTTTTTGTAAGCAGTCGTTCTCGATACTTGGTTGCTCGTTTATTGCGTTTCGTTCGCTGATGTAGTAATGCCAGCTCAAATTCTAGTTCAACACTGATGTGGGAACCAGTGGGGTTAAACAAGTCCTCTGTCGCCACTGATGTGTGACTGGGGCATTGGGGTTTCGGTGTGGGTGCGTGCCTCGAATCCTCTGTCGCCACTGATGTGGACCCGAAGTAGGGGCCACGGAAGGAAAACACGGAACACGGGTTAGAGGTAAGAAAGATATATTAAACAGAAAGGTTACAAAGAATAGTGTAAGCAGAGATTACTATCCAGTGGTGTCCGATATTGGTATCGTACGCGGCTGCGCATTACTGGAGCTACTACTCCCATGATACACATAATAATATAGTACTGGGAAAGTCCATGATGTAGGGAAGTATTGGTCTCACAACAGTTATATAATCCGCTGTTCTTAAAATTTTATTTTTAGAAAACAGTGCTCAATGCCAATCTACAGAGCATAAATATTATAAATTTACTAATGTAAAAATATGGTTCCATCGCTACACAGGAAATATCATGTTTCAAAAACAGAAGCTAAATCTTCAAATTCAATTATAGAATTAAATTAAAGTCCTTACTTCTGTTTCATTTTCAAGCGAATTTTGGAATAACTTATTTTGAAATTGACTTAGTTTTAGAAGCACATACATTCATAATATTAGTTTCAAAGGATATTAATTTTCACTAACAACTATTGTATCAAAAATATAAGTTACTTTCGTAAAGAGTTTAAGTCAAAGTAGGGTAGGGGTGCCTTTTCCAACGAATGGTGACATCCGTTTAACGCATGTCGTCTGGTCTTTTTCAGCGATAAAAAGTTTTTCGTCACTTTTGTTTCGCCGTTAATTTTTTACTTGTATACATAAAGATTTTTTTTTTCTAAAAGTGTTGTTTGTATATGAATACGTCGTATTGAATTGCAATTTTAAAATATTATTCTTAATTTTAATTACTAATAGAATATACACCTTTTTTAAAACAAATAAATGTAAAAGAATTATATTAAATATCAAATCTAAATATGTATATTTCATCTATCAGTTTTATTTTTAAATAAACATTACTTAAGGAAAATATTTGACAATGTCGGCAAAGAATAGCTATTTCCTTTCTATAAGTAAATTTTTTTTAAGCCTAGTAATATATAGTTTCTCATGTATGCAAAAAGAACATGGGTCATTTAATTTCGGTATATATTTATCCTAAAAGAACTTTGATGCTGGTAGTTGTCAGTGAAAATGAATACCCTACCGCCCCTTATTAAAATGATTGGATTTCCCCATATCTTTAGAAAATATAATTATGAATGTGAGTGCTTAAAAAACTCAGTAAATTTAAAAAATAAGGTATTCCAAAATTCGCTTGAAAATGAAACGTTGTAATTATAAAAATTGCATTTCTTGTTCCAGTTTCTTAAAGAAAACGGAATGGTCTTGACACGTTTCCTTCATAATTTTCTTAGGAAAACTATTCACGATTTCGCCGCTGTCATATATTTCGCTTATCACTTTGGCAACGTTATCAATCACAAAGCAATATTCCTCTTAGCAAATGATGATGTAAATTCGGACTTTAATACTTCCATTCTTTATTTATCAGTGATTCAAGAAATGCTGTTGCAACAGTTTTAATGCTTGATTTTTTAGTCTTCTTTTTTTACTAAATCAGTCAATCATCCATCTGTCTGTCTGTCTGTCTGTCTGTCTGTCCGTCTGTCTGTCTTTCTCTCTGTTATGGGAACTTATCCATAATAATAAAAATGGACTATTCCGGACATTATAAATACGGCGCCTCTCTAGAGGGAGGACAGATAACTGTAAAAACACTGGAATAGTGATACTTGTCGAGACAACATAGTTCACTCTAACCAAATCTGATAGTCATTACTAATACTTCTACTTATTTGTATTATATTTTTGTTGTAATATATCTTTGTTATTCCATATCTGTGTTCGAGTTATTTCTTCATTGGTTCTAACCTTGGACCATCACCGTGGTACAAGGAACTTGGACCATAACAAGTGGCGACGAGGAAACTCCAAAAAACGAACTCTCTACGCGGAGGACATACTTTTTTTCTATCCTTCGCACATGACAAGTGGCGACGAGGAAATCCCCCAAAAAACAACTCTCTCCGCAGAGGACATACTTTTTTTTTGCTATCCGTCGCACATAACAAGTGGCGACGATGAAACTCCCTAATACTCACTATTCCACAAAAGATGGAAATGTCTGAACCTAACAAAAAGGACAGCGAAGATTACATAACTTTCGCTTCCATTGTAAACAAACATTGTGATGACTTTAAGTTATCGGAACTCAGCCCGGACAATTTCAAATGTTTAATATGCGTCCAAGGCCTAGTTTCAACCAAAGACGCGGAAATTAGACGCAGATTATGCAGGTCCAATAGATGGTTTCTACTATTTGATCATAGTGGATAGTTATAGTAAATGGCCGGAGGTGTTTCGTTGCAAAAATCCTACTTCTGAAACTACCATAAATTGCCTCCACGAGCTGTTTGATCGGTTCGGAGTAGTGTATTGTCTAGTCACAGATAATGGAACGCAATTCACATCAGCGAACTTCCAAGAGTTTTGCGAAATTCTTCAAATCAAATATATCAAATCCCCGCCATATCACCCAAGATCAAATGGGAAAGCGGAGAGATTTGTTGATACACTAAAAAGAGCGTTAAGGAAAGCATATGATGTGCCTACGAAAAAAGCCTTACAACAATTTTTACAGGTATATCGAATTACTCCAAATAATGCTACGCCATCGGCATTATCAACCGCAGAAGTGATGTTCGCCAGAAAAATCAGATCAGTATTTGATAAATTGCTACCAAAACAAACTAAGCAAATAGCACAGTTGTGTGTACCAAAAAAAAATTCCACCCAGGAGAAAAAGTTTTTTTTAAACATATAAAAACAATACATCTTACTGGGAGCAAGGTACAATTGAAAAAAGAATCGGGAATATGGTTTACATAGTACAGGGACATAAATTCTCACATAAAAGACACGTAAACCAAATAAGAAAGAGACTGTTAGAGGATGCTAACGGTCCACCCCAGGAAGAAGTGATGGATACGATTTTCGATACATTTGATATAAAAAGGACACAAACAATGCCAGAACCACAAAAAACGTCCAGAAAAAGGAAGTTCACAGAACCTTTGGTAATAGATCCAAAGAGAAAAAATATTAAAAACACCTGCTACGCAAAATCTTCGGAAGTGGGTGCTGCTTAAATTCACCTTCATCCCTGCCCTGCGGCTTAGTGGTAGAATCCCCGACTGACGCCAATTCAGCCGGGTTTCGATCCTAGCTAGAGGCAACCGGACGTCTAGCCACACTGAAGAGCTGTAATACAACGAAACAGTCTGTCAGTGGATGACAATATAGATTAACTTAAAATATTTTTAATATGCCAAAAAAATTTGAAAATCATATTTACTTGAAAATATTTTTTTAAATATGGCGAAAAATAATTTGAAATATTTAAAATATTGTTTGTTTAAAGAAAGCTTTATTGTACGATATTTTTATTTTTATTGTTAAGTCATCTATTATTTTTAAGCGTTTTCTACAGGTTAAGTGAGTGTTTTCTATGTCTACATTGCGGGTAGAGGTTGGTAGGTCTCCTTGTGTATTTAAATGGGTCCTAATGGAACCGAGAGGTACAAAGCAAGCATTCTTGATAGGCGTATAGTAGGTGTATATGGCCGATGTAATATATTAGACAAAAACTCTCGGACAGTTGTTACCAACTTTATTCCCAAAAGTACGAATGCAAAGATATATAATAAAAAGCTTAATCGCGGTACCTTGAATGTCATCTTCCCTGAAACTTATATATATATATATATATATATATATATATATATATATTAGATATCTTCTAAATAGCTTCTTAGAGATGGTTTATCAATAAAAGAGACATGTCTCCTGTACACCGAAATGAATAATAGGAGTAGATATGTTCACATATCACAATTCAATATATATATATATATATATATATATATATATATATGTGTATGTATGTATGTATGCTAATATATATCAAAATATTAGATACCTTCTATATATAGATTCTAAATAGCTTCTTTGAGATGGTTTATCAATAAAAGAGACAAGTCTACTGTACACCGAAATGAATAATAAGAGTAGATATGTTCACCTTTTGCTTCTACATATTTTAAATGGAAATAAAGTTTATTCCTTGTTTTCTTTTTTAGTGGGAGGTCTTGCGATTCCTGTCTTCCTTTATTTTGTCGTAACTTTTTAGTGATTTGGCTAATCAATGGTTGTAATTTTCATTTTGACGGTACCCGTTAGACTGTTTTCTGGTTGCTGTATCACGACTGGTATCAAGGAGTTCTAACTTTTTGCTAGTGTGTCTACTCTTTGAACTCATATAGCTTTTTCCAGTGACATGTCGTGCATGGATAGGTGAGGTATTTCCGTTGGTTTAACCTTGAGGACACAACATGTTTTAGGCTTAGTCACATTCAGAATGGTTTGTATTGCCTTAGACGATGGACGGCGGAAATATCTTGCCTTTTTTCCCTTAAAATTGAAATACTCTTTTAATGGTAGCTGCAACTAAAAAAGTAATAATAAAAGTAAACCAATCAGTAAAAACTCACAAAAACTTTAATATATTTACAAAAGTTACTAATTTGTTCCGCTTTTGCTTTCTATTTGAAATATTTGTAATTATTATTATTATTATTATTATTATTATTATTATTATTTATTTATTTATTTATTTCCTTTGATATCTGCCGTTTACACATTTCTTTCCTGGTCCGCCCAGAGACCTAAGGTTAAAAATGGTATCATGACACTTTCCACTGCAAACAAAAAATTATTACCTCGATAAAGCCCTTCGTAAAGTGTGGGCTGTACTTGTCAGAATAATTTTTTGTATCTCTTTGAGGCATGGACTTCCAGGGATCCCTTCAATTAGTCCACTGGAATCTTTTCCAAACAATTCTAAGGCTCTAACTACAACAGGGATTGTTGATGTTCCCATGTTTTGTTTTTTTTTTAAGTTTTTCACCGCAAGCAAGTCTGGAAGCCACTAGCACGCAAGAGGTTACAGAAGATTTGGAGCGAGAGCAGATAGGAGTGTTAGAGGAAAGGATGTGGAGAAGGATAGTGGATAGATCAATACAAGGGGTTACAGAAGATTTGGAGTGAGAGCAGATAGGAGTGGAAGAGGAAAGTATGTGGAGAAGGATAGTGGATAGATCAAGGCAAGGGGTTACAGAAGATTTGGAGCGAGAGTAGATAGGAGTGTTAGAGGAAAGGATGTGGAGAAGGATAGTGGATAGATCAAGGCAACTGGATATGTCGATTGACGTTACATTTGAATAGTTGGAGATTATAGTTGTCAGGGAAACAGGAATAAGGAAGGGAATTCCACAGGCGAGAGGTGCGAGATACGAAGCTATTGGAGTAGAAGATACGTCTACATTTAACAGTTTCAACAGTGAAAGGGTGGGAGCGGGATGCCAGCCTCGTAGGCCTATTTCAAGGTCCTTGTATTTTGACAGCTTTTCGAATATCTTCAAAGATACATTGCAGTCTGCAGGGACTGCCATATCAATAAGGAGGCAATTTTTTTTGTGGTCTTTTATAACAATGTCTGGGCGGTTGGCTTTGATTGTTCTGTCAGAGTGTATTGTGTAGTCCCAGAGGATTGTAACAGGTCCTATCTCCGTAACCGGGTCTGGGTGGTGTTCGTACCAGTTACTTTCAGTTTTCTTCCTGTAGAATTTGCAAATTTTCCAGTGCAGATATTGGCCCACTCTTTCATGCCAGGTTTTATATTCAGTGGGCGCCAATATCGTGCAACCTGATACAAGATGATCAATCGTTTCCGGATATTTATCACAGATTATTATTATTATTATTATTATTATTATTATTATTATTATTATTATTATTATTATTATTGTATTAATGATAGAAGCATCCGTGGAAAGAAGCTACACGAGTGTAACTTACATCTCAAGAAGTGAATACGAATGGAATGAGGGTGTTTCGCTACAATGTGCGCGGCATAGCTGGTCTTACCCGTGAAGGTAAGTACTGGTGGAACTACGGACTGCAGCTTGTCGGAACACTTTGCCTGGAAATATCAACAGTGTAGTGAGAAGCATATGATATTTCGACTGTGGGACAGAATTTGCAGAATGGGAAGCAATTCATCACCCACAAGGACCCGGAGACGCTTTTGGACTCTATCAAGACTTGAAAGTGGAGACTGCAGTTCCTGACCATATATGGCAGCAGTACTCCATTTTCCTCCTAAGCTGGCACTTGTAAATGTAGAGAATAACAGGAGGATTCGGGTACTTATTATCAACATTTTAAATAACGATAAATATTACGAGCTGAGATTTACACGATATGCTGCACTTCTCCGTTAAATTTAACCGACATCGGTTTTTCATTTCAAAAGTTATTGGGAAATTATTCAGTAACAGAATAAAATCTTGATTATTTCTAAAGGCGATTTTTGTGTTAAAATTTAATTCTTTGGCCAATTTTCGATTTTCATTCTTTGTAAGATTATGAAAAGCGGAAGCAGATGTTGTTGAAATTCAATCAGTCAAACGTGGTCTGCTTTCTCCGGTAATCTACGGTCATTTCCGGCAAGCTGACTATGAGAAAATAGCCACCTTATCTAATACGCTGAAAAACAGTATATCATGATTAAAAAAAAAATGCTCCACACTTAATAAAAAGAAACTTCTATCGTCAAAATGTTTATGTTATTATGAAGAGGAAAGACTAAAGTATTTTTATTATTTTATTGAAGTTTTTAATCCTTTCTGTCACGTTCGAAATTTTGGTTAATTTGTTTTACGTTGGCAGATAGACCAAATACTGCTATGAGTAATTTAGTACCCTTTTCTGGTAAAATAATACATTTATTAAGAAATCTTACAAAATAAAAATAATCTTCAGATTGTAATTAAACTTTCAGGAAATATTTACAAATGAATTAAATTATTTTTTTATTTTTTTTTACATGTTAACACCACTTAATTAATTTCATGTAATTTCGGAAATTAAATTTTGATCCTGATATTTTTTTTATTGCTGAAAATCAAGAATAGACATCATTCATTTTTTTTTTTATCTCAAACAGATCTGTCCTGAATTGTAAAATAAATAATTCAATAAACTATGAAATTCTAAGTAAATAATTGTATTTATAAATAAAATTTATTGAAGACAATATTGTCTTCAGAAAAAAATTCAGATTCATTATTCTTCAAAACAGCTAATATTCCTCAAATGCATGTTCAGAAAATTATATTTTATTTTTGATGAAGAGCGATGACTACAGTAATTTTAAACTCAACAATCAATCTGTCATCACCTCTTCAAAGACGTAAACATGGCTACAGTTGGTTTGCTACTGTTTTCTTAAAAAATTAATTTCTTTGGTAATTGTAATTAAATTAAATAATATTCGTTTCAAATCAGATTAATTATACTTCAAATCAGTTGATATTTTTCAAATAAAATTTCAGAAGAGCATATTTTATTTTTAGAAAGTTTATAATAGAGAGAATTAAGACAATTACATTGTAATGAAAAATGACAACAAAAAGTAAAAAAATCGATTCAAATCAATAAAATTTCCGTTTCAAATACACCAGAGTATTTTACTTAATGGAACGAGTAAATTCTTTCTGTTAAAGATAAAGTGAAAGATTCAAGAAGATTTTCGTTTTTAAAATTAATTTTAAACCAAAGGAATTGCGAATATGTAGCAGTTCCTAGACAAAACAATTTTGTATTCAATTTATACACAGAGATAAATATAGGTCCCCGTGTTTTGTAACAACAGTTAAAAAGGTATTATCTCTGTGCTATGAGATCATATGTGTATTCGCTAATTACCTGAGGCGTCACAAGTTTTTGCCTCCTTTCTGGAGATAAAAAAAGAATTATCTCTCTCAGATGATGTCACTTGTGTGGTTTTATTTACAGTGTACTGGTTCAATTAATTTCGCCTTCTTTCTAAAGGTAAGCTATTAAATGTTTCATCAATTCTATTAATTATTGGAATGTAAAACCATTGTTAGAGATCACGAAGGTTTCCGAACTAATATTAAATCTCTGTATAAAAAATGTATTCTTTTGAGTAAAAAATAAAAATCAACGCCATGACAAAATATAACAAATTAAAGATTTGGAGGTTATATATCATAAATTATTATTAGTTATAATGTTTGTCCTTTTGATATTAATAAGCATCAAATATATATCAAACATATTTTATATAATCAACACAATCAATTTTAATAGTGGAATTTTAAAGAAATATTGATAATAGCATTTACAAAATTTGAGAATTATTTTAAAAATGATAAATTAGTATTTTTAAAATATATCTGTGCTACCAATGAGAAGATCAGTATTGCTATAAAAATGTCATGGTAAATTGTCTTTGGATAGCATCAGTGAAAACAAAAGGAACCAAAGACCAGATTGTAAATGAGTTTAAACAGCAAGTAAATTGATTTAAACTTTTGGTGAATGATTTTAAAGGGAAATTAGTTCTTTTGCCGTAAGCTTCCATTGGATGATTTTACGGATGTATAATATATTATAAAGAATGATTTTTCTCTGGATTTTCTCAAGTGATTAAATTTTGGAGGGGAACGATAAAAAGCGACTATAATAAAATGTTTAACACTAATCTTTAATGCAGTATAACATATATAAAATTATATAGCAAGTATATAGTATACCGTATATAGAACATATGTATAATTTAGATGATTTAACTGAAGTTTTTCAAATCATTGAATTTCGGAAGCGGGCGATCAAAGTCGACTATTATATATTTGTTGCCATTTCATCAAATATGTCGAACATATTTTATATAATCAAAACGATCTCTTTAAAAACTTGAATTTTAAAGAAATATTCTTAACAGCATTTACAAAAATGGGAATTATTTTGAAAGCAGAAATGACATTTTTTAAATCTTTTGTAAATTTGATACCAATGAGAAGACCAATATTGCTATAAAAACAATGTCATCGTAAATATACTTTGGATAGCATCAGAGAAAACAAGAGGCACCAACGACCAGATTGTAAATAAGTTTAACCATCAAGTAAATTGATTTAAACTTTTGAGGAATGACTTAAAAGGGAAATTAGTTCTTTTGACGTAAGCTTCCATTGGATGAATTTACGGATGTGTAATATAGTATTAAGGATGATTTATCTTTAATTTTTTTTAATCGATTGAATTTTGGAGGGGGATGATAAAAAGCGAATATTATAAATTGCTTTAGACTAATCGTTAATATATTTACAATGCTCATGGCAAATATTCTTTGGATAGCATCAGAGAAAACAAGAGTCACCAACAACTATATTGTAAATAATTTTGACCATCAAGTAAATTGATTTAAACTTGTGACGAATGATATAAAATGGAAATTTGTTCTTTTGAAATAAGCTTCCTTTTGATGATTTTACGGATGCATAATATAGAATAAAGGCGGAAATGGCTTTTTTAAAAAAATATATCTTTGCTACCAATGAAATGATCAACATTGCCATAAAAAACAATGCCACGGTAAATATTCTTTGGATAACATCAGTGAAAGCAAGAGGAACTAATGACCAAACGATAAATAAGCTTAAGCATTAAGTAAAATGTTATGAATGATTTAAAAGGGAAATTAGTTCTTTTGACATAAGCTTCCGTTGGATGATTTTACCGATGTATAATATAGAGGATGATTTATCTGGAATATTTTCAAATGAGTCAATTTTGGAAACAATCGATAAAATGCGACTATTATAAATTGTTTGGCACTAAACTTTAATATATTTACAATTCTCATTGATAAAAAAACTTTGTTCTGTTTCTGTTAAAAATCTTTTATTATTATTATTATTATTATTATTATTATTATTATTATTATTATTATTATTAGCAGTTGTTGTAGCTATATTAGTATTTGTAGTAGTAAAAGAATTGATGAAGTAGATGACAGTAGAAAAAATTAAAAAATCTAACTTGAGATAAGCAAAAGCAGAAACTAAATGTAAGACAAACCATCTTTGAGATAGACAAAAAAAAACTAACAGACAAAAATATATTACGAAATAGTCGTGTATAAATAATCAAATAAAAAACGAATAGTTTGTTAATTTTGACAAAAGTTACCGAGAGAAATATGAAAATATAAAACGAGATTTAAGCCTAAAATATTTCATAGTTTATGAAGTCATTAGATTAAAATATTCAGGGTGCGATGCGTAAATTGTCACCATAATGTATATTTACCTTCACGCATGCGCTCTGTTTGTTTTCGAATTTCTCGACTGAACAGTATAGTAGGGTCAGTTCGGCATCCTCTGTGAGAAAAGAGCACCATGACGCAATTTAATCCACCAGAAAATTGGAAACGGTATGCTTTACTGCTTGGCATTCGCACCGGAAGATCTAATACGAATGTTTCAGTGTATTTGGATGCCAATCGGAGGAAAGTGCAAAGGATTCGGAAAGAGTTGGGTCATATATCCAGTCAAAATCATGTTTGAAGTGATCACTAGTAATCGCGGAGTTATGTTTCTATTAATCTTCCCCTATAGCCTCAGAAACAACACGGAGGGATATATCAAGTGATTTTTTAGAGATACTGGGTCAAGAGGGTAGCTACTGGAAGACCCTATGTCTGACAACAGGACTCTGCACCATGCCGCACAACCAGTAGAACCCAGTCATTCTATCACACAATTACTGCAACCACATCACCCATTACATCTGGCCACCTAACTTTTCAGAATGCAGCCTCCTTGATTATTATGTGTGGGACGCAGTTGAGCGAGAGACAAAAAAAAACTCCTTGTAACATCAGAGATGATCTGAAGGTAAGGATTATGACAGTATTCACCAACTTAATCACTTAATCAAAGAGACAGTCCAGAAGAGTTGCAGGAGATTCCGAATCCGTCTGGAGGCCGTGGTTAAATATTACCGAGTAAATTTATACTTTCGTATTTCAAGATATTTTGGGGAAATTGTGGAAGATATATGTGTTAAAATGTGACGTTAGTGTCATTTTCAATTTACAAAATTTAGACGACTATTCATCGCAACCTGTATAGTATAACATATATAAACCTATATAACAAGTATATAGTATATCTTATATAGAACGTATGTATAATATAGTATAAAAGATGATTAAATTGTATTTTTCAAATAATTGAATTTTGGAGGCGGGGTGATCTAACGCGTCTATTATAAATTTGTTGCCATAATATTTAATATATTTTCAATCGTTATTGGTAAATGTGTTTTTCTCTGTAGAAATAAATTAACAAAAAATATATAGAACAGAAATGAAAAATATTTAGAAATAAATGTCGACTGTGTTCAAATGAAAACATACCATTTTAAGAGAATTAAATACTTGAAATTATTAATACATGTTAAAGAAATGACATGTCGTATAATCTTGATGTAATTGTTTCTTGTATGAACGAGATGATTTCTTCCTGTTATTAAATAAAATTCATATTCGTTTTTTAAAATATTATTTCTTTCTTTTTCAGATTCACTATTTTACTATTGTTCCTAATGAAACTGACCCGGCTTTTTCAAGCCATTATTGTCACGATTCTGTCAGATCGACTGACCAGTACGGACAATATTCTTTTTTTGTCCTTACCTTATTTTAGCCATATCAACCCGATGGTTAAGGTGGCTGAGAAACTGACGAATTATGGACACACAAACTACATCATGATTCCCGAGAATTTTAATGAGAAATTCGGTCCAGTAAAAGATGGAGTGAACTTCGCTGTAACAGAGGAGTTTCCAGAGTTTAAGGCATTCAATGATGAACTAAAAGAAGTATTAAAATTTCCAGAGAAATATGCATTGGACGAAACATTCAGTAACCTTCAGAAACTATGTAATCGTTACCTTCTCAACGAAGAACTTTTTCAAAGACTGAAATCATTTAATGCATCGCTAGCGGTTATTGATTCGAATTTAGAGAGCCATTGTCTGGCTACTTCTGGCGTACAGACTTGCAATTCCATTCATTCTCCTGGGTCGAGAAAACCACATCTCCATTCACCGAACACCATGGGTAATTTCAGTTATTCCACATTTTAATCTCTTCAGGAATGAGATAACATCTTTCTCTATGAAGATCGAGAACGTGATGAAATATCTACATGATTATATAAATCCAACACCTTGGTCTCCGGGAAGAGATATTAAAGAATATGCACCTGAACGGCCGGATATTTCTTTCGATAAACTTCTACGACAAGCCCAATTGTACATTGTTGATTCGGATTACTTTCTCCATCAAGCATTGCCAGCACTTCCAAATGTTAAATACATTGGCGGAATAGCTACCCAGCCGGCGAGACCTCTAAAAGGAAAAATCTTAAAATTTGTCAATGCTTCTAAACATGGAGTCATTGTTGTCTCCTCAGGAAGTCTTGTCAGTTGGGACATTCACGTAAAGAAAATGGAGGAAGCGTTCAGTAAGATTAAATACGATGTCGTCTGGAAACATTCAAATACTTCTTTTTCTCGCCCAAATGTTCTACTCACAAGATGGCTACCTCAAACCGATCTTCTTGGTAACCCAAACACCAAACTGTTTATCACCCATTGTGGAAACAGCGGCCAATACGAAACCTTGTACCATGCAGTTCCCATCATTGGATTTCCAGTTTATTTGGATCAACCCTTTAATAGTCAGAACATGCAATTGAAAAGATTCGGAATCGCAATGGACCTTAATAATTTCACAGCGGATGAGTTGGTCAGAAATATCAAGGAAGTGATTGAGAATTCAAAATATGAAAAACATAGCAAAGTTGAGCGAAATATTTCGATCCCAAGATCTCCCATCGACCAGAGTAGCCCGTCTTGTAAATGAGATCCTGAAATATGGAGGCGATCACTTAAGGTCCGAGATTCAAGACATTCCGTTGTATGAGTTTTTAATGCTTGATATTTTGGTCATTGTTTTTATGGCTGGTTTCATAATTTTGTGTCTGACGATTTTTCTTTTCAGAAAGTGTTTCTCAATTGTTAGGAAAAAGTATAAGAGAAAAACAATGAGTCCGACTGATTAATTTTGTATATCAAAATGAGTCACCCACTAGAGAGTCAAAACAATTTGTGTAGTTATTTTACTTATAATATATTCATATATATATATATATATATATATATATATATATATATATAATTATTTATTGAAAAATTACAACATAAATATGTTATAAAATTACTACAAAAATAGTCATTTTGTTTCAACACCTCTGGTGTCTTATCAAGTGATGATGTTGAATGTAGAATAAAGGGTTTTAAAACGTTCAATTTTTTTATCCACCTCTCGCAAGGGGGAAACAGATACATAAGCTGGAAGGACCAATCAAAATACAAGTATACTAGAATTAAAAAACCTTGACACCGAAGTAAGGATATAATAGCTAGTAAATGCTTTGAAGCTGGTGTTATACTAATACTGAATTTATTCTAACTAATAAGTATTAAATTATATGATAAAATTTGAAATTAAAGTAAAAAATTACCCATTTTAAAATCTAAATTTGTCATTGGTCAAACCACCCTGAAGAATGTATTGTCTTATCACAAGCTTAATGGATTTTTGGTATCTGCGATCTGTTTTTTTTTCTCATGCAGAAGACATAACGACGGAAAAGTCCGTCACAGAAAGAAAGAACATGGATGATATCCCTTGTTGAATTATAGTCCTCACAGTAACGTTCACTATTATGTTGATTAAATTAGCTTTTACTAAATGCCATAGGATTTAACAATGCTTCGACATTAACTAAATCCCGAGAAGCTAAGCTTAATAGAACCTACACTCGGATATTGAGAGCTAAACATAACATCTCTTGGAGAGAACATGCAACAGAAAAACAGAAAAACAAAACGATTTTCCGGAGCAGTGATTTTAACCGGTTTGTCGTGGCTTACTTGTCGGCTGTGATAGGATCTTAGGTTTGCCGGGAATTTTTTTAAGTTCATTAAACAGCTCGTATCATCTTATACACGAATTAGTTGCTAGGATAATATTTGATTATGTTCCATAATATTTTATCCGATAATGTATGAAGTTATTCCATTCCCGACATCATCGCGCATATGTAGAGGTCCAAATAAAAAACAAAATCATCACGAAGTCCTTGTGTGTCTTGTGTTTTATCAACGCACTTTAAAGAGAAACTCGCGACCTGAATAAATATTCACAAGGTTCGGAAAGACGAATCCAATTAAATGAAAAACAAATAAACATATAACACTACAAGTGTATTTTTAATTTTTCTTTTTTTCTGTAAAGGCTGCAAGGTTTAAACCTAATGGCGTCGGCAGTTATTAGTGCCTTAGATATGACAATGATGGGCTATTCGTTTGATGAGTGGTTTATAATTGCTTTTATGTAGTGATTAAGAAGACGAAAGTGATGAAGACCCCATCCGTGAAAGAGCAAAGGAAGCATCAATGAATGGAAAAATGCATAATAACACATGTAAAAACGTTCTAAGGATGGGAAAGACTAAACTAAATATGAATTTCATATAAGCCCCTCCATTTTTAAGGTGATGTTTAAATACGCTCTCTATCTCTCTATCTCTCTCTCTATCTCTCCCTCTTTCTCTCTGTCTGTCTGTCTGTCTGTCTCTCTGACTGTCTATCTGTCTGTCTCTCTAGCTGTCTATCTGTCTGTCTGTCTGTCTGTCTCTCTCTCTCTCTCTCGAAATCAGCACCTATAAATGAGACAGTCCTTGGAATACTTTTCGTATGTAGATCTTTACAGATGGCCTATTTAAATTAATTTAAGACAGCTCGTCTTATACACGAATTAGTTGCTAGGGTAATATTTGATTATGTTCAACAATATTTTATCCGATAATAGATGAAGATATTCCACTCTAGACAACATCGTGCATATGTAGAGTTCCAAATGAAAAACAAAATCATCACGAACTACTTGAGTCTTTTCGTTTTATCAATGCACTTTAAAGAGAAAGTCGAGACCTGAGTAAATAAATCCTTATGAAAATAAATGTAATAAATGATAAGCAAATAAGCATGAAGAAAGGCAAGTGTATTTGCAATTTTTGTTCTCATATATGACCCGAAATTTTCAAGGTAATGGATAAATTTCTTTTTATCTCATTCTCTCTCTTTTTCTCTCTCTCTTTCTCCCTTTTTCTCTATTTCTCACTTTCTCATTATCAGATTTTTTTTTTTAATTTTATTCTGAATTTTCCACCTGGTACTATGCCATCTGTGAAGGTTAGGTTTGTAAGGTTACTGGTGGTAAATCATGATAGCTAATTTAGAATAATCTCGATGTATAGGTTAAATGAATCCAGGCCAGAAGGAAAATATTTGTCATCGTTTTCCGTTTATTTTCCTGCATTCACCCAACACGTTCTCCGTCCACGAGTAAAATTACAAAGATTTCTCCGTCTCGCATATGAAACAATGAATCTGTGTACTCTAGGAATCACAGGTATAGTTTTTTATGGACTCATAATATTCACGCTGCTAACGTTATGGGTATAAAAAATTGCATTTCTTGTTCCAGTCTCTTAAACAAACCCGTACTCTTAGTTACTAGACCTGCTTTAGTCTTCGATACGTACCTCACGCAAAACCATCGATTCTGTCTTCTTACACAATGTTTTATCCTTTATTTTGTATCGTCATCTTCATTGTCGGGTCATTTCTTTTTCAAATTTCATTCTGAATTTTCCACCAGGACACTATTCCATCTGTGAAGGGTAGGTTAATAAGATTACGGACACTTGTGGTAAACCCTGATAGGTAATCTAACACCCTTAAAATAATGTCGATGACAGTTATTAACTAAAGTCAGTCTAGAAGACAGATCCTAATTTATTGTCTATTTTTCTGCATTCACTCAACATGTCCCCACTCTACGAGCAATCTTCTTGTTCCTAGTACTTGTCGGAAAGAGGGCCTAGAAAATGTAACACTCACAAGCATTTTTAAATTTATAAAAATTTCTCCGTCTCGCATATGATAGAATGATACTGAGTATTCGAGGAAACATAAGGAGAGATATTTAAGGACTCACACTATTCACGCTGATAATGCTTTGATTATAAAAAGAAAATTGCATTTTAGTTCCAGTGTCTTGAACAAAGCCGTACTATTTTTGGCCTGTTCCAGTCTAATTGTGTTACAAGAACTATTGATTGCAATCCTAATAATTAACTTTCTTCAAGCTAACTTTTCGATGGGATTCGCACCTGGTTTCTTCTGAAGTGTCATCTGTTGTGCTTTATTGCTATTTCACCGCTGTCATATATTTCTATTTTCACTTCGACAACGTTAACAATCTCAAAATCGTCTTGGGGTATCAACATTTCCGTAATAAAAACTCTTCTAGTTCTTTCACTTTCATCAACTTCATCTTAGCGAATTCTGAATTAACTTCAGATTTTAATACTACGGGATATTCCATGCTTTTATTTATCAGTGATTCAAGAAAACCTGTTTTTAGTCGTCTTATATTTCCTGATTGTTTTATGTGACGACATTTCCTTTGGGTGAGTTTTCCACAGTTGCTTACACAAAGAAGAATACAAAAACAAAATAAGTATGCAATAATTTTTTTTATATCAAATCTAAGTCACTTCAGAACTATCTATCTATCTGTCTATCTAAGTCACTTCATATCTATCTGTCTATCTATCTAAGTCACTTCATATCTATCTATCTATCTATCTAAGTCACTTCATACCTATCTATCTATCTATCTAAGTCACTTCATATCTATCTATCTATCTATCTATGTCATTTCATATCTATCTATCTATCTAGGTCACTTCATAACTATCTATCTATCTATCTATTTAACAATCTAAGTCACTTCATAACTATCAATCTATCTATCTAAGTCACTTCATATCTATCTATCTAAGTCACTTCATAACTATCTATCTATCTATCTATTTAACAATCTAAGTCACTTCATAACTATCAATCTATCTATCTATCTAAGTCACTTCATATCTATCTATCTATCTATCTATCTATCTAAGTCACTTCATATCTATCTATCTATCTGTCTATCTAAGTCATTTCATATCTATCTATCTATCTAACTATTTAACAATCTAAGTCACTTCATAACTATCAATCTATCTATCTAAGTCACTTCATATCTATCTATCTATCTATCTAAGTCATTTCATATCTATCTATCTATCTATCTATCTATCTAAGTCACTTCATAACTATCTATCTATCTATTTAACAATCTAAGTCACTTCATAACTATCAATCTATCTATCTATCTAAGTCACTTCATATCTACCTATCTATCTATCTATCTAAGTCACTTCATATCTATCTATCTAAGTCATTTCATATCTATCTATCTATCTAAGTCACTTCATAACTATCTATCTATTTAACAATCTAAGTCACTTCAGAACTATCAATCTATCTATCTATCTAAGTCACTTCATATCTATCTATCTAAGTCATTTCATATCTATCTATCTATCTATCTATCTAAGTCACTTCATAACTATCTATCTATCTATCTATTTAACAATCTAAGTCACTTCATAACTATCAATCTATCTATCTATCTAAGTCACTTCATATCTATCTATCTATCTATCTAAGTCACTTCATATGTATCTATCTATCTAAGTCACTTCATATCTATCTATCTATCTATCTAAGTCATTTCATATCTATCTATCTAAGTCACTTCATAACTATCTATCTATCTATCTATTTAACAATCTAAGTCACTTCATAACTATCAATCTATCTATCTAAGTCACTTCATATCTATCTATCTATCTAAGTCATTTCATATCTATCTATCTAAGTCACTTCATAACTATCTATCTATCTATCTATTTAACAATCTAAGTCACTTCATAACTATCAATCTATTTATCTAAGTCACTTCATATCTATCTATCTATCTAAGTCACTTCATATCTATCTATCTGTCTATCTATCTAAGTCGTTTCATATCTATCTATCTATCTAAGTCACTTCATAACTATCTATCTATCTATTTAACAATCTAAGTCACTTCATAACTATCAATGTATCTATCTATCTAAGTCACTTCATATCTATCTATCTATCTATCTATCTAAGTCACTTCATATCTATCTATCTAAGTCATTTCATATCTATCTATCTATCTAAGTCACTTCATAACTATCTATCTATCTATTTAACAATCTAAGTCACTTCATAACTATCAATCTATCTAAGTCACTTCATATCTATCTATCTATCTATCTATCTATCTAAGTCACTTCATATCTATCTATCTATCTAAGTCATTTCATATCTATCTATCTATCTAAGTCACTTCATAACTATCTATCTATCTATCTATCTATTTAACAATCTAAGTCACTTCATAGCTATCAATCTATCTAAATCTTAGATACTTTCTAGATATAGCTTCTAAATCGCTTCCTAGATATGGGGGTCTCAAAGCACCCAGCCTCCTGTGAGATGTACAGATAAATAGGTGTAAACTAGACTACCCTTGACCCGTTGGGTCACTGAATCTTCAGTTTATAAATTACTGATGTTGATTTCAACATTAAAAATTTGAGTCCTTGAAGAATGTTGAAATAAAAATAATTACTTACTGTATAAACAACTCGCATTTTTAAATCTTATTCACTTAAAATATTTTAAAATAAGTGTAAATTAAAAATATATTTTAATATGCCAAAAGATATTTTAAAATCATATTCACTTGAAAATATTTTTAAATATGCCAAAAAATATTTTTAATGCTAAAATTCTGTGTAATTTGCTTGCTTGCTTGTTTGTTTGCCACACAAGCAAGCAAACAAAGAGTTTTAGTATTATGAAGATAATCTGAGAGTATTCTTGGGCAGATCGTTGAAATAACGCAGAAAGCGGGTAGGAAAAACACTTGAGAGAGGCCTGCAATTCCCTCTGCCAGAAATTTGGAAATGGCATTCTGTAGTTTTTGTCATACGCGCCGGAAGCTCCTATACGAACATTTCAATTTGTCTGGGTGTCCATTTGAGGAGAGTGCAAAGTATTCGGAAAGAGTTGGATGAGTCTAATGATGATTACGAAGGTACGACAGCTGGGAAAATTCACTCTAAGAAATGAACTTTTTGAAAAAGGATTGCAGATAGTAAAAAATAAAAATTTAAATACTCGGTGTTCATGAAGTCATTAAATTATAACATACGGGTTGTGATACGTAAATTATCACTATTTTATACTTTTAATTTCACGCATGCGCGTTGTTTGTTTTTGAAATTTTCGGGAACCGTCTGTAAGAAAAAGAGGATTATGACACAATTTAACTCCAGAGAAATTTGAAAACAGCATGTCTCCATCCATCTTCCCACAGGGCTCAAACTCAACACGGAGGCCTACATCAAGTGACTTCAGGAGACAGTGCTGCTCTGGGGCAAAAGGAGGCTGCTGGTAGTCCCTATATCTGTCAACTGGACTCTGCACCATGCCACACAAGCGGAAGAACACAGTCATTCCAGTCTGATAATTTCTGCGACCGCATCACCCATTAAATTTGGCCACGTAACACCCCAGACTGCAAACCTCTTGATTACCATGTGTGGGGCCCAGTTGAGCGAGAGACAAACAAAACTCCTTGTAACACCAAAGATGAACAGAAGGCAAGAATTTTGGCAGCATTAGACCAAATTAAACAAGGAGACCGCACAGAAGAGTTGCAGGAGATTCTGATGTCATTTGTAGGCCGTGGTTGAACCTAATGTCGATTTTATTGAATATATTTACTCTATAGTATTTAAAGATATTTTTTTAGTAAGGTTGGTAAATATATCTGTTAAAATCAAGAGTCAGTGTTATTTTCATTTTTGCGTCAATTAGACAACAATTTCTACATCATACCATGTACAGTGTAACATATATAAAAATATACCGTATCATTCGACCTTGAAGACCTAACTTTGAAACTAATTTGACAAAAGTAAATGCATATATATTGTGGTCAACGGCGTAGCCATGGCCAGCAGTACATACACTAATTTTAAATCAGATGTATGATGCGACCCCCTTAAAATTAACTTCAAAATTAGATCGCAATATGACGGACCGAATCCAATTCTAGTAATCGGATGTAAGTTACGTAATTCACTAGTCATACCAATTGTTACTAATTTTGAATCTAATTTGGCTACAGCAAATGGATATGTATGAAGCAACCCCCTTAAATTTAGCTTTAAAATTAGGCCTTCAAAAGTCGCATTATACGCGAGTATATACGGTATAACAAGTATATGACATATAGTACGCATGTATTAATACACAAAACCATGTGACTGGAAAAAAGTATTATCGATACAATGATACCTCGGCTTTCGATTAAGTCATTTTCGAAGATACTTCTGTTTTTCTATCTGGAAAAAATTAAAATCGCCTCAGGTCGTTTTACTTGAGTTTACCTCGGCTGTTAAATATATGAGAAATTTCAAAATACTGTATTATTATTATTTGATGTATGTATTGTTCATTATGATTTCTTTCAACTTTTTTACACTTTATTCAATAAAGAAAACAATAATTTCTTAAACAATCTCAAAATTATTGTGAACGAAATGGATAACTAAGATAATCTAGAAAGGATAAAAGCAATATAGCGAACCGAATCCAATTCTAGTAATCGGATATAGGTTACGTCATTCAAGAGCAATACTAATTTTACTTATAATACAACATCATCAACTGGACTATAAATGAAATAAAAAGAAGTGATTCCAATTTATGCTTAAACGGTAAGTGGCTGTATATATTCTCTACAAAATTTAGTCCTGACTTCAGTGACTTTCCCAACCCCGTGATGTGGTTTCCTTATGATTTTCTATCAATATTTCAATGGCAGTTCTTCAAATGTGATTGCCTTTTTGTTAACTCGATAGCGTGAATTTAAGCCTACTACTAAATTGGCTACTAAGTCTCATAGTTTTAATATTGAAGTAGCTCGATGTAATTGTAAGTTATATTCTGTTTCTTTTTCTTTGCATTTCTCATCTATGGTACTATGGCTTTTTATTCTCTTCCAATCACAGTAGACGCCCTTGCGTCTTAGTGGCGTTATACCCTTACTTGGTGTGGAATGATTAAAAGAAATATAATTGATTCAGGGATTAATTAATTTGTTTTAATCGACATTACCCCAAGGAAAGCAGTAAGGCAACAAGGAGTTACCAAGAAGAGGATTGCAGATACAAATGGAATCGAAAGTCTTAAAGATTATAATGATTTTCCAAGCATAGTTTAGTGCGGCACAAGTCCTGAAGCATGGGGCATCTAGTGAGGATCGAACTCACTATCCAGTCGTAACTGTTTTAGCGAGACAAGCTTGCACCTCGCCTAGATTATATATGAGAAAAAGAAAACATATTTCATGTTAAAACTATTTTAATGATATTCCATGTTAAAACTATTAATAGCGTGCCTAAAATAAACCCATCCCAATGGCCGTAATTTCATGGTTAAAAATAATGGTCGTGACAGTTTAATTCAAATTGATTAGACATGCAAAACTACATTATGAATAACGAAAGGAAAAATTTCTACTCCACCCACCATATTTTTGCAGCAATCAGTGGATTAATATATATTTTTAATCAATGAAAAAATTCTTGATGGTGAGAACTTTAATGAAAACGAAATTCAAGAATTCTGTGAAAACTTTACATGAAAACCTGCGAGATTTCACACAGAATTTACGGAAAAACTATTTGATAAGTTACAAGAGGTGAATGCAAATAATGGTCAATACAACTGATGAAAATGTATTTATACTTTATTTTTCAAAAACAAAATTAGTGAAAAGAAAGCATGTACTTATGATATAACTAATATTACAAAAATATCATTTCTAGCAATTTAAAATAATTCTTGATTTTTATGAAATTACCTGTTCTACATGGACATGTTGGTACACCTATGTGTTTATATACGGTCATCAGCCAGTCGGCAGCCTGCGTATAGTTGCTGCGCCTGAGAGGTCAATGGCTTTATGAGTGGGTGGAGTAACATCTGAGAGGAGGGACGTGGTAACCACAATATCCCCAGTGAAAAAAAAATGGCAAGCCATTTTACTGTTTTGACTTGAATATCAGCATGAACCACAATTACAACAGAATTAAGTGGTGGTGAAAACAGCGGAGCGAAAATGCGCTAACTGAATGATCATCGTGAAAGGCATGAAACCAAAAATTTATCTCTAGCCTCCTTAATCTGTTGAGAATCCGACATAAAACATGGCAATTAGTCCATTCAGATTAAAAAGTCTGAACAAAATCTAAATTCACCCTATCATTATGAACAGGAAAAATTAAATAAAATATATTTGTACTTTATTTTTTAAGAACAAAATTGGTGAAAAGAAAGCAAATTAATTATGATTCAAATTAATATTACAAAAACGTTATTTCTACCATTTTAAAAGATTTCTTGAATTTTATGAAATTGTCTTTTCTACATGAACATGTTGGTATACCTATGTGTATATATACGGTCATCGGCTAGTCGGCAGCCTGCTTATAGTTGCTGCGCCTGAGAAGTCAATGGCTTTATGAGTGGGTAGGGCAACATCTGAGAGGAGGGACGGGGTAACCACAATATCCCCGGTGAAAAAGGAACCGGCAAGCCATTTTACTGTTTTGGCTTAAATATCATCACGAACCACAATTACAACAGAAATAGCGGGAGTGGTGACCACAGCAGCAGAAGATGCGATAATTGAATGAATGAATAAATGAATGAATGAATGAAGAAATGAATGAATGAATGATTAGATGAATGAATGAATGAAGAAATGAATGAATGAATGAATGATTAGATGAATGAATGAATGAATGAATGATTAGATGAATGAATGAATTAATGATTAAATGATACAATTCGTTTGTCATAATTTCAATGCCAGTTGCTTATGAAGAAGCGATCAATGACAGAAACTTGAGCGGCAGCTGAAATCCATAGACGGATGAAAACAAATTTGGGCATTGAGATTAAGACCTGGAATTTGAATATTTCCTGTACGCCGCAATCGTAAAGTTGCATCACCGGTAAACAAAATGTGACACATATTGAAAACTTGAAATTTACGTCTCCACCCAGACGAAAGATTATAATTTGGCGTCTTCAATCTTCAGGTATCAACCAAAATTGTAATGATTCAATGAAATATCAGTGCACATTTGGATTAAAGGTAAAAGTGTTTTTCTTCGTAGACATAAATTATAAAAACGGATAAAAAAAGAAATGGAAATATCTGTAGAATTTTATTTCGACTGGGTTCAAATGAAAATATGTAATTTGAAGAGAAATAGAAATTCCAATCTTTGAGATGGTTTAAAAGATTTTTCTAGGATTAAAGATCTTTGCTATCAATCAACACGTGGAATTTTGAAGGAAAATAAATATACGTCATTTTTGCAATTTACTTTATCAGATTTGTGACTTTCATTATCAATGAAGACTTAAAAACATGAATACATGTTAAAGAAATGACATGTCGTATTACCTTCATGTAATTGTTTCTTGTATGAACGTGATGATTTCTTCCTTAAATAAAATTCATATTCGTTTTTTTTTTATTCTTTCTTTTTCAGATTCATCCAGTTTTACTATTGTTCATAAGAAACAGTTTCAATTCCTCACAATGAAACTGACACGATATTTCCAAGTAATTATTGTCGCCATTCTATCAGTTCAACTGGCCAGTGCGGACAATATCCTTTTCTTGTCTTTACCTTATTTTAGCCATATCAACCCGATGGTTAAAGTGGCGGAAGAACTGACGAATTATGGTCAGACAAGCTACATCCTCATTACGGAGAAAATGGATAAGAAATTCGGTCCAGTAAAAGATGGATTGAACTTCGTCATAACAGAGGAGTTTCCAGAGGTTAAGATATTTACTGATGAAGCAATAGAGGCGATAACATTTCCAGAGAAATATGCATTGGAAGAAACATTCAGTAGTCTTCATAAAGTATGTGATCGTTACCTTCTCAATGAAGAACTTTTTCAAAGAATGAAATCATTCAATGCTTCTTTAGCGGTTATTGATTCGCATTTCGAATGCAATTGTCTGGTCATTTTGGCGTACAGACTTGAAATTCCTTTCATTCTCCAGGGTCTAGAAAACTACGTTTCCATTCACCGAACACCATGGGCAATTTCAATTATTCCACATTTTAATCTCTTTAGAAATGAGATAATATCTTTCTTAATGAAGATTGAGAACATTTTGAGTCATTTATATGATTATATAAATCCAACACCTTGGTCTCCGGAAAGAGATATTAAAGAATACGCACCTGAACGGCCGGATATTTCTTTTGAAGAACTTCTACGACAAGCCCAACTGTACATTGTTGATTCGGATTACTTTCTCCGTCAAGCATTACCAGCACTTCCAAATGTCAAATACATTGGCGGAATAGCTACCCAACCGGCGAGACCTCTAAAAGGAAAAATCTTGAAATTTGTCAATGCTTCTAAACATGGGGTCATCGTCGTCTCTCCGGGAATTCTTGTCAGTTGGGGAATTCACGAAGAAGCGTTCAGTCAGATCAAATACGATGTCGTCTGGAAACATTCAAATACTTCTTTTTCTCGCCCAAATGTTCTACTCACAAAATGGCTGCCACAATCCGATCTTCTTGGCCACCCAAACACCAAACTGTTTATCACCCATTGTGGAAACAGCGCTCAGTATGAAACCTTGTACCACGCTGTTCCCATCATTGGATTACCAGTTTATTATGATCAACCGTTTAATAGTAAGAACTTGGAATTGAAAGGTTTCGGAATCTCGATGGACCTTAATAATTTCACTGTGGACGAGTTGGTCAGAAATATAGAGGAAGTCATTGAGAATCCAAAATACAAGAAAAACATTGCGAAGATGAGCGAAATATTTCGATCACAAGATCTCCCATCGGCTAGAGTAGCCCGTCTAGTAAATGACATCGTGAAATATGGAGGCGATCACTTAAGATCAGAGATTCAAGACATTCCGTTGTATGAGTTTTTAATGCTTGATATTTTGGCCGTCATTTTTACATGTGGTTTCGTAATTTTGTGTCTGACGGAATTTCTTTTGAAAAAATGTTTTAGAATTATATGCAGAAATAAAAAGACAATAGAATAAAGACTAAATAAAAATGAGTGATATCTATATATCTATTCATCGATTTTATTCTTTTCCTGTCTATTTATCTATGTATCTATCTATTTTTACAGCTATGCACACCCAGTACAAATCTGAAAAGCGACTCGCGATATGGGGTTAAACATTAAGAGGTTTCACCCAAGCAATTTGATGATGCCACCAAGATGCACGGGGAAAATGAAAATGAAATAGAAGGAAGATACTTTGGAGGGGAAAGAAAACCCAATCATAAACAGGAAAAAGAAACGGACAAACTTCTAATAATGTTCAAAAGACCGCCGCGGAGTGTGAACCGGACGTTTGGTAAATCTAAATATTCCTATCAAGGAAAAATGTAAATAAATATTTAATAAATATTCAGAATTTTAGGCAGAAACGTTAGAAGTATAGAATTTAGAAAAACTTGAAAGCTAATCCTAGACAGGAAACAAGGGCTAAACCTCTAATAAAAAAAGACCGGGGAGGTGTGTGAACCGGACTATAGCTATCAATTTAATGTGTACTAAACTACCTGTTGAGTCACTGACATTTCAGTATATAAGACAGTGATGGTGATTTCAACATTCCACTGAAATAAATGTTAATTTTATTATGATTCAGTTAAATATTTCAATTCGTTCGTGACATCATTGGTTTGGTTTACAAGATCATGTTTAATGTTTTACTGATTATTTACAGCATTTAAAAGGAATAGAACATCCGGGATCAACGTGAACTCCAGTAACAGCATTTATTTATTGGTTTGGTTTACAAGATCATGTTTAATGTTTTACTGATTATTTACAGCATTTAAAAGGAATAGAACATCCGGGATCAACGTGAACTCCAGTAACAGCATTTATTTATTGGTTTGGTTTACAAGATCATGTTTAATGTTTTACTGATTATTTACAGCATTTAAAAGGAATAGAACATCCGGGATCAACGTGAACTCCAGTAACAGCATTTATTTATTGGTTTGGTTTACAAGATCATGTTTAATGTTTTACTGATTATTTACAGCATTTAAAAGGAATAGAACATCCGGGATCAACGTGAACTCCAGTAACAGCATTTATTTATTGGTTTGGTTTACAAGATCATGTTTAATGTTTTACTGATTATTTACAGCATTTAAAAGGAATAGAACATCCGGGATCAACGTGAACTCCAGTAACAGCATTTATTTATTGGTTTGGTTTACAAGATCATGTTTAATGTTTTACTGATTATTTACAGCATTTAAAAGGAATAGAACATCCGGGATCAACGTGAACTCCAGTAACAGCATTTATTTATTGGTTTGGTTTACAAGATCATGTTTAATGTTTTACTGATTATTTACAGCATTTAAAAGGAATAGAACATCCGGGATCAACGTGAACTCCAGTAACAGCATTTATTTATTGGTTTGGTTTACAAGATCATGTTTAATGTTTTACTGATTATTTACAGCATTTAAAAGGAATAGAAGATCAGGGATAAACTTGAACTCCAGTAACAGCATTTATTTATGGCATATGTTAACCCTTTATAAAATGCAAATGTTATATAACGTAAGCATGAAATTAATGGAAACAATTTTCACAGTATTATTCACAAGTTTTGTAATGTTGTCCGGGGTTATTATTGAAATAAAATCTAGAACGGCAACATACAAAGTATAAGGCTTTATTTTAAACAAGAACAATACAAGTAGATATTTCCAACTTCGTCTGAAGTTGGAAAGCATGCGATATATACCCGAGCTGCCCACTGAGAAAGATGTGGCATAAGGCCGGCATTAATTGGGTCTTTCCGAGCCCGTAGGCTCACACAAAAATTCTCCGTAGATCAGATTTGTTACTTTTCCAGACGAAACAGAAAAGTCGACAAGCAGAGCAATCCAAATTCAAAGCAAACGATATTAAAAAACGTGATGTGATATGGCAAAATGGACTTGATTTTCAGATTCAACGTAAAAAAAATAGCCCAGAATCATGTGCCCATTGCCCAAAAGACATTTGTATCGAAAAAATGTCAACCGTTTTAATCAAATACAAAAACCGGAAAGTTTGTTAAAAATATTACTGATAGAAAAAATAAAAATATAAATCGTGATTTCAGCCTAAAATATTCGGAGTTTATGAAATCGTTATTTGACATAAAATAAAATAATCTATACTGACTTTTTTGACCGTAATATCAATTGAATAAAATGAACGATAGTATAAAATGTAAAGTTCACATTAGATAAGAAAAGTAAGTATGTCAAATGAATATCAGGTTAGTTGTACAAAATCCAATAAATACTGATTAGTACATAAAACCCGGTCACTGTAGACAGAGTTTTTTTTTAACTCTTTCTACAGGGACTATAATTAGCAATACATATAACACTTCATATAATAATCATATACATATAATTAATGAAATAAAAGAAATAATAATTGAAATGATATTAAATTAGTATTACTTTTAAACAATATTTCTGTTTTTCAGTTAAACCTAACATCTGTTAATATTTTGGGACCTTTAATTTTATTTTAAGTCTCTTTGACTTTATTTAACTTCAAATTTTACATTTAATTTGTCTTTTATTCTTTTATTTTTTTTTTGATATAATAAACGTTTTCCTATACATCTAGCGGAACCTTTCGTGCTTTGTAACTCGGCATAATATATTTTGTGGCACTCTGTTCGTGTATATATATATATATATATATATATATATATATATATATATATGTGTGTGTGTGTGTGTGACATTAGATAGATGGAACTGTTCGGGTCCGTCGATAGCTATGCTAGCACGAAGTCACAAGTCATCGTGGCCGAGAGCTTGAGCGTGTCAGCCTTGTTCAAATTGCTGATCCCGCTACAAAACATGCTCTTTCCCAGGAACTGTTACTAAGGTCTCCTCGGCATAGTTGCAGTATAAACCACAGATGGGCTCTGTGGGTGTTGAGTAAACACAAACTGTGCACGTGCGAGCGTCTGCAATAGGGATGGGCTAGCCGCCCTAGTAGACGGGTATCCTCGAAAACGAGTGATCAGCTATTATTATCTCTTATATATATATATGTGTGTGCGTGTGTGTGTGTGTTTGTTTGTGTGCGCATGGGTAACGATCGTGTTGGCTGATTAACTTTTATTTTATTTTTCTTTCCTCCGTTCAAACTTGTCTAGAGGTGGACTGATCCGACCATGTTCTTTTTTTTTTTTGACGAACTTTTTTTACTTTATCTAAGAATTTTACTTTTTAAATCCCCGTATTATAAGGAGTTTGAGAAATCACCCCAAATGTAAACCCTATTTATTTTTTCTTTCTTTCTTTTCCTTTGTTTTATGAATTCCTTAATGACCCTTAAGCTAACTTGTAGTGGGAGGGAGGGTGATCTCCCCCTATAAAACTTGATTACTATCACTTTTAGGTTATGGGTTAGAAGGGAATTCCATCACCCCCACCCGAAACATAAACTTCCTTTTTATTTTCTTGTAGTCCAGGGTTCTCTGGTACCTGAATCGAATGTTAACTAGCAGTAAACTCATTCCCAATATACTAGAAACACCAATTTCTACTTTCCATCCAACAAACAGAAAAAAAGGACATCTGGATTTGCGGGGAGGGGAAACTTTAAAGCGGATAATTTTTCTTTAGTCAAATTTCTATAAATTTGATATCTTTTTGATATCTAAAGGCGGAAAAAATCAAATTCATGCGAAAATATATTAACTTTAATTTCAAAAATCGCATAAAAATTATGTACATCCCACCCTCCAAACAACCCGAAACACAACTTGATTGGTATTTATTTGTAGCTTAGGCTTCTTTCAAACAAAATAATTCATGTTACTAACAGATATTTTTATTTGCACTTCATCAAACGCCCCAGATCTACCCCCCCACACACACACACACACAAAAAGGAAATCTGGATTTGGTAGAGTGACACTTTAAGGCTAAAAATATTTCTTTGGATATTCCAATTTCAGTTAATTTGGTTTCATTTTGTAGGGATATGATCAGATCATTGCGTCTCGAAATCCCACTATAATTTAAGTCATGATGTGAATAATAATTTTCTTAAAGCCGAAAATACAAACCCCAAACAACTCCAAACACAACTTGATTGGTATTTATTTGTAGTTTTGGGTTCTCTTAAACAAAAAAAATTAATGTAACTATCTGATATTTTTATTTGCACTTCACCAAACGCACTAGTTATAACACCCCCACCCCTACTCCAAAAAAAGGAAACCTGACTTAAGGTTAATAATATTTCCTTGGATAATCCAATTTCAGTAAACTTGGTAGCATTTCGTAGGGCTATGATCATTCCATTTCAAAATTCCATAATAATTTAAAACATGTAAATAATGATTTCCCTAAAGCCGGAAATATCAAATCAATGCGAAACTATCTTATTTTCAAGTGTAACAATCATATAGAAAATTATTTACACCCCTAAACTAAACTTGATTGGTATTTGCCTGTGGTCTTGTGTCATCTTAAAAACAAAACAATGTTAGTAGCAAATATTTTTATTACACCTCACTCACTCTCCTTATCCAGAGCAAATTCATTGGGTTTTTTTCAACTGATTTTTCTGTTTGATTGGATTTAATTTAAAAAATAAAAATAATATATTATTAGAAATAATTATAGTTAATTAATTAATCCCTTTTGTTTTTCTTTCTTTTTTTTTTAAACCAATAAAGTTCATTCCTGCTAAATTCCAAACCACCCTTACTTAAAAATTCTCCAATATCAAAAAATAAAATTTAGTCTTCTAGTCACATAGACAGGAGAATAAACTGTTTGTGTCAAGCACTCCTCTTTCTTCCTCCACCTGTACACAAGCATATGTATACTACTACATACCACGGTGCCCGCAAAATACGGTAATTTTGACAAGGTAAGAAAATTCGTTAACTATGAAATACAAGTCGATTGAAAATTGATTTTAGAACCGTTCTGGAGTGGAGATTTACCACCCCACCAATATTTTTAAACAAATATAATTAGCCATCTATTATTTTTTTCAAGTAAAATCTATCTATCCAAGTTAAAGTAAAGTTCTTGTATCTTCTTTTCAAATTATTAATAAAGTAGTAAATAAATTAAGTTTTCGATAGTTATTACGTTTTGAAGAAGCAAAACAATATAGTCTCATTTTTTAGTAATTTTTCTTGAATATATTGCAAAAAGAAATAACAACTAACAACACAACTTATGTTACATTTTATTTAAAGAAAGTAAAACCAAGCGAGAAGTATCCCATTTTTTGTATAATGTTCAAACGTCAAACAATCTAATCATAATGTTAATTAAACTTAATTATAGACTTGTCTGGATTCAAACTTCTTGTAAAAAATGTGTCTTTTCGTGTAAGTTTCGTTTTAAATATTTGAGAAAGGAGAAATTACTATTGCTGGGAGGAAGACCTCGAGAGTTTAATTTTGAAATTTGAAAATCCCTATTAAAATGTTTAAATTTTGTCTTTGAAAAGCAAATAATAATAATAATAATAGTTAACCTTTATCTAATTAACTAATGGTTAATTATTATTTTTCAATTAATTATTTTTCTGTTTTAATTAAATACGCTGAGACTTGTGCTTTTACAACAACATTAGTGTTTATTTATTTTATAAGTTTGTTTTTTTTAAACAAATCGTATCTCTTTTTTTCTTTCCATGATTTACCAAATGTCTTACATTTTTTTAAAATATTGGTGTGAAATAAAAACTAATGCAACTGGAAAAAAAGAAGCCTTAAGAACGTCTGGAAATTCATATCATACGTCCTCTCCCGTCTAAAATTATTTTTATTTAATTTCGTTATGTATCCATTGGCTAGGCACCACACTTTTTGATTTAAAACGGATATTCTCTGGAACATAGAAAAATTTGATTAAGTAAAAAAAAATAATAATCGGATAACATCTTACTTTAAATTCCCCCACAGCTTTTCATCTGTTTGCGTATGAATACTCCGGTGTTCAGGGTCAACAAAATATTTATTGTTTACTGTGGTTGATCCGATGATGCGTATACCCATAGTCTGGTAATCGGAAATACGCCGACCAGCAGTCGCTCTATGTTCATCTCAACGAAGATTAAGAAAAGATCTGAGACAATTCTTAATGTGTCTGAATCACAACATGCGAATAAATTACAATTACGTGATAACATAAAAGTGTTTAACTATTAATGATGGACCTTAATTATTTATTTTTTCTAGTCATGTCTATTTTTTTGGCTAAAAAGGTGGTGGCATACCCTGATGAAAAAGCCCTAATATTTAGCATTAGATTTTTTTAGACTGCCTTTTTGTTGAAAACGCATTAATTAGAAAATTCTTGCAAAAATCAAATAATTGTCGGAATGTAATGAAACTTTCAGAACTTATTTAAAAGTGGATGAATTTATTTTAGAAAAATTTGTTTTTTAGAAAGTCATGGTGAAAATATATTTTTTTACGTCTGACACCCACCTAATTTTATGAAAACTTTAAAACTAGCAACTGTATAATTCTGTAATTTTTTAATTAAATGAAGAAGACTGAGCAATATAAAACAATTTCGTGTAAAATTTTAATGTCAAAAACCCGAACTTTAACTCTGAATTTAAATTACAAAAGCAAAAAAATTAAGAAAACATTATTTAATCAAAAAAAGCTTTTAATCGCTTTTATGAATATATTAAGGTGCTTTTGTCTGAAGGCAATTTTTTCGGTTGAAAAATGAATTTTTACAAGAACTCTTTTATTCTTTTCGGTATAAATAAGTTGATAAAATTGATAATTGTTTTAAAATTAAATTTAAAACTGTAAAACTATGGAAATACTCTTATTAAAAATGTTTATTTTTACAGATCTTAACTTAGAAAACATATTATAATCTATTACATGCATCTGATTTTAAAATATTTTTTTTATTATTCCAAAAATGTATTTAAATCTTCTCCCACAAGACTACGGATGCACAATTCTGAAAAAATATTACGTGTACTAGAGTTTTTCCTTTGATTGCATATTGCATTTTACTTAAAATTACCACAAATTTTGTCACTTTTCTCCTACCATTCGTTAAATTCCCCTGATCTAAGTTATCGATACCTTTACATATATCAGTTCACACCTCCCAAAAATCAATTACCACGGTTGAACTATTAAAAAAATTTCTGCTAAAAAGTAAGTAATGTTTCTTTCAAACTGCATTAAGTATACTTTAAATTTTCTAATTTTTCTAAAATAACTTTTGAAAAAGGTATAATAGAATTTTACAAGATTTTTAAACGGGAAATTTGACTTTTGTTTATAAAACTGTCAATAATGGAAGACGATGATTAATTTTACATCTATTTTGATGACTCAAAAGAAAGAGACAAGATTTTTAGCTAAAATTTCGGACGTGCTAGAAAGGATTAAAAAATACACCAAAAATACTTTGGTCTTTCCTCTTCATAATGACATAAACATTGAGACAATACATTTAAAATTAATTTTGGAGCTTTTTCATCAGAGTATGCTCGAAATTTTGGGCATTCCTAATTTTTTTTTAATATTTTTCTAATCAGTTGTAA
>OZ038512.1:46375168-46387668 GCA_964036315.1 Acanthosepion esculentum
TCGGTGTCTCACTTACCGTCTTCTGTCAAAACGCTTCCCAGATATTTAAACTTCCGCGTCTGCTTGATTCTAGTGTTTCCGATCTGCAAATCGCATATAAAATTATTTTTCATTCAGACTGTACTTTTTTGCAAAAAAAAAGTGAAAGGCCATCACAGTGCAGAGTCCTTGTACAACTGAACATATGACATTTGAATGAGGCGGGGGTGAATCATTTGAGACAGTTGCAAGGCAGAATGTTGATTACGAATTATTTAAGAGGATATCTGGACTTGCTACAAAGGCAATCTGCCTTTGTAGAAGCTCTTCAAAAAGCATTTGAAGAAGCCTGTAATGTGATTGATCATGTGATCATAACTAATAAATCTCTACATTTACAGGGAACACCATTAGAGTCAAAATTGGAAACATATATGAAATGAAGTATTTTGGTATTCTGCCTTAGTGACCAGTTTATAGAAGCATTCTTGCTGATTAACAGCCAAATGGACATTACCACTGTAATTGAAAAATGTTGCAGTTTTGCTAAAAGATGAAGTCATCGAAACATTTATGATGATGCAAAATGGCCACTGACAACAAGTAATTTAGACGATGATACAATTAAACTATTGAAACTAAAGACTCTATCAAATATGTATAAGTCAGTGATAGTTACATCATAATTCAATAAGGAAATTGTATCCAAACGGCAAGGAAATATCTCATTTCACCTTTAAGTCTTATTGCAAAAAATACATAATTAATTACACCTAAAAATCACATGACCTACCTATTTGTCCCTGTGACTTATAGCATAAGGCTTCTAGACAAATTTGTAACCAAAACTAACAAATCAAGAGATTCAATACATTGTCAATGATACTGATGATGTTTCATTGTCTGAAAGAGATCCCAGACACTTTTGGGGAAATTTCAGAAGTTCCTTGAAAAAGAAGTGTCTTGTAATGTTTAGTACAGATATGTACAATAATGCCCAGTTAAATGACTTAATCGAAGAAGGAAGGATCGTGGGGAAAAACTCATTGTTGGAGGAGGGAAAACTAGGTGTCCAAGAGACTGGAAGAACTACCTTTGTAATTATGCAATGAGGAAGCAACTTGTACAGATTTTGCTCGCGACTTGGAATAGTGAATCATTCTCCAAAAATCTGATGGGCCATGAAATGATTCTGATTTGTGAGGGGAGAGCTTATCATTTATTATCAAACGGGATATCAACCATGTGCCAAGATGTATTTTCACAATTCTCCACGCAGGAGGAAACAGACTCGAGGGGATGGTGATATTATTTTTATGCAAAAGGAAAGGTGATTAAAGTTTGTTAGTCAGAAGTCCTGACTCTGATATTTTCTTTATTCTTCTTTTCTATGCACATTAACTGCATTGATTTGAATAGGGAAACAAAAAGCCATTGCATCAACATCACCAAAACAGCTGATTCCCTAACACAAATCATTTTTGCCACACTCTACTTGGCCATCATACCTTCACCGGTTGTGAAAGTAGAAATGCTTTTAAGGTAAAAGAAAGTTGAAGGAAAATAAATGAAGATATTTTAACTTTCATTGAGGAATCTATCTTTTTTTCTGGGAATAAGCGATTTAAAGGTGTCAATAAACAGATTCTTCATGTCACAATCTAAATATCGTAGGGAAGATGGGATTCTTAATGTATCAGGAAACTTTGACTTGAATTCATTATCACCTTACACTAATACACTTCGGAAACATTTAAATCGAGTTAAATACCTGGTTTGTATTTGGAAACGGACACAGAAATTACAAAATTAGATAGAACAGAAATGGAAACATTTGTAGAAATAAATGTCGACTGTGTTCAAATGAAAACATTTAATTTGAAGAGAAATAATCTTATTTCATATTTAGGAAGTTCAATCGTTTGATTTTATGGGATCGGAGGTCTTACTTTTCAATCACAACGAGGAATTTTGAAGGAAGATAAGCATGTTATTTTGATAGTAATATTAAGCAGTCGTCCATTTTGAAACGTCTTTTATTACTTTAGAAGCTTTCACTATCAATGTATATTTAAAAATATGAATACATGTTGAAGAAATGACATAAGTCGTATAACCTGCATGTAATTGTTTCCTGTATGAAGGGGATGATTTATTCCTGTTATAAAATTCATATTCGTTTTTTTAATATTATTTTTTTCTTTTTCAGATTCATTCCGTTTACTATTGTTCATAAGAAACAGTTTCAATTCCTCAAAATGAAACTAACACGACTTTTTCAAGTCATAATTGTCGCCATTCTATCAGTTCGACTGGTCAGTACGGACAACATTCTATTCTTGTCCTTACCTTATTTCAGCCAAATCAACCCGATGGTTAAAGTGGCTGGACAACTGACGAATTATGGACACAAAAGTTACATCCTCATCTCTGAGAATTTGGATGGGAAATTCGGTTCAGTGACAGATGAAGTGAACTTTGTCATAACAGAGGATTTTCCAGAGTATAAGATATTCGTTAATGAAGCAATAGAAGCGTTAACATTTCCAGAGAAATATTCATTTGAAGTAACATTTAATAATCTCCAAAAGGTATATGATCGTTACCTTCTTAACGAAGAACTTTTTCGAAGACTGAAATCATTTAATGCATCGCTAGCGGTTATTGAATCGAATTTAGAGAGCCATTGCCTGGCCATTATCGCATACAGACTTGGAATTCCTTTCATTCTTCTGGGTTTCGAAAACCACATCTCCATTCACAGAACACCATGGGCAATTTCAGTTATTCCACATTTTAATCTCTTCCGGAATGAGATAACATCTTTCTCTATGAAGATCAAGAACGTGATGAAATATCTACATGATTATATAAATCCAACACCTTGGTCTCCGGGAAGAGATATTAAAGAATACACACCTGAACGGCCGGATATTTCTTTCGAGAAACTTCTACGACAAGCCCAACTGTACATTGTTGATTCGGATTACTTTCTCAATCAAGCATTACCAGCACTTCCAAATGTCAAATACATTGGCGGAATAGCTACCCAGCCGGCGAGACCTCTAAAAGGAAAATTGTTGAAATTTGTTAATGCTTCTAAACATGGGGTCATCGTTGTATCGCCAGGAAGTCTTGTCAGTTGGGGCATTCACGTAAAGAAAATGGAAGAAGCGTTCAGTAAGATCAAATATGATGTCGTCTGGAAACATTCAAATACTTCTTTTTCACACCCAAATGTTCTACTCACAAAATGGCTGCCCCAGAACGACCTTCTTGGTCACCCAAACACCAAATTGTTTATCACGCACTGTGGTAACAGTGGTAAATATGAAACCTTGTATCACGCTGTTCCCATCATTGGATTGCCAATTTATTATGATGAACCATTTAGCAGTCAAAACATGCAATTGAAAGGTTACGGTATCTCAATGGACATTAATACTTTTACGGTGGACGAGTTAGTCAGCAATATCGAGGAAGTCATTGAGAATCCAAAATACAAGAAAAACATTGCAAAGATGAGCGAAATATTTCGATCCCAAGATCTTCCATCGGCTAGAGCAGCCCGTCTTGTAAATGGCATCGTGAAATATGGAGGCGATCATATAAGATCAGAGATTCAAGACATTCCGTTGTATGAATTTTTAATGCTTGATATTTTAGCCGTCCTTTTTTCGGCTGGTTTCATAATTTTTTTTCTGATGGTATTTCTTTTGCAAAAGTGCTTTGCACTTGTTTGGAAACGAATAAGTAAAAAACAGAATGCGTACAACTGATTAATTGTGTATTTCAATAAAACACGCAAAAATTCACAGTTTAAATGGAGAATAAAAAGAGTTTGTTTAGAGATTTTACACACACACACACACACACACACACATATATATTGTTTCATAATTTGTGTCTGATGATATATTATCTGAGGAAATCTCAATTGCTTACTGAAAATGCTTAAAAATAAAAGAAAGCAAAAAATCATCATGTCTTTTTCTATCTATATAGCTAGCTAGCTTTACCGTGATCATTGGCGCTTCCCTTCCGTTGTTAATGACATCCCAATAGTAGGCAGAAAGAATGCTGCTACCATTGAATTTTCTGTTTCGCAGACATAGATATATATGTTGCTCAGATATATATATATATATATATATATATATATATATATATATATATATATAGATATGAAAAACTTGAATAGATAGATATAAAGAAACAGATATAGATAGATAAAGAACAGGCTGGCACAGATAGATAAGAACGATCCAAATCAAAAGCGATGAAAGATGGATTGTTTACAACAATGCAAAACATGCAAATGTAGCTCGGTAAAATGAATTGAGCCCCAGTTAGCTACCCCAAAACAAGTTTGGTTTCTAAGAAGGTGATACTGTATATCCAGGATTCACAATCGGTTAACCATCTACATGCTAACCAGGCTCGATGTTACTTAACTTTGGTGATCGCAGGGGGAATGAGTGTTTCAACGTGATATCGCCGTAAGAAATGCGGATTTACGCGATTATGCTCCATCGTGCAAATATCAATGGCGCTACAATTGTAGCCTTTGTCAAAAATTGATGATGTCAAGACATATGCAATGTACGAGAGTTAGTTCTTGAAAAAACATTATTCAAGTAAAGAAAACATGACAGAAGCAATAAAACCTGTCGTAATTAACGTTAAAATCTGAAAGAAGGGTTAACAAAACAATTCCTCAATGATTGGCATAAACGACGGAAGGCCAAAGAGTCCATAATGACAACGCCGCTGCATAATAACCCGAACCTCCTGACCAGGAGTGCAAGCCTGATTGGAAACACTGGGTAGTCCGTTGTGATCCTCGCTATTTTATCAACATTTGCTTTTTTTCTACCTACATTTATATAACTTACACATTAAACTAACCCCAAATGAATATTCACGGATGAAAGATTTTTGTGTATTTTGACGTCATTCTGGGGAAAAGTCCAAATCCGTGAATTTGCTTTGCTCATGATAAGTCTTGATAAAACATTATATACAATTCTGTTTTTCATCCCTAATCTTTAATGTATTATAATTATTCACCATTTCAACGAGAAACATCTTAAGATGACGTTAAAAATTACCCCAAAATATTGTAGTCTTATTTAAGATGGAATTATCTCTTATGACGCCTCTGATTTGTATTTAGATATATTTTATTTATTTTCTAGTTGAATGGTTCACATATATAGCAAATGATGCATTACTGTACATTATTATGCTATTATTATTATAATTATTCACCATTTCAACGAGAAACTTCTTAGGGTGACGTTAAAAATTACCCCCAAATATTGTAGTCCTATTTAAGATGGAATTATCTCTTATGACGCCTCTGATTTGTATTTAGATATATTTTATTTATTTTCTAGTTGAATGGTTCACCTATATCGCAAATGATGCATTACTGTACATTATTATGCTATTATTATTATAATTATTCACAATTTCAACGAGAAACATCTTAAGATGACGTTAAAAATTACCCCAAAATATTGTAGTCCTATTTAAGATGGAATTATCTCTTATGACGCCTCTGATTTGTATTTAGATATATTTTATTTATTTTCTAGTTGAATGGTTCACATATATAGCAAATGATGCATTACTGTACATTATTATGCTATTATTATTATAATTATTCACCATTTCAACGAGAAACATCTTAAGATGACGTTAAAAATTACCCCCAAATATTGTAGTCCTATTTAAGATGGAATTATCTCTTATGACGCCTCTGATTTGTATTTAGATATATTTTATTTATTTTCTAGTTGAATGGTTCACATATATAGCAAATGATGCATTGCTGTACATTATTATGCTATTATTATTATAATTATTCACCATTTCAACGAGAAAATTCTTAGTTTGACGTTAAAAATTACCCCAAAATATTGTAGTCTTATTTAAGATGGAATTATCTCTTATGACGTATCTGATTTGTATTTAGATATATTTTATTTATTTTCTAGTTGAATGGTTCACCTATATCACAAATGATGCATTACTGTACATTATTATGCTATTATTATTATAATTATTCACCATTTCAACGAGAAACTTCTTAGGTTGACGTTAAAAATTACCCCAAAATATTGTAGTCTTATTTAAGATGGAATTATCTCTTATGACGTATCTGATTTGTATTTAGATATATTTTATTTATTTTCTAGTTGAATGGTTCACCTATATAGCAAATGATGCATTACTGTACATTATTATGCTATTATTATTATAATTATTCACCATTTCAACGAGAAACTTCTTAGGTTGACGTTAAAAATTACCCCAAAATATTGTAGTCTTATTTAAGATGGAATTATCTCTTATGACGTATCTGATTTGTATTTAGATATATTTTATTTATTTTCTAGTTGAATGGTTCACCTATATCGCAAATGATGCATTACTGTACATTATTATGCTGCACAATGTTTGTATTTTATATAAATACTACCTTATGAGAATTGAGGTATAGTAGAATGGGGAGCACCGTGTCATAGATTCGGGAATGAGGCAAGAGGACATTCCACTGGCCCTGCATATTAACATGTTAGATAATAAAATAATAGTTAAAAAGGGTGTTTCATTAAGATGGATTATATATAAGGGTGTTTCATTAAGACGGATCAAAGTAATCAGTAAATAAATCAGTGTTATTGGTGAAAATTTATTTATTTCTCTATCGATCATTTTATTTACGTCAAGGCAATTATGTGTGAAAAATAATATCGCCCAAATGTCCGCCAAATCTGAAAGACAAAAAAAAAGTTAGACACTTAAACTTAATCCACATACCAAGTTATTGGAACACCCTTTATATTCAAGTATATGGAATGCTTTTTTAATTAGATATATATCTCGACTACAGTATTTACATTAGTCGGACTATTGTCCTCATCTTTGTCGCCATTTTTGTTACAACGTTTCGGCCGTTGTACGCTCCGGCCTTCTTCAGGTGGTTGGAATTTCGAACCGAACCCTTTATTTCGATCACTGGGGTAGACTGTTCTAGTTCCACGAGCCATGTTTGATGGATGTCAGTTATCAGTTATCTCCTGCTAATTTTCCCTCTGAAAGTTCTCTACTGCCTGAACCGGGTATTGAACTCACACTCTTTGGGTCTGTCACTGGATCTAACCAACGCCTTTATCCACTGTTCTGTTCTCCACTGCCTTGGACACATGGCACAGTGGATAAAGGCGTTGGTTAGATCTATCTCAGTCTGTTCACTTCTGTCTGTCTATCTATCTATCTATCTATCTATCTCAGTCTGCTCATTTCTGTCTATCTATCTATCTATCTATCTATCTATCTCAGTCTGCTCATTTCTGTCTATCTATCTATCTATCTCAGTCTGCTCATTTCTGTCTATCTATCTATCTATCTCAGTCTGCTCATTTCTGTCTATCTATCTATCTATCTCAGTCTGCTCATTTCTGTCTATCTATCTATCTATCTATCTCAGTCTGTTCATTTCTGTCTGTCTAGCTATCTATCTCAGTCTGCTCATTTCTGTCTATCTATCTATCTATCTATCTATCTCAGTCTGCTCATTTCTGTCTATCTATCTATCTATCTATCTCAGTCTGCTCATTTCTGTCTATCTATCTATCTATCTCAGTCTGCTCATTTCTGTCTATCTATCTATCTATCTCAGTCTGCTCATTTCTGTCTATCTATCTATCTATCTCAGTCTGCTCATTTCTGTCTATCTATCTATCTATCTCAGTCTGCTCATTTCTGTCTATCTATCTATCTATCTCAGTCTGTTCATTTCTGTCTGTCTAGCTATCTATCTCAGTCTGCTCATTTCTGTCTATCTATCTATCTATCTATCTATCTATCTATCTCAGGCTGCTCATTTCTGTCTGTCTATCTATCTATCTCAGTCTGCTCATTTCTGTCTGTCTGTCTATCTATCTATCTATCTATCTCAGTCTGTTCATTTCTGTCTATCTATCTATCTATCTATCTCAGTCTGTTCATTTCTGTCTATCTATCTATCTATCTATCTCAGTCTGCTCATTTCTGTCTATCTATCTATCTATCTATCTCAGTCTGCTCATTTCTGTCTGTCTATCTATCTATCTATCTAAGTCGCTTACCTAAATACTAGATTACTTCTAAATATAGCTTCTAAATAGGTGTCTAAAGATAGTGTCGCAATAAAAGGGACAGGTCTTCTGTGCTCTGAACAGATTAATTGGAGTAGATAGGTTTACTTGTCACCCGATCTATATTACTTCTATATTTTTGGACCGGGATAGAAGTTTATCCCTTGTTTTCTGTTTAGGGCGAGGTTTTCCGATGCCTTTCTTCCTTTAATTTGTCGTAACGTCTTAGTGATTTGCTTGATCAACAGCTGTAGATTTTCATTTTGATCGTACTTCGGTAACAATATTTTAGTAACAAGGAGTTCGTACATTTTACTTTGCCAACAGTAACATTATATCGGGCTATTTTCAACGCCATGTCGCACATGGATAGGTGAAATATTCCGTTGAGTTAACCCCGATGCTACAAAATGCTTTAGGCTTAGTCACTTTTAACTGGACAATTGATAATTGTTTTGGCCTATTGCTCCTTAAACTTGAAATAATATTTTCATGGCAGTTACAACTAAAAAATAATAAATGTAAAGCAAAAATCACGAAGAGCCTCAACGTTTCCTTCTCTAATATTCGTGCTATTCGTACCAATTTCTGTAATACAGAATCCTAACTCTTTTTTTAAAACTAATTTAATCTCTTCTATTTATTTTTTTTAAAGATTCTAGGATATATAGACATGACGTTGGTGTTTAAATCTTCCAATAGCAAGTGAATGGTCACTTGAATACTGTTATGGGAACTTACCCATAATAGTAATGGACTATCCCGTACACCATAAGTAAACCCACATTAAACCGGCCTTGTGCCACATTCGACACACGTGGGAGTGTTGTTAAACATCGACACAGAGTGAGTGAGGCTCGGCCCCAAAAAAAAATAATAATGGGCATATTTTTGGCCGAGCCTACGGGCTCGGGGAGCTCACATTAAACCGGCCTTGTGCCACATTCGACACACGTGGGAGTGTTGTTAAATATCGACACAGAGTGAGTGAGTCAGTCAGTCAGTTACAGTCGCGTCAGACGATTACTGTAAGACATTGGAAGAGTGATATTGGTCGAGACAACCTAGTTCTCTCTAACCTAACCTGATTGTTATTACTAACACTTCTACTTCTTTTGTACATATTCGGTTTGTAATATATCTGTGTTATTCCATACCTGTGTTCGAGTTATTCTTCATGGGTTCTACCTTGGACCATCACCGTTGTACAAGGAACCTGGACCATAACAAATACCCTAATGATTGTTCATGTACTTTCCAATTTCATTATTTCACTCTGCTAGCTATCACTTTATCCCTCCCCTTTCTTCTCAGGATTGTAACATATTCAGCAAAATAACTGCCAGTTTGGAAACACTTGGATACGTAAATCGCTATAATGATTTGGTGCCTCACGTTTTAATGTAAAATTAATGAGATGCATTTTAATCTGCGATTCTCTGCTGAAATGCAATCAAAACAAATTATATTTTAACAAAAAGTCACAGGCGATTAAAAGTGGATTGTTTACAACAATGTAGGACGGAAAAGTAGTGGGGAAAACGAAAGGATCCACAATTGACAACTCCAACGCCAGTCTGCATTCCAAGAAGGTGATGCGGTTTATCTCGTATGTGGGGATAGGATGGTTATTGTGCATTATAAGCTTCTGCCATAAAGTCAGACTATGAATTCAGACAAGTATTTTTCCGTGTATCACGATTTCCTTTCCGGCAATTTTCATACATATACACAGAGAGAAATATATAGGGAACTGTGTCTTATATGATAAGGAAATATATAGGGAACTTTGTCTTATACGATAAGGAATTATCTATGTTATGTCATAAGAAATTATCTATTGTGGGCTTATTGACAATGTGACTGATTCTGCCTCACCCCTCAAGGTAAGACATCAAATGCTGTATCGATGTTATTAAGTAATAGAATGATTTTGTTTCCGATATTTCACACAATAAGAGGCTCAAACTCCACTTGAGGGAGAGGGTTTCTTAATGAGATCCGAAGGGAGGTGAAATGGAAAGTAAGAGAGTAAAGATGGGGATGATTGGGACAGATATTGGTTGACTATGTATTTAATGATGTCAGGGAAGCATTCTCTCCGGAGATTCTTCCAAAATTAACAGTTCTAGGGAAGAATCTGTTTGGGTTGAAGTTTCTTTGTATCAAAGGGACATAAAGAGAATGGGGATGGTTTGCCATATTGAGCAGAGCATGGCGGGCCGTAGATATAAAAGTCCGAACTGGTATCAGTAATGGATGGCCTGAAAGGCTTGTGAAAACTCGTCTGTGGGATAAAGTTGAAGGGTGGAGAATAATTCGTCAACCATAAGACCGCGTATCTCTTTTGACGTCTGTCATGGTTGAACTGCCGCGATTAGGCAACACAATCCCGGATATGGCAGCAATAATCCATTCTTTGTCTATTCTGACCCTTATAAAGATAAAGCATGGCAGCCGGTGTTAAGTATTTTCTCAAGCGAAAAAAAGAATCTACCGTTCTTCTTGCATCTTTTGTGATGGCAGGAATATATGCGTTGGATTTGAGGTAGGGAGAGAGATTTAGCCCCAGTAGACGTTTGAAACAAAGGACCTCTTTGAGGGTATAACCACTCGATAGAAATGGTGTAGGCTTTGCGTCTGCTCCGTGGTGAAATGTTCGTATTGTCTTTTTTCTTTCTCTTTCCTTCGTTCAAATATGGCTACAGGTGAACTAATCCGCCTTTTTTACTTTGACAATTTATACTTTTTATGACTCCGTATTATTAGGAGGTTGAGAAATGACGCCAAATATAAAATCTACTTTATTTTTTCTTTGTTTCTTTTCCTTTCTTTAATGAATTCCTTAATGACCATTCTGTTAAATTGTAGTCGAGGTGGGGGTGTGATCCACCTTATAAAACTTGATTACTAGCACTCTTATTGGAGTCAGAAAGTTGATTTTTTTGCGGATGTGATTCTATGTCCGTCTTTCAACATGATTGCTACATTTTATACAATTTGAAATTACATTTTTATTTTCTTTAATTTTGTTTTAAGTCTCTTTGACTTATTTTAAATTTAATTTTTTCATTTTATTTTTTATGCGATAACCTTTAATGTAAAATTATGTCCACCTCTGACCTTTCATCTGGTAATAGCCATTACGACATATAAGGTTAAAACTTATTATAGTCAATACCATTTCCATATCACTATATTAACCACCTGTATGCAGTACTAGATGATGAAATCTTGAACTATGGACACATGATTATAACATCTATTTCATAGTCAGAACGAACTTGTTAATCTTAGTCGACAGTCGTCTGAGAGTTGGTACCGTGAACAAAATTACCCCTTACTATCAGATAAAACGAAAAAAAAAATTGCAAATCTTAATGATTACAAACAAATCCTCGTACCGTATCTGCTGCTACTCGGTTCAACAAGCGCTGATTACCTTAGGGAAGAACCAGTCTGGGGCCGAAAAATCTGTCACTGGAACAAACTCTTCCAACAAAGAAGAGACACCTGGTCGCCAAACCTGAACTATTACCAAACTGTTGCCATATCAGGTCTGGTGCACCTGCTGTTCCTTTTGAGTTTTTTGACAAAATCCAATGGATCTGCAATGTAATCGATCCTAACTTAGTATCTCGTCTTCAGTCACTTTCTCACAGACGTAACGTGGTTTCCCTCTGTCATTTCTTCAGATACTTTCAAGGCCATTTCACTGACGTTCATTTTTACCTGGTTCTCCGAATACATGAATTTAAGCGTGCCACTAAACCGGCATCTAGGTACCATCCTTTTATTGTTGAAAGAGCTAAATGAAACCGCCTCTTCTACTCTTGCATTTCCTTTTCTCGCACTTCCCACTTGTGGAACACACTTCTTAGTTGCTTCCCTGTTAACAACAATCTTCAAAAATTTAAATGTAACGTCAATCGCCATTTTCTATCGTCTTTAACCCTGTTCATCTATTTTTTTATCCATTCTACAATCCCACCTATACCCAGTTTTTCTCTCACTTTAACTCTCTTTAACGCCGTGTATTCTGGTGGAACTCCCGCCTAGCCTGGGGAGAAATGAGTAAAATAAACAAAAAGTGACGCAATGCCAAATAAACTAATAAAATGAAGTGAAAAAATAGATCAGATAAAACTAAATATAATACAGAACACAATAGCCATTCACTCAAACAAGAAAGAGATAAGAGTAGAAATAAATAATAAAGGAGGAGTTAAAAACTAAATATAAGACAGAGTACAATAGCCAATCACTTAAACAAGAAAGAGATAAGAGTAGAAATAAATAATAAAGGAGGAGTTAAAAACTAAATATAAGACAGAATACAATAACCAATCACTTAAACAAGAAAGAGATAAGAGT
>OZ038512.1:46411852-46436852 GCA_964036315.1 Acanthosepion esculentum
GCCACTCCCGCTATTTATGTTGTAATTGTAGTTCATGGTGACATTAAAACCAAAATAGTGCGATGGCTTGCCAGTCCCTTTTGAACCGGGAATGTTGTGGCTACCCCATTCCTTCTCTCAGATGTCATTTCATCCACAGATACAGATATAATCAATTTGTATTTATTACTTACAATAAAAATACAACCATTGGGATGGTGTTTTTAAGGCAAGATATTAATTTTCATAACTTGTCTTTATTGCAGATATAGTCTGGTTGATATTAGGTTGGTGCAAACATAATGTCGTTTTTTGGCGTTCAACTTATATATATATAAAACGACATTATTTTTGAACCAACCTAATAGTATTGCATCTATAAGTAACAACTGGTATTTCTCGCGGATTTACTGCCTTAATCCGATTATTAGCATTGAGTTTATTTTATTATTTTTTAATCCTTTCACCCAAAGGAAACCGTTAATGCCACTAAAACGCAAGAGGGTCTACTGGAAGTGGAAGAGAATAAAACGCCATTTTTTGAGAAGAAAGATCATTCAAACATCAATTTCAGTAAGTCAAACGATGTCGACTGATGTTTAAATTAATGAAGATCTTAGGCTACAAAGTAAACAAGAACCCAAGACAGGGTTCCATAGACGAGAAATGCAATAATAAAAAAAGAAATAGTTAGAATATAACTTACGGTTATATGTAGCTATTTTAATAGTAAAAAGAATGGACTGAGTAGTCAATCTAGTAGTACACTTAAATTAGGTATGTCCATTTTAGGCTTTTTTAGCATTTTTTTAGTTGTTTTTTTTTAGTTGTTTTTTTCAGTTGAAAGACATTAATTTGGAAATTCTTGTAAAAATTAAGTACTTGTTGGATTTTAATGAAAACTTCAGAACTTATTCAGAAATGAATGAACTTATTTTAGAAATGTTTGTCTCTTTGAAAGTTATGGTATAAATATTTTTTATATCTGTTACCCCCCTCGAACTTAATTTTATGAAAACTCAAAAAATTTTTATTTGCAACCTAATTTTTTTTTTAATTAAATGCACAAAACTCTGAAAAATCTAAATCATCGATTTTTTTGTTAAAAAATGTCCGAAATTGTCCAAACCTTTACCTCAATTGTAAAAATACAAAATCCAATAAAACTAAGACAATATTTAATTAAGAAAGTTTTTAATGGCTTTTCTGAATAATATAAAACAATTTTTTTGATGAAAAATGAATTTTTACATTAATTTTTTTTGTTTCAATTTTAAATACACAATATGACAAAAGGTTGTTATATATTTATACATTAAGTTCTTTATGCAACCTTATGGAAATGATATATTATGTTCTCTACTTTTTAAAGATCATAAATTTGAAAGCTTATTAAAATCTGACAACCATTGATATTTTAAAAATAATTTTGAATATTCCAAAATTGTATTTAAAATCGTCTCCAACGAAAGTATGGATGCACAGCATTGAAATAATGTCACGTGAGTAGTTTCCGTTGATAGAAGCAAGTTGTTTTTACTTCAGAAATTGCTTTGCATTCGTTCAGTAACAACACAACAACGCTTGTCAAGTTTTCTGAATATCGTCGTATTATTTTCAATTTTTTTCTTTTTCTTTTCAAAGATAATCGAATAGTGGGATAAAAGAAAATATCGACTATTTACAATTACAAAAAAAAAAACGCCCTTGGAAGTCCACCCAACTTTTCAAGTTTGAAATCGAATGCATAAATTCATTGTACATTAATTTGGAATTATTATCCACACGACAAATTATCAATTAAAACGATTTTTGGTGTTTAAATTCTCTGGAGTAAGCTCGCTACTAAATACTTGTTGAGTCAAAACCAACATAGCATGTTAATTTTATTAATAAATAAAATAAAACTCATTACTGCCATATCACAATTATTAAAAAATAGAAAAAAATTCTGCCTTAATAAAAAGAAATAAAATCTCATTTCATTAAGTTAACCTGTTTTAATTAATGGTGTTGCATGTAATTTTTATATTCTCAGAAAAATATTTCATGACTGAAATAATAAACCTCAATTTAAAAAAGTGTTTTTTTACTGTTTTATTTTTAATTGTAAAATTTGATTTTCTTTCATAATTTAAATGTTATTTTCAGTGCAGAATTCTTACTCAAACGTAAGGTAAAAAAAAAAAAAATTTGAAACTGAATTTTTTTTAAAAATCTACTAACCAGATTCACTTAAAATTAGAACGAATTATATCACTTCTGCGCTACCGTCCGATAAATTCCCCTGCCGTAAGTTGTCAATATATTGACGTACATCAATTAACGCCTGGCAATCGAGCGAGAAAGGAACGACTACGGTTGGAAATATCTCTCTTAAAAAATTTTCTGCTAAAAATGTAAGTAATGTTTCTTTCAAATTACATTAAGTATACTTTAATCATTCTAAATTTCCTAAGATAACAAAAGAAAAAGGTGTAATTGATTTTTCATGATTTTTTAACTAACTGTCTTTCCGACAGAAAGGCCAATAAGTTCGATTTTACGAAATTTTTTTGACTCGAAAAAAAACAAGATTTTTAAATAACATTTTTAACATTTATAGGAAGGATTAAAAAATCTGAAAAAATATTCAGAAAATACTTTGGTCTTTCCTGTTTAATAACAACATAAATATTTAAACGTTAAAAATTGTTTTATCAATTTGGGAACCTTTTTTCGTCAAGGTATACCACTTTTTAGCGAAATATTGGACATACCTAGCTTAAATGCTGCCGACTTACAAAAGAGGTGATCTCATTTGAACAACTACCATGGAAATATTTATAGAAGGGACCGAGAACACATTACACCGTTGGGATAGTGACTGAAGTCAGGCCTTCTTTGGATTTTGCCGAGAATATATGACGCGTTCAGCAGAGGAGGGGAGTATTCAACAAAAAATCGATAATTGCTTTTTTCACTGCAAATTATTCATCATATCATATTCAAGTATTTTACAAAAAAAAAAGAAAAAAAATTAGAGCCGTTTACACAATATTTCAAGCTCAATTTGTGTTTATAGTTCGTAACCAGGCAACGAGATGAGGTAGCATAATCTGTAGATTTGTCTGCGAAATGTCTGTTTGTCTCAAGGTCGTTCATAAAATCCAGAGACAGATATGCAATGTAATTGGCCCTGACCTGACAACTCGTCTGTAGTCGCTCTCTCACAGACGTGCCGTCGCCTCCCTCGGTCTTTTTTTACAAATACTTTCACGGTAACTGCTCTGATGAACTGCTTTCGCTAGTTCCCAGACTTCATGAATTTAGCGTTCAACTAGGCTGGCATCTCGCTCTCACCCTTTCACTGTCGAAACTGTTAAATGTAGCCGTCTCTTCTACTCCAATACCTTCATATCTCGCACTTCTCTCCTGTGGAACTCCCTCCCCAGTTCTTGTTTCCCTGATAGCTATAATCTCCAACTATTCAAATGTAATGTCAATCGACGTCTCCAGATGCCTTGATCTATCCCCTATCCTTCTCTTCATCCTTTCCTCTATCACTCCTCTTTGCTCTCGCTCCAACTCTCTGTAACCCCTTGCGTGCTAGTGGCCTCCCGCCTTACTTGGGGTGAAATGCTTAAAAACATTATAGTGAAATCCTTAAGTTTTTTTTTATCAAAAGCATTTTATTTTCGGTCGTATATTAATTTAAAATATTCCTTTTTACAGGATTATTTTTGAAATGGAATAAGATCATTCTAAATTTCAGAATTTTGCTGTTACGCACCAAAATGATTGAAAGAAAGCGGTCTAAAAGTGTATAACAATGGAAAAGAGAGGTAACAAAACGTAAACGAAATAGAGGAGAAGAATATATCAGTCTTTACACAAACAAATTTGTTAAGGAAAGAGGACCAGCATGTATGTGCAAGTAAGATTGCTTTGACAAAATCTGTGGACTGGGAAAAGTTTCAGTAATATTTGAATCCTTTTGGAATATGTGCATTTTCGATGAGCAGAATGGTTACATAGAGATTTGTTACCAGATATTCTGTCAAGCAAACTCACAAAAAACCAAAGATTGAATAGAAGAAATGCAACTGTTACATACAATGTAATTTCTCAAGTAGTGATGCGTCCAATTTTTAAGTTTTGGTTTGCTTTGGTTTGTTTTGTTTTACGGCATATCTACCTCAATGGGTTATTTAATGCCGACAAAATTTTTAATGCTGGTAATATGTTTTTCTTTAAATCTATTTCTGGGAATATTTTTCCTTGAAGAAATCCAAAGCTGGTCATATTTTTTTCAAAGAATGTATAACTGTTTGTATTGCTGGTATTTTTTTAAAGTATTTCTGAGAATAACTTTTCCTTCAAAAATTATTGCTGGTAATACTTTTTTCTATTACAAAGTATTTCTGGTATTAAAACCTATTTTTACACAAGTTTGGGTGTTAACTATTTGCCCATAGTTGGGACCCTAACAGGTGTTACCACCCCGCGTCAGGGTGAACCTGGGAACACCAGCAATTAAGAAGTGGTTCCACGCTCCTCAAAACCTCCTGATCAGAGGATTTTCTGTTGGACGTAGTTTATCGTCTTACGCAGGACGCGGATGTAGTTTATCGTCATAGCAAGGACGACCAATTCGTAAGAAATATACAGAAACATTAGAATAACATTATCTATACAAAAAAGTTTATGAAACAGAAGTAACAACATCGGTTTTACAGTGTTTCTTAGTTACTGAAATAAAGCAATCTGACATTTTAGATGTTCAAATATTGAAACGAAGCATCGTTAAAAGGAAATCGACATTTGCTAAATTCATCAACTCTAGAAAATTAATATTTGATCACCAAGAGAAAGAAGGCTATGACATTACTACATATGATACAAACTCACAGAGTAAACATCCTGTCAGATTACAAAAAGGGAAAATATTTTATAGCTCCAGTTTGTTCAATTTAGGAAACGTACCAAAGTATTCTAAAATGCTTCCCAATAAAAAAAGTAGAAAATAAAATATCTAAGATTTGACTGAATTGATGCCAATAAATATAAATTATTACAGAAATTTGATTGAAAAAATAGAAATCAACCAAAAGCAACGAACGAAACGATACCAGTTTTGATGAACATAAAGAAATAATGAACTACGCCATTACAGTGCTGTTCGATAAAAGTGACTCACCTGATTTTTTTAACTTAAAAATTTTTCCGCCTATTGTTTTTAGTTTTTTTAATCTTACTAATATAAAGACCCCTTCCCGATCACCTAGTAAAAAAGTTTACTCACCCTAAGGTATTCTATTGATAATTATAATTTCGGATATAAATGAGATTTAGGGAAAAACTCTGTGCAAAAAAAGTGACTCACTTATTTCCTGCAACTAGTATTCAATAGAAACATAACCGAACAGCTTTAAATAAAGAATAATAGAGGTATAATTTATTTATGATAGGTAATATAGTTCGAAATATTTAATAATCTAAGGGTCCTTCTTTATTTTGAATAACCTTTTCAACACTTTTTGGCATTGACTTGATTAGTTTCTGGCAAATCTCATCTCCAAGCATTGAATTCCATTCGGATATGAAATTCACAATCAAATCCTCTTTGTTGCTCAATTGCTTTCTCGAGAGCCCGTACTTTATAATGCTCTATAAGTTTTCTATGGCGTTGAGGTCAGGAAATTGGGACGGCCATGTCATAACACTCAGCTGCTTCTCATCAAAGTATTCCTTCATCAATTTTGATTTGTGACAGGGAGCATTATCCGGCATAAAAATGAGCTTGGTGGGGTTGATTTGATTCAGCAGAAGGGAGGAGACAAGACTCTAAAATTCTCTTGTACTCCTGAGGGTTTTTCAATAGGATTTAAGTAACCAGTTCCATGAAAAGAAAAGCATCCTCAGAACATTATACTGAATGGATGTTTGACAGTACTTACTGCTAAATTCAAAGAGCTTTCAAAGCTGCTTCTTCGGATTTTAGATCGCTTATCCTTTGAATTTAGCTCAACTTTAGTTTCATCGGAGAAGAGAACATTTACGAAAAAATCAGGTGAGTCACTTTTATCTTCCACCTATTTCGTAGCGATATGTCCGTCTTTTGCCTCCGCCCGTAACGAGTGTAAGCGTGTCCTCAACGGAGCTAAGTCACTATTTGCTGCTAGGATGAAGGAACGTATTGCATCTCGCAAATTCGGCTCCAAGGATTATTGGAGTCTTTGCAAGAGCGTTCGGAACAATAGCGAACCCTCTATACCTACCCTGTTCAACCAGTTTGAGGTCCTGACCACCTCTGCCAACAAGGCTGAATGCTTTGCTCGGAAATTTTCCAATTCAACGCTTCACTCTTCCGGTGTACCTATACCCGATTTCCCTCTAAGAACTGAGTCCCTTTTGAGCGGGTTACACATATCCCCGTCATTGGTATTGGGAATTATCTCTACTTTAGACCCCCACAAGGCTAGTGGTGGAGATGGGATACCAGCCATTGTTCTGAAGAAATGCGTGCTTGAATTGGTGCCCGCCGGCCCTCTCTAAATTATACAACTACTGCCTCAAGGAGTCTTGTTTTCCTGACTGCTGGAAGTCCTCATCCATTGTTCCTGTCTTTAAGAACTGGCGACCCCTCCGACCCTTCTAATTACCGTCCTATCAATCTCCTACCCCTCTTCGGCAAAGTGTTCGAATCCCTAATCAACACCGAATTGGTTAATCACCTTACATCCCATGATCTGCTCTCAGACAAGCAATATGGTTTCCGCTTTGCCCGATCTACAGCTGATGTGCTTACGGCCATCACTGAATTTGTCTACCAAGCTCTTCATAATAACAGTGAAGCTCGTGCCGTGACCCTAAACATCTCCAAAGCGTGTGATAGGGTTTGGCATGCCGGCCTTCTTCGCAAGCTTCAGGGTTATGGTATTACAGGTCGATTGTTTGACCTAATACAATCATTCCTGTCAAACCGTGAATTGAAGGTCGTTCTCAACAGATTCTCCTCCAGCTCCTATCCCACGAACACAAGTGTTCCTCAAAGCTCCATCCTAGGCCCTACTCTGTTCCTTATATTCATAAACAATCTTCCTGACGCCATAGATTCCCAAGTTGGCATCTACGCGGATGACACCACAATTTACTCCTGCCTCAAAAACAAATCTAGTGTCGCTGACAAATTTAACCTGGCAGTTCGTCTCGAAAAGGACCTCCAATCGCTTGTGAACTGGGGCAGAAAATGGCTGGTTAACTTTAACGCCTCAAAAACAAAACTGCTCTCTATTAATCACCACAGGGATCCTTCCCTGCTTCCCATTAGAATGTCTGAAGCCCAACTTCTCGAGAGCTCCTCTCTGCGGCTGCTCGGTCTCACGCTGTCCGCTGACCTGAGATGGAGCAAATATATTGTCAATTGCTTTATCCACCGCAAAGAAATTTGGCTCCCTCTGCCAGGCCAGGAAATTTTTCCTTCAAATCTACAAATCAACCATTCGCCGTTGCATGGAGTATTGCTGCCATATATGGTCTGGAGCCACTTCTATTTGCCTCGGCGTTCTTGATAAGATCCAGAAACGGGTATGCAACGTAATTGGCCCTGATCTGTCATCTCGTCTGCAGTCGCTCTCTCACAGACGCGACGTTGCCTCGCTCTGTCTTTTTTACAAGTACTTTCATGGTAATTGCTCCGATGAGCTGCTTTCGCTGGTTCCCAGGCTTCATGAATTCAAGCGTCCTACGAGGCTGGCATACCGCTTCCACCCTTTCACTGTTGAAACTGTTAAATGTAGACATCTCTTCTACTCCAACTGCTTCATATCTCGCACCTCTCCCTGTGGAACTCCCTTCCTTATTCCTGTTTTCCTGACAACTATAATCTCCAACTATTCAAATGTAACGTCAATCAACATTTCCAATTGCTTTGATCTATCCACTATCCTTCTCCACTATCCTTCTCCACATCCTTTCCTCTATCACTCCTATCTGCTCTCGCTTCAAATCTTCTGTAACCATGTGCCTTGATCTATCCACTATCCTTCACCACATCCTTTCCTCTTACACTCCTATCTGCTCTCGCTCCAAATCTTCTGTAACGCTTTGCGTGCTAGTGGCTTCCAGCCTTGCTTGGAGGAAAAAGCTTTAAAAAAATTTAACTGAATACATAATTGTCAACAACGTTACTCTGAAACTTGATATTTCCTGTAATAAATTCCTAGTAAATATTATTATTGTTTATTTATATGTAAGGTAGTCCTACTTTTACAATTCCTTACAGCTAACCACGAAAAGAAATACTGATGAAAACTGCCTAAAACCTTTAAGCGCGTATTGCTGCAAAATGATCAAATGTTGAATACGCCCCTTCTCTGCCAAATGCATCATATCACTGGAGTACAAGACCAGATATGGCAGCAATACACGGGTGAATGATAGATTTATAAATGTGCAAGATGGATTCTGGTGATAAAAAAAATCTTAGCGGCATCCCCAATACCCACCCCAGCAGGATTCGTTCGCCAATATTGCTTTTATAATTCGGCAGAAATTCTTTCTAAATTATTTTTTTATCCATTTTGTTCACACGGATATTGAGATACTTTAAGTAATTATTGTTTACTTTATTGAATAGTGTTTTATTTTTCTCATGGCTGTTAACCAAATGTAGCATCCAGTTAGATTTGATATCTAAATATTTCTTAAACAATAATTGCTGTAATATAGATCAACTCAAGTCAGATTTACCACTTACCAACATTACTTCTAATAATATAAAACGGGCAGCGTTTATTATTCAAGTAAAGCATCCAATTATTTGAGTTCTTTAATTATTTTTGAAGACGAATTATTGATGGTTTGTATGTCAACTTAATGGGAATTAAACTCTTAGTAACTTTATTTCTAAGGATAATTCACGTTAAATTCACACTGTTGAGTTACCAAGGAGGCAATCTCATTTGAAGACCTACCATAGAAATATTTATAGAAAGACAGAAGGAGGCCACATCGCGGCGTTGGGAAAGTGACTGAAGTTCGGAGCAACATTATTACAGATCCTTTTTTGGATTTTGCCGAGAATATATAACCGAATCACCAGACCATATCTTGTAACAATATTCAATGCACGGACAAATGATAGATTTAAAAATGTGCAAGATGGATTCTGACGAGAAAAATTGTCTGCCACGCAAGCTTCTTAGCAGCAACCCATGAGAGGGACTGGGTATCGGATTATTAGAATTGGATTCGGTTCGCTCTATTGCTTTTATACTTCTGCAGAAATTTTTTCTAAATTATTTTAGTTATCCATTTTGTTCACCCTGACTCTGAGATTAAGAAAATATCGTTTACTTTATTGAATAAAGTGTTTGATTCTTCTCATGGCTGTTAACCAATTGTAGCATCCAGTCAGATGTGATGTCTAAATATATCTTAAACAATAATTCTTGTATTATCAATCAACTCAAGTCAGATTTACCACTTATCACAATTACTTCTAATAATTCCAATATTTTCAAAATATTTTATTTAAAGAAGTATTTATTTAATTACTATAATATATTGCTACCATATCTGGTTTTGTACGCCGGTGATATGATGCATTCGGCGGAGGAGGGGTGTATTCAACATTTGTTATGTTTCCTGATTTGTATCCTGTAGAGCCGGACCCAAGCAAATGAAATCGATTTATCTAAGTTAAAGTTAAGTTCCTATATCTTCTTTTCAGATTATACCCTGTATAAATGATTTTTTTTACTGCTGTTTAGAAAAAACATTTCAGAAAATAGATTTGTATTGTTCAGTATAAATGATATTTACTTTTCATTAGAAAAAATATTTAAGAAAAATAAATTTGTATTGTTCAGTATAAATGATTTTTTACTGTTGATTAAAAAATATTTCAGAAAATATTTAAGATAATATTAAATATATAAGCTGGTATTTCTCATGGATTTAGAGCCTTAATCCGATTATCTGCAGATATCCGGTCTAAATTTTTCTTTGTGTGCAACATTTAAATTGATTTATTCATTTATTTATGCGTGTTGTTCAGCAGTGATTCCTGATCGTGATTCTGTTAAACGTTAATTGAGTTTTTCATTTATATGTGCTTCATTTTTATAACCTTTCTGTTGCTGAGAAGAATTTCTTTTTCTTTCCGTAAAATCAAATATTGCTGTAAAAGACATGGAACCATCTTCTAATTCGAAGCATTCCCTTTCATTTTATTTTCTTACATGTTTGAACTAGGGTTATGTAATTTTTTTCAGTTCAACCAACCGCTAATTTTTCTGTTTTTTTTCAAGATTCCTAAGACACATTTTGTCCTCGTTTGATGGAGCAAATAGTTTGGGATTTGTCAATGCCAGTGATTTTCGTTATGAATAAATACTTCTAAATAAATTATAAATTGATAATAATGTTTAAATATTTCAAAATTACATAAATATAAATCAATTATTATTATTATTAGTAGTAGTAGTAGTAGTAGTAGTAGTAGTAGTATTTTATTTCCTTTGATGTCTGGTGTATGCGCATTTCTTACCGGGTCACGACCAGAGAACTAAGGTCAAAAATGGAATCATGACATTTTCCAGGGAGCATTTTTGAAAAAAAAATCACATATTTTACACACATAAAGCCCTTCGTAAAGTGTAGGTTGAACTTGTGAGAACATTTTTTTTGTATTTCTTTAAGTCATAGGCCTCCAGGAATCCCTTCAATATATTTATTGGAATGTTTTCTAATCAGTCCGATGGCTCCAACTACATCTGGAATTTTTAATGTCCTCATGTGCCACATTTTGGAGATTTCGATTTCAAGGTCCTTGCATTTTGATAAACATTTGAAGAACTTCAAAGATACAATGCAGTCTGCAGGGACTGCTATGTCAATTAAGAGGCACGTATTGTCGTTGCAGTCTCTAATCACAATGTCTGGACAATTAGTTTTGGTTGTTCTGTTTGTGTGTATTATAAAGTACCACAAAATTGCTACAGGTCCTATCACCGTAACCGAGTCTGGGTGGTGTTCATACATTTCTTGCAGTTTCCCTTCAGTAAAAGTTGCATATTTTCAAATGTAGATATTGACCCACTCTGTCATGCCGGGGTTTATATTCAGTGGGTGTCAATACCGCAAAACCTGATACAAGATTGTCAATTGTTTCTGGATAGTTAGAATCTGTATTTCGGACTAACATAGTTTATCAATATCGGTGATTGGGAATTTCTAGTTAACAAGAATCGGTCATGTGCAGTAAGAATAAAAACTTCGGTTTCAGATTTTAACCTTGCACTATGTAACCACTGATGGATACAGAGTTTGTTTGCATCACCTTATTTGGTACAAGGCAAAATATTGAGAGTGAAGCGGTTTATCTTGCGATCGTTTCTGTATCTGGGCGATTGCATTTGCCTTTGCTTTTTTTTAAAAAAGTATTTTCGGCTGCAGTCGGTTTATTATATTCCTTAGGCCCTATAGGATAATTGTCGCTTAATTGATAGCACTTTTCTTAGTATATGGAATGTCCTTATTAGGGTAATCTTCTGGGCAACTTGCCTGTTGATGCTACCTGGGACACTTAGTAAAATTGTCCATTCATTTTCTCACGATTATTATTATTATTATTGTGTTATGTTACCTACTTTGGATCCTGTAGAGCCGGGTCCAGATGTGTGGTCCTTATTCTTTATAAAAGAATTGTCATTTAATTGATAGCACTTTTCTTTGTATATGGGATGTTCCTAGTAGGGCGATCTTCTGGGCAACTTGCATGTTGATGTTACCTGGGACACTGTTAGTAAAACTGTCCATTCATTTTCTCACGATTATTATTGTTATTATTATTATTATTATTGTTGTTGTTGTTGTGTTTTTTCCTGCTTTGTATCCTGTAGAGACGGGTCCAGATGTGTTGTCCTTAGTCTTTATAGGAGAATCGTCATTTAACTGATAGCACTTTTCTTAGTATATGAGGATGTTCCTAGTAGAGCGATCTTCTAGGCAATTTGCATGTTGGTGTTACCTGGGACACTGTTAGTAAAACTGTCTATTCCTTTTTCTCACAAGGCCCTGAGCTCCGATTACAATTGGTCCAGCCACAGTCATCATTCCTCATATCCTGTTGATCTCGATCTCCATGTCCTTGTATTTCTCGATAATTTTTATGGAGGCGTTTCTCTCACAAGGGACCGATATATCAATAAGCATACACTTCCTGAAGTTCTTGTCTTTTATGATAATATCAGGTCTGTTGGCTTTTATTTCCCTGTCAGTTCGAATTGGCATGTCCCAGAGGATAGTTACATCGTTATTTTGGGTAACTGTGTCTGGTTGGTGCTCATACCATCTCTCAGTGGTTTCGATTTTGTGCTTCCTGCATATCTTCCAGTGCACATATATCGTTACCTTGTTATGTCTGTGGGTATATTCATGTTTTGTCAGTTCCGGACATCCTCAGACAATATGGTCGACAGTTTCATCATATTTTCCGCTGGTCCTGCATTTCGGGTTAGTTCCATCCTTGATTATGTGACATTGATATGATCTAGTTTCGAGGCTTTTGTCCTGAGCTACAATAATTAGGCCTTCTGTCTTAGCTTTCAAACCGGTGCTCCTCAGCCGTTGCTGTGTTTTCTGTTGGTTCACATCTGCTTCTTTCGTTATTTTTAGGTATTTCATTTGGTCAAGTTGTTTTGCCTTCTATTTTACTTTTTTGGCGTAGATGGCATTCGCTTCGATTTTTGTTGGTAGAATTTCAGTTATATTAAGCTGTTTCTTGAAGATTACAGCTTCTTTGTTGATGGAGTGGATTTGGTGTTTTACTATTTGCAGGAGAGGGTCACTGGTTTTTGTGAGGTATGCTTCCATTCCGATTGTTGTAGTTTTTAGAGTTAGTTCAAGTTGGATTAGACCTCAGGCCCCTAAAGCTCTTGGTACGTACAGCCTATCAACATCTGATTTCGGGTGGTGCATCTTCATTTGGGTATTTTTCTGGTCTTGGTATCTAATCTTTATTGTCATTCAACTTTCATTTAATGATGGTGAAATTGAATATTACAGCGGGTATAGGTAAGGTGTTGTTAGACTTCATTTTATTGGCCCTATTAATTTAATTTTCTAGTATCAGACACACTCTACTATAATATTCTTTTCAGATCTTTTTCTTCATAATTGAATGTTGTATTCTGTCTCCTTCATTAATTATTAAGTATTTGTATGTATTTATTATTATTATTATTATTATTATTATTATTTTTATTATTATTATTTCCTTTGATATCTGGCGTTTACACAATTCTTTCCGGGTCCCGCCCAGGGACCTAAGGTTAGAAATGGCATCATGACACTTTCCACTGCAAATAAAAAAATAAAAAAAAATAAAAAATAATTACATAGATAAAGCCCTTCGTAAAGTGTGGGCTGTACTTGTCATAACAATTTTTTTGTATCTCCTTGAGGCATGGACTTCCAGGGATCCCTTCAATTAGTCTACTGGAATCTTTTCCAACCAGTCCAAGGGCTCCAACTACAACAGGAATTGTTGATGTTCCCATGTGCCACATTTTTGAGATTTCTATTTCAAGGTCCTTGTATTTTGACAGTTTTTTCGAATATCTTCAAAGATACATTGCAGTCTGCAGGGACTGCCATATCAATAAGGAGGCACTTATTTTATTTGTGGTCTTTAATAACAATGTCTGGACGGTTGGCTTTGATTGTTCTGTCAGTGTGTATTGTGTAGTCCCATAGAATTGTAACAGGTCCTATCTCCGTAACCGGGTCAGGGTGGTGTTCGTACCAGTTTCTTTCAGTTTCTTTCCCATAGGAGTTGCAAATTTTCCAGTGCAGATATTGGCCCATTGTTATTATTATTATTATCATTATTATTTCCTTTGATTTCTGGTGAATAGTCAATGTTTTGCGTTTCTCAATCAGAGACTTAAGTTCAGAAATGGCATAATGACATCCCCCCCACAAAAAAGAAATTACACTGATAAAGCCCTTCCTAACGTATTGGCTGTACTTGTGAGTACAATTCTTTGTATTTTTTAAAGCATTGGCTATCAGGGATTCGTTTTATGAGTCTACTGAAATCTTTTCCAATCAATCCGGGGGCTCCAACTACAATTTGAATTCTTATTGTCCTCATGTGCCACATTTTTGAGATTTTCGATTTTAAGCTCCTTGTGTGTTGATAATGTTTTTGAAGGTCTTCACCGATATATTTTATTATTATTATTATTATTATTATTATTATTATTATTATTATTTCTTCCTCTGTTACCTGTTCATTACTTTAGATCTAGAGTAAATCAAGATTTTTAATATATACATTCTGTTTGGACGAATTTTAGTCTTCTGCAATGCTTTACATGTACAGAGCATATATTTATTATAATAGTCTCCTGAGGAGATGAACAGTTACATATTGTGTTTTTTTAAAAATAGCATGTCAATAAGTGCTAACAGGTATGTTAGAAATATCATGGTCTAAAGCGTTTCTTATCGTACTCTAAATTTTATCCTTATGACATGAGATTTTCTGCTACCATTTCTCTCAATTTGAAGATCTTTCTATTCGCGAGAAAACAATTTTCCTGTTTTTAATATCTATGAAAATTTTTTTGTATTTTTTACTTCTATGACAGGTTATTTTTATGTCTGTCGGTATAAATGTTAAAAATTCAAAAAGTAAATCCTCATAGCCTTCTATAACACATAACATATTTCATGGCTTGCAGCAGTTTTGTTATGGTGATATTTTTCAACAAAATTTTGCTCCTGACTCCATTTTGAAAAGATGGTCTTAATCATGAAAGAAGGCACGTTCTCTTCTCTTTTTTTTTCTCTCTCTCGCCCCACCTCCACTTCTGAAGCTATTTCAGCTGCCTTTTATGGCTGCTCCAGCTGAAGTTCCGTGAAACTAAAAGTATATGTAGCCCTGTCGACTGCGCATCTGCAGAGGGGTAAGACCCCCAATCGGGCGTCCTGGGTATGACGATAAACTACATCCGCGTCCAGGGTAAGACAATAAACTACGTCCAACTGCAAGGCCTCTGATAAGGTAGTTTTGAGGAGCGTGGAACCACCTCTTAATTGCTCTTGTTCCCAGGTCCACCTGACCCGGGATGGTAGCACCTGTTAGGGTCCCAGCTATGGTCAAATAGTTACCCACTAAAATAGAGTAAAAACACTATGAAAGTGTAAAATTAGGTTTTAATACTAGAAATACTTTGTAAAAAACATATTATCAGTAATAAATTTTTGAAAAAAAAAATATTACCAACAATACATTTTTGAAAACAAATATTACCAGTTAAACATTTTTGAGGAAAAAAAAATTACCAACAATACTTTTTGGAAAAAAAAATATTACCAGCAATACTTTTTTGAAGGAAAAAATTATTACCAGAAATAGATTTTTGACATTACCAGCAATAAAAAAATTTTCGGCATTAAATAACCGCTTGATATGACGTAAAACAAACCAAATCAAACCAAACCAAACCAAACCAAATCAAAGGTATATGTTATTTAAAACGAAAATTTTCGGACTAATGTTAGGAGGGATGCTCACTTATCGAGAGACAAAGGTAGACGATATTTAGCCACCCCCCACACGAGGGTTGCATGTGACACAAGGCCGGGTTTAACGTGGGTTTACCGAGCCCGTAGGCTCGGCCAAAAAATGCCTGTAGAACCCGTATAAACGGGATCGGATTGGTCAACCTCCCCGAACGAGACTCTGTCCTTCGGCGGAGCCTCGTCCGGTTTCCTCTCTACTCAGAAGCAGAGAGTTCGACCGTCTAGCCGAAAAAGATTTCGGATAGACGAGAGACAAAGGTAGACTGAGTCAGATCTACACATGATGCTTTATGTGGGACCTTGGCTTGGGGAAGTCACGTGGAAGAAGGCGAACACGAATGTACGGGTTAGTAAAGGACTGATTTCCTTGCACGATATCCGAGACATTTTCGCCAAGAAAAAGTGAACGAATCGTAAGATAACGCAGATGTTCGATAAAAGAGGTTCCAATGTAATTGATGCTAATTTGAGTCATATGACTTGGCATTATCTATTTTGTCGGCAAATTCGTTGGTTGTATAAACAGTAGCAGCAGTAGCACCGGGGAGGTTTGACATATAAAAATAATTCAATAAAAAAACGTTTTGAATTCTTTTTTAATAAAATAAATCGAAAAATACAAAAGAAAATGAAACAGTTTGTATATTTAATTGTTTTTAATAAAGTAAATCGTAATATAATATATATTTTTTAATAAATTAAAAGGAAACTGTAAGGAGGCACAGTGGAGAAATCGGAGAGCCGAGTTCGAATTCCAGTCGAATCCATTACATTCACTCACGTGCTAATATGCTTGGGAAAGGTATGAATCCTCTTCTTCTATGAGTAAATAGCAGGACAGACCGATTCCTGTAGCCTTGGATGGCAACTGGTCTAGCGCAGAAAGAATGGCAACCTACTGCGCGGAAAAATCTGCCTCGTCAGTCATGTATCGAAAGATACATTATCGCCTGAGCGTGTATCACGTATGGTATATAAATGACTGAAAATGAAATTCATATTTTTTATATCAATTTACTTTGTTAAAAATTAATTTTATTTACGATTTACCTTAAAGTAATTAAATGCAATATCATATTTATCCATAGATAGATATGTAGATATTGTTTCATAGATAGTTATCAGTCGTTTTTATTGAGTTTAAATTATCAGCCTCATTCTGTTTTTGTTTTCATTTTTCTGCATGCAGTTGTGAAACAGTTTCTCAAAATAAATGCCGTCAGGGAGAAAATTACGAAACCAATCGCAAAAAGGACGACCAAAATATCGAGCATTAAAAACTCATACAACGGAATGTCTTGAATCTCTGATCTTAAGTGATCGCCTCCATATTTCACCATTTCCTCTACAAGTCGGGCTGCTCTGACCGATGGGAGATCTTGTGATCGAAATATTTCGCTCATCTTTGCTATGTTTTTCTTGTATTTTGGATTCTCAATGACTTCCTCGATATTTCTGACCAACTCATCCACTGTGAAATTATTAATGTCCATTGTGATTCCATAATTCTTTGAGTGTATATTCCGACCATTATAGAATTGATCTGATATAACAGGAAAAGCAATCATGGGGATAGCGTGGTATAAGCTTTCATATTGACCACTATTTCCACAGTGAGTGATAAACAATTTAGTTTTTTGGTGGCCGAGAAGGTCGTTTTGGGGCAACCATTTCGTTAGTAAAACATTTGAGCGGAAATAAGAAGAATTTGAATGTTTCCAGACGACATCGTATTTGATCTTACTGAAAGCTTCTTCCATTTTCTTTACGTGAAATTCCCAACTGACAAGACTTCCTGGCGATACAACGATGACTCCATATTTAGAAGCATTAACAAATTTCAAGATTCTTCCTTCCAGAGGTCTCGCCGGCTGGGTAGCTATTCCGCCAATGTATTTAACATTTGGTAACGCTGGTAAAGCCAGATGGAGAAAGTAATCCGAATCAATTATATACAGTTGGGCTCGTCGTATGAGTTTGTCAAAAGAAATATTTGGTCGTTCAGGTGCATAGGCTTTGATATCTTTGCCTGGGGAACCAATAGCTGGATTTATGTAATCCTGAAAATGATAAAACGCGTTCCTGATTTTCGTCATAAAAGATGTCATACGCGCCTGCCGGATTGAAAAATGTGGAAAAATTGAAATTGCCCATGGCGTTAGGTGAATGTTGATTTGGTTGTGATGTCCCAGTAGTACGAAAGGTATTTTTAATCTATACGCAAATACAGCCAAACAGTTGCTAACGAAATTCGCATCAACCACCACTAGCGACGCATTCAACGATTTCAGCCTTAAAAAAATATCTTCATCTAAAAGGTAACGGTCACAGACTTTATGGAGACTATTCAATGATTCCTTTAATGCATTATATTCTGTCAAACGTAACAATTCTAATAATACATCATTAAATATTGCAAACTCTTGAAATTCTTCAGTTATGAAAAAGTTTACTCCTTTTCTTACTGGGCTGAATTTCCTACTAAATTTCTCAGGGATAGTTATGTAACTCGTGTGTCCATAATTCGTCAACTCTCCGGCCACTTTCACCATCGGATTGATGTGACCATAGTAAGGCAAAGACAAGAAAAGGACATTGTCCGCAGTGGCCATTCCATCTGATAGAATGATAATGACCACTAAATATGTCCAATTCATTGTGAGAAATTGAAATTGATTTTATGGAAAAGATCCAAATCCCAAAAAACCTGAAAACGAAAGAAATGTAATTTTTAAGTTGACTTCTTCATTTTGTTTAATAATATTAAGCGATTTCTACGTACATAAAAAAAAACTAAAAGTGTGTCTATAATTTACTACTAATGTCATATGTTCAACATATATACATCGATACGAATATTTATTGATAGGGAAAGCATTGACTTCTATACATCTTTATAGATCAAATTGATTAATTAATTTACTGGATAATAAACATTAAATTCTCTCCAATTTCTCTCCAAATATTCTTGAAGTGATTACTCAAAATTGTCTCTAATCTCTTGAAACATTTTTGATCAGATGGAATAATTTAATCGAAAGCCCAAACTTCTGTCAATGATCGCCGCTTTATACATAACTTGGATTATTGCACTTATGACTATCGATTACTATTACCCATGATCATCATCATGATCATGATCATCATGATCATGATCATCATCATCATCATCATCATCACCACCACCACCACCATCAACTTTCTATTTTGCTGTCGCTATTATTAGCGGCAAAACACAAAAACGCAGTACTTACAATGTGTGCGTCCATGTGAGTACAATCAAAAAGAGGCATCATTATTTTTAATTATTTAAATCCGGCATTACTTTAAATAACGTTTACAAATGATATAATCACAGCCACTTTGTTAAAGAGATATGTAATATTCGTCATCCGTTGCTTCAATGACCGAGAAAATTTGCCTTCTTCCACTGATTTATAGTAAATAAATGAAGTACACCTGTTTATAAGGTGTTTCAAAAGGCGTGCTTTCGAAAGACGTTGACTTAAAAATTGTATCTCTTCTCGGGCGTGTCATATGAAATATTTCACTAATATTCTTTTAAATACTTTCGTAATAGACACCTCGAGGTTACACTAGGATTTGCCAGGATTGACTTGTTAACCATTCCTACTAAGTATATGTACTTAGTTCCCCATACAAAACAAATTAACAATAAAGTAAAAAAAAAACAAGTGCTAACAAGTCATAAAATCAGAATAAAAAGCATAAAAAGTGATCTTTGTTATTTAAATAACGAGTGAGACTAGCTAGTTTTGAGGTAAGGCATTTTATCCCTTTTTGGCACATTTTCTACTTTTTGTGCAAATAAATATTAAGATGATGGTGTAGTATCCTGACCAGCGGCGGCCATCAGCGATCATCATCAACCCTCGCTACCACTCAAGTTGGTCTGGTCATCATCCATTGTTAGCGCATCTAAGACCAACAGTCTACTGCCATCACGACTACCCAGGGAATTTGAAACATCCGGATTCTTTGATTGTATTTTCTTTTTTCCTGTCAATAATAAATTTTGACATATTCTATCTAAACCCTTTGTTCTCGTTACCCTTGCATTGGCCTGTGTCACTTCTTCAATCTTCATGTTTGCGGGGTTCGTCTAACTTCGACATTCGGACTCCACAACAAAATATATATATATATATATATATATATATATATATATATATATATATATATATATATACAATTATCCTACACCAAGAAAATAACAAATTCAAACTACAGATCCTCGAACCAATCTACATTAAAAAATGAAAGCCGACACTGAATAGTATCAGCTACAAATACTATAGTAATGTTCTGAAATGCCTATAAAAGGGGCGTTTTTCACGCTTTAATGCGTGTATGACTATGGCATTACAACATAGAAGAAAAAATCCATAGTGGATAATTTTTTTTCACGTTTTAATGAACGCTAACCATAACTGCTAACTGTTGCATTTAAAAGCAAAAAGAAAAAGATACAGTAATGAATAGCAACACACACTTTTGTATTACTACTTGCACTACTGAAGATGATCTCGGATGAAGGTCGAAAGTACTTGGGGAAAAAAGCTATTTTCAAACTTATCGTACATTTCTCACGCATTTAATTGCAATAAACTGAAAGTTATTCGTGAGTATGAACGGATTATGTTAAAATAAGCAAACGTGATGTTTGTAATTTAATTAACCAGACATGCCTATATATACATGCATACACCCCCACCATATATATATATATATATATATATATATAATTATTTATTTGAATATTACAACATAAATATGTTATAAAATCACGACAAAAGTAGCCATTTTGTTTCAACACTTCTTGTGTCTTGTCAAGTGATGATATAGAATATAGAATAAATGGTTTTAAAAGTTTCAAATTAATCAACGATCCTTAGCTAGGAGTAAACGCTGTTACATAAGCTAGAGTAGCCTATCAAGATACAAGTATAGGGTGATTCGAAAAATTTGACAACTAAGCAAGGTTATCATAGATATTAAAAGATTTATAAAATTTGAAATTAAAATTAAAAGTAAAAAATTAAAATTACCTATTTAGAAATCTAAATCAAATTTCTATTAAGTTTTAAATTGTAGAATTACCAAGGAGAAAAAATATAAAAATAAAAATAAAAGATATATATGCTATTTAATTTGTATTTTCATTGAAATTATGTTGAAAGGGATGCTCAGAATCCCAGACAGAAATGTATACACTTTAGTTTCATTTCAACATGTTAGTCGCCTCTCACGTGAAATCATTCGAACACACGCATGTTAAGCGCTCAGACGTATTTAGATATATACACACACATACAAAAAATCAAACCACACATAGGAAAATGCACTTTACTTACACATACACATCGATACACACAGGCATATACATCTACATTCAATATGATCTAGACGGTCAGATGTCGAAGCTATTCGTGGCTTAATATGTTATTAAACGAATTTTAACTTGAAATATAGCTAAACCGGTCAAATATACATAGATAAAATTTAAACAAATAAATATATATATATATATATATATATATATACATTTTTAAAAACATATAGTTTTCGACACATTACAGACAAAAGTAAACATGCACCCGCATACACACATATATGCATAATAGGTACGCATATACAGACCTATGCACATAAACATACACATAGATAAGCACATATAAATATATTGACCCATACGTCGACGCAGAAAAGTAAATAAAGCAAGTGAAGAAATATATATAAAGATGCAACTATATACAAGCACACACATACATACATACACATCTAGATGTATATACATAAGCACGTATACATATATGCATATAAACTAAATATATACATAGACATTTACAAATACAAGTGTATACATGAAAAATTAAACAAACGTAAATTAAAACGATATGAATATAAAAATGCATATACACATCCGCTAGTACATATATATACACACATACATACGCAACTACACATAGATATACACACATACATACATATATATACACACATATATATCTACACACATACATATACATACATACATACACACATACAAACATACATATTCACAAATATATATACGTATATATATATATATATATATATATATATATATATATATATATATATACGCATACACACATACATATACAAACACATATACATATATACATATACATGTAGACACATGCATAAAAAAGGAAAAAGAAATAAGCATACATAGACCAACTTATATTCTAATAATATTCCAACAACATTATGATAAAATATATTAAAAGTTTATCATAATTTAAGAAAAGAACAACAGTCTGTAAGCAATTAAAGGTTCCTTATCAACAAAAGTAGATTTTAGTCTGTATCTATGATACACTCCAAGACACTAAAGCATACATACAAATACACATACAATGACACACAAACATATATACATAAATATCTAATCATATATAAATACCCATATCGACACATCCAGATATACAGTACACAAACAGTCGAGCGCACACATATAAATACCCACACATACATATAAATGTACACCCATATACATACACATATACACATACATATACATATTTAAACATACATATATATACATATATATACATATATATGCATATATAAACATATACATACACATAGAAACCTACATACTACATATACACACATATATGCACACTCACACATACATATACATACATATGCATACACATATCTACACATACACAAGTACACATATATATCTCTATATACCCAAACATATACTTACACATTTAATGGTAGATACTTACCAGAATTTACACCCTTACTCGTACACATAAACAGGTTAACCTATGATAGATGCCAATATACACAACCATATACCTTCATAAAAAAAAACAAAAAAAACACATATATATACCCCTATATACACATATACATATCCAACAGTAGAAATAACTCTACATAACATACAAATATATACATCCAAATACAGACACGTATGATACTTTGTAAGTACCCAGTATACATTCATATCGATAGGGCGACTATCATGCTAAAAAGGTAATAGTCTATTAAGTTTAATTTATCATTATCATGGAAAGTATATGATTTCTATACTAAGTTAAATTTAAAACGATGTTTACAGTTAACTGTTAGTTCCTATCTTTGATTTAAAAGATCAGTCTTATTTTTAAATCTAATTATTTCAAGTTTCTCGTTAAGGCATAGGTAACACGGGGCATATAGTGAGTTACATGTCCGGGCCTTTCTAATTAATTTCCATTTAACCTTAGGTGTTTTATTTTTCTCTTTTAGACTCCAAAAGTATTTGGATAATGAAGTCATATATTTATAGTTACTATTATTAAAAGATTGCAGATGACCCCGCCAGCGTTCCTTGAATGGTCTCATGGTGCAACCTATGTAGAATTTCTTTATATTTGGATTTTCTAGTGTTGATATAGTACTGAGATAAACTACAGAGCTAGTTAAACAATTATTATTTAGTGGACAATTATTGGGATTCCTGCAGTTACATGATTTATTATTAGTGTCATTTTGCTTAATGTTGCTTTGCGCAACCTTGTGGGTTGTCAGGCTCTCCGAATTCATATACTTGTTGAATATACTATTGTTATGTTTTTAAATTATTTTCTCTAGGTTATCAGCACAACTATAGCTTAACTTAAGAGTATTAGAGTTAAATATTTTACTGAGTGAGTTGGTTCCAGATTTGGGGAAATGTTTTTTAATGAGGTTTAGAAACAGGTGCCCCAATTTAGTTTTAACCATAATGGTTAAAACTAAATTGGGGCACCTGTTTCTAGATGTGTATGTATGTATGTGTGTGCTTGTATATAGTTGCATCTTTATATATATTTCTTCACTTGCTTTATTTACTTTTCTGCGTCGACGTATGGGTCAATATATTTATATGTGCTTATCTATGTATATGTTTATGTGCATAGGTCTGTATATGCGTACCTATTATGCATATATGTGTGTATGCGGGTGCATGTATTGATATATATGCGGATGTGTGAGTGTACAATTATATGTGGAGGTGGTTATTTACTTTTGTCTGTAATGTGTCGAAAACTATATGTTTTTAAATATATATATATATATATATATATATATATATATATATATATATATATATATATATATTTGTTTAAATTTTATCTATGTATATTTGACCGGTTTAGCTATATTTCAAGTTAAAATTCGTTTAATAACATATTAAGCCACGAATAGCTTCGACATCTGACCGTCTAGATCATATTGAATGTAGATGTATGTGCCTGTGTGTATCGATGTGTATGTGTAAGTAAAGTGCATTTGCCTATGTGTGGTTTGATTTTTTGTATGTGTGTGTATATATCTAAATACGTCTGAGCGCTTAACATGCGTGTGTTCGAATGATTTCACGTGAGAGGCGACTAACATGTTGAAATGAAACTAAAGTGTATACATTTCTGTCTGGGATTCTGAACATCCCTTTCAACATAATTTCAATGAAAATACAAATTAAATAGCATATATATCTTTTATTTTTATTTTTATATTTTTTCTCCTTGGTAATTCTACAATTTAAAACTTAATAGAAATTTGATTTAGATTTCTAAATAGGTAATTTTAATTTTTTACTTTTAATTTCAAATTTTATAAATCTTTTAATATCTATGATAACCTTGCTTAGTTGTCAAATTTTTCGAATCACCCTATACTTGTATCTTGATTGGCTACTATAGCTTATGTAACAGCGTTTACTCCTAGCTAAGGATCGTTGATTAATTTGAAACTTTTAAAACCATTTATTCTATATTCTATATCATCACTTGACAAGACACAAGAAGTGTTGAAACAAAATGGCTACTTTTGTCGTGATTTTATAACATATTTATGTTGTAATATTCAAATAAATAAATTATATCTGCTCTACTCTGTATTGAGCACTCTTTAAAGTATATTAATTGTTGGTTATTGGATTTCACTCCGTATATACCAATCCTAAACTTGGGTATATATATATATATATATATATATATATATATATATATATGTATATATATATATATATGGGGGATGATTGTATAATACATATTTATTTTTTATTACCTCAAATGTTATTTTTAACATATTAGGTCGCTTTTATTCTTAAACAACCTCTAGAGCTGTTCAATGGGGTACGCTTAGTAAACAAAATTTGAATTAATAAATTTTGAAGTAATAAAAATGTGTCCGATCAAAAAACAATACTTCTTTAGAAATTTTTTTTAACCATTTTAAGCAAGGTGCAAATGAATATATCACGGCACACGTAGCCAAATTTTTAAAAGGTATGCATTTAAATGTTTTGAAACAGATCCATACATTATTACAAACATACATACACAAACATGAACTTATTTTATTGCAATGTTTCTATTTAACTATTTAAAAA
>OZ038512.1:46444352-46446852 GCA_964036315.1 Acanthosepion esculentum
ACATATACAACGATGACAACAAAACAATAGAGGGAGATTTAGTAGGGATAGTCGCAGGGGGGATAGGAATGACATTGTATTGTATACATTAACAGTAAGTTTTAACTAAAGTCCCATTGACCTATATTTAAAAAAAAAAGAAAAAAATGTAATATTACGAGTTACGTTAGAATAGTTAGTTCTAAAATAAGATGTGTTAGGGGGTCCAAAAGCGCCGGTTAACAAAAAGCAAAAAAACAAAAATACAAATAAAAAAATTTAAAAAAAGAATTAAAGTAAAAAAATAAAATTTTGAAATAAATTTAAAATTACATACACATACACAAGTATGGGGTGGGTTTATACTTAAACGGACAGAGAAAATGCTCGTTTGACGACGATAATCTATACAAGACAACGTCGAGAATTTAAGGCTTACCTATCTCATGCCAAGCGACAAGTTATAATGAACGCAGTGCTGGGGGGGGGGGGTCAGGCGACCCATTCACCCCAACCGTGGCCCTGGCTGGCGTGATATTAGTGGAGAATATTCAAATCGACACGATGAAGAAACGGTCAGAATTCCGTGTCGAATTAATAATTCAACCAAGCAGGCAGAGAATAGGCCAACATTGAATTGGAAGTTACAGACGAAATACTAGCAAATTCTCAAACATTGTCCATTCTTTACGCTCAAAAACGGGTTTCAGAATCGGATAAAATGAAATATTACCAGTTACGTTAGAATAGTTAGTTCTAAAAGAAGATATGTTAGGGGGTCCAAAAGCGCCGGTTAACAAAAAGCAAAAAAAAACAAAATACAAATAAAAAAAAATTTAAAAAAAGAATTAAAATAAAAAAATAAAAATATTGAAATAAATTAAAAATTACATATGCATACACAAGGAACACGGAATATTTGGAAATTAAGAATATATATACTTTGCGCAACTTTTATATCATCGGGATTACTTTCATTATAGTAGTATAACAAAAAATAATAATTTAAAATATATAACATTAGATAGAGTTATATAATGCAGACTCATGTAGAGTAACAATATAGACCAGATAGGTACATAGAACGAAATATTTCACTTGCCTTCAACTGGAAACGATGAAATTTAACTGAACAACATTTGGACTTGAAAAATAGGACAAATATGATTTCTCTCTGAAAATATTTTGATGTGTTTGAAAATATTTACTCATGTTAATTAAGGTGACAGATTTGTTTTCATCTCTCGTCAATCAAGCGAGTGACCATGACAAATGACGATTATTTTGTAAGATTCAATGTTTCTTTTGTCCATTAGTATTTTCTTCATTTTTGAAAGCTAAGTGTGCCGAGAAATAGTCCATCATATATATTCTCTAGTGGGCTTTCAGACAATTCTTTATCCATTTTCAAGGACAATATAAGGAGAAGCAGAATCGTTCGCAAGGAAAAATTCCTTGTGGTTAACACAAATATATTAAGAACTTCTAGTTGTAAAAAAATCGTGTGGAAATATTAAAAGTTCTAATAACAAGTAACATGTCCACTCAAAGTATCACGTATTTCGAACGTAGCCAGGATGACTTGGCTTTTTATAAAATTAAACAAAACCTCCACTATGTTTGAAATTGCTACTTTAACACAACACAAATCTACTAGCAATATTTCTTTACCAATAAAATTATAAGTCATTTTCAAAATCACTAATGAGTTAGTCTAAATGTTCGGCCTATAAGTGCTATGGGCAATTCCTCACCACACAATGAAAAACATAAAAATATTCCTAGTCTATCATATTCAATGAAGTATATATATATATATATATATATAAAAGTGAACATTGAAGTCAACACTTAGAGGCGACAGGCTGTTTCCTGCTAGACGCAATCGTCGTGGCCTGAAGATTACGTCTAGCATAAAACAGCCTACCGCCTCTTAGTGTTGATTTCAAAGTTCACGTTTATATGTACACACGGTCTATCTCTGATATTGAGCACTTTATCCCATAAATATAGCACACCCTAAGAGTATATTTCTTCACACACACACACACACACACACACAAACACCCCCCCCCACACACACACATACACACATATATATATATATATATATATATATATATATATATATATATATATATATAAAAGTGAACATAGAAGTCAACACTTAGAGGCGACAGTCTGTTTCATGCTAGCTGCAATCATCAGGCCACAAATGCTGTTATTTTTGTCGGCTATTTATATATACGGGTCAGTGGCACATTGTGGGCATTCTGTTTTGGCCGTTATTTTACCGGAAGTCGTTTATTTGTTTATTTATTTATTTGTGTCGAATTATTTTGCTTGTTGTTATTTAATTTTATTTTTTATTTTTTATCTTATATATTTATTTATTTTTATTTTGATCGGGGTTTTTATTAACGTAGTTAAAATTTGTATATATAGCTTATTGTGGGTAGTCTATTTTGGCGGTTATTTTACCAGAAGTCGTTTATTTGTTTAGTTATTTGTGTCACATTAT
>OZ038512.1:46451852-46456852 GCA_964036315.1 Acanthosepion esculentum
TTATAATTTAAATGTAAAAAAAATGAAATATTCTTGTAAAACTTCATTTTTTAACAAAAAAAAATCAGAAAGTAGAAAGGTTTTGTGTGAAATTTCCTGAAATTAAATAAGTGGGGGGCAATTTTTTTTTTTTTTAAATATGTTTTACCAAAATCTTCTAAAAAACATTTCAAAAATAATTTCATTCGTTTGTGAATAAGTTATGAAAATTTCATTAAAATTGAACAATTACTACATTTTTACAAGAATTTCCAAATCAATGAGTTTTCATGTTGTTTTCTGCCATCGCAATGACGTAAACAAAAGAAAATTTTAAACAAAATTTTGACCGTGTTAGAAAGGATTAAAAAAAATTCGAAAAATAATTAAAAAATACTTTGGTCTTTCCTCTTAATAATAACATGAACATTTTGACGATAAAAATGTATTTTCGTTAAGTTTGTGGCCTTTTTCTTTACGCTATCTGTTTTCCCGCGAAAAAGCAGAGGAGCCTACTCAAGTACATAATCGCCATTAACAACTGCGTCCAATGGTTCTACAAGTTTGTTGATATAGCGTCAATAATTTCGTAGAGGCGATTTGTTTCTTTTTGTTAGAAGGTCATGTGTCAGTTTTAGACTAATTGTAAAGGGTCAAATATATAGTCATATAAACTATTCTGTTGAGACCGGAACCAATGAAAATCCAAAGGAACCAAGTCAGTGGAATACAGCTTGCGCTGGAGTGTTTCCCATTCCAACTCTTTAAGCTTCAGCATCGTCTGTCTTGACACCTTTTCGATTTATTAAAATCAACTTTTTGTTTTAAACCCATGTCTCTTCAAAGGACGAATGGCAGTATAGATATCGATTTTCAAACTCTTAGCAAACTCCTCTCTCGAAATATTCGGTTTATTCTCCTCGATGGCAAGGAGAGTGTCTTGAATCGACGTCGGACGGTCAAGCGGTTGTGATTGATACTTTAGGTTAAAACCAATCCGAGGAAAATCTGCCGAACCGCTTTTTGACCTTCCGAAAAACTGACCTAAAAAAAAAACTTCTGAATGATTCTTTTTTTTATTATTTGGTCGCATATTCAGCGCTGACACCTTTCCAAAATCCATATCACTTTTCATCCTCCATCTTTTAGGCATTCATTCAACAAAGTCTGACTCGCAACTGAACCGTCCAAAGTTTCACGCTATAACACAGCAGAAATCGGCACCAAAAATAGAAGCCAGTGTCAAGTTGCGGTCATTTTCTATTCACAATAAAAATCGGGCATGGACTTTTGCAATGATCCAATAAAAGGAATTTGATATGAAAAGAAAGTTCTAAAGAAGTTATCTTTTTAGCAAACAATGAAATATACTGGTTTAATTGGTTGATAATTAGATGTTCCAATCCTATAAAACATGTTTAGTTTTAAAGAATAATGAAACTGTTGTTTAATTTCTAATATTGGTTAATAAGTCCTTGTTTACAAATCATCTTTACCCAGATATAATAACAAAATGTATTTCACTTCAAATTTTCTTCTGGTTGATTGATAAGGAAAGTCTCCAATCCCATAATAGAAGAGATAGAATAACGAAACTGATATAAAAACGGATTGTAAATTCTCTTCGAATTTACTCGTGTTGATTGATAAGTACGACCTTCAGTATTTTAAAACATGTTTTAGATCAGCTAAAATAATGAATATAGTATATATATATATATATATATATATATATATATATATATATATATATATATATATATATATATTATAATAATAATAATTTTTTTAAAAATATGATTCCATCGTGACACAGAAATTTCTCTGTTTCGAAACTGGTCAGAAGTATTTAAGTTTGATTCCAATATTAAACCTTAACTACTGGTTGGCAGTTTCATCCTCAAGCGTTGTTTTTGGTTCCAAAACAACGCTTGAGGAGGAAGCTGCCACCCTCCATCTTTATGGCATTCATTCGTGGACAAAACATTCAACAAAGTCTGACTCGTAACTGAACGAGGCAAGGTTTCGCTCTAGAACACACGAGAAATCGGCACCTAAAACGGACGCCAGTTCTGGTCATGTTTTTCAACGAGATAGAATAAAGAAACTAATAAAAAAACGGACTGTATACTTCTCTTTGAATTTACCATTGTTGATTGATAAATGCAACCTTTAGTCGTTTAAAACATGTTCTAGATCAGCTAGAATAAGGAAAATAGTTTATATATATATATATATATATATATATATATATATATATATATATATATATATATATATATCCTGTTCTAAAAGTGACCGAGGAGGACTGTGAACCTTTCTTTTGAATAGGTTCTTCACTGTGTGCTCTGTTAAAAATATCAAGTAACCCAATATTACGTTCTGTGTCGTCTCTGGGTCCTGACGCTACTACATAAAACGGTATCAACGAAAAGAAATGATTTCTTTTCCTTATTCAATTTATTAGGAGAGAGTTGTGGCAGCTTGGATTCTAAGAGGCAGCATGAAAATGACGTTACAGCAACGCATGTCGCACGTTGGCTCAACGTCCCTCCACGGGTGGTCTTAGCCAGTTGCTAACCTGGTTGTGGGAGACGTATCGGTGCTTCAGAATTCTTGCGGCCCTCTGATAAATTCGCGTCGTTTTAGACTTATATCGAAAACCCAGACAAAGGCAATCCATCACTGTCAGGATAACACGCCCATGTGACAGTCCGTCCAGTCGCTGACCAATCTCGTCCTGGCCTTCGCATTCTTTAGAACTAACCCAGAAATGCCACATTGCATAGTCACTGCCCTTGATCTCACATTGCGTTTAGTCTTGATTGTGTTACATGTTTGACCGTAAAAAATTTTACAGTGTGGTGTAATGTTTTTCCCTGTTTGAGTAACAGTTTATGATAAACAGAGGAAATAAAAACAAATTGATTCATAAAGTCTATGAAGCTATAAGAATAAAAATTATTAAAAATGCAAAGAAACGTTAAAATCTAAATTCTAAATTTAAGCGTGTAACCGCTTAATGTGAATCACATTCACTCTAACTAAGGTATATTTTGTTCTAGTGAAAGATCATTATTTTTGAACGACATCAGTTCGTATCAAAGGAAAAAGTTTTCCAAAATATATATTTATTACTAGCTTAAAAGTCGCCCGATAATTGGGCCTTCATCACAGTAGGTAGGGAGGAGTATATGCGATAGGCAAGAATAAACTACAGAAAAACCCCAAAATGATTTAAGCATTGCATTAATATTTAAGCTTACCTTTTAAATGTTCAACGATAATTCTTCTGTCGCCGCTTAAATTAAAGACAATTTGATGTACGTAGGTCCTTACTTTCCGTACAAACAATTATTTTTATTTTATGGATAACTTCCGCTGGATTTCGCAATTGATTTCAATTATTCTCAAATTTATTTCTATTATAAAAAAGGCTATCGTACAAAAAATTCGTCGCAAAAAATCGCTGAAAAGAATCGCAGTACTGAATACATGGGAATCCAAATTTTTCAGGATTGCGGGTCCGGATTCGGCCCGGAATGTTTTTAATTTGCTCACGAAGATTACGGGATGATTAGAAAAATGGTATGATATTTTTGGGGTACAGCCTGTAGGAGTAAAGTTGAAAGAGTGTGAGACAGTGACACACTGAAATTCACATTTATTATATAGATGTATAGACATATATATACATGCATGCAGGACAGAACAAAAAAGTAGACCTAGCTAACTTTATAGATAGATAGAAAATGAGAAGATTCGGATAGATAGATAGATAGATAGATAGATAGATAATGAACAGTCTGAAATAGATAATGAACAGACTCGGATATATATATATTTATATATGTATATGTGTGTGTGTGTGTGTGTGTGTGTGTGTGTGTGTGTGTGTGTGTGTGTGTGTGTGTGTGTGTGTGAGTAGATAGATAGATAGATAGATAGATAGATAGAAACAGACTGGGATGGACAGATAGATAGATAGATAGATAGATAGACAGATACATAGATAGATAGATAGATAGATAGATAGATAGATAATGAACAGTCTGAAATAGATAATGAACAGACTCGGATATATATATTTATATATGTATGTGTGTGTGTGTGTGTGTGTGTGTGTGTGTGTGTGTGTGTGTGTGTGTGTGTGTGTGTGTGTGTAGATAGATAGATAGATAGATAGATAGATAGATAGAAACAGACTGGCATAGATAGATAGATAGATAGATAGAAACAGACTGGCATAGATAGATAGATAGATAGATAGAAACAGACTGGGATAGATAGATAGATAGATAGATAGAAACAGACTGGGTGGGACAGTCTTATATGTTATACATTACTGTTATGGTAATTTACCCACGCACGCATGGACTCTACCAGCTATAAATAGGTGCAGGTACAACCTTTTAGATGGAAGTTTTCAGCAGTCAGCTCTGACAGTCGGACCAAACATTCTTGTTGTAACACTACTCGTATTACTGTTTCTGTTAATATATTCGTTTGCCTTAATTCCTCTCTTTGTGTCTTTAATTCGGGCCCTAACAAGGCCACAACAATTACCTTGATAGGTGAGGCAAATCAATGCATCCTCTCTATTGTAAGGCCACTCAAAAAGTGTTGCCTCACAGATACATTTGCTTTCTTATTAAGATATGACATTTCCAGTGTCCTTTATTCATGTTCTTGTGCTTAAATAGCATCCATCATTCATTCGTCGTAGTCACCGTAGCGGAAATAACTGTAGAAAAGTATTATCTCGAGGAAAAGTTAAGTAATACATGTGTTTGCTTGCTTTTCTTCGTTTTAAACATTTTATCATATTTAAATTAAAGTTAATTTTACTTAATTTTAAAAGATAAAAAAATATTACTATAAATATATACATGCATACAAAACAGACCAAAAAACATAGTTGGGTAACTTAGATAGATAGATAGATAGATAGATAGATAGATTACCTTTGCCACCAGCTTCTGTGTATGAGAATTATTTGCTGATAATTATATGTTATACCT
>OZ038512.1:46464352-46669352 GCA_964036315.1 Acanthosepion esculentum
ATAATCAAATATCACGTTTTCAACATATATCCATATTCCTGTTTATTTATTTTATAATGTGATAAATTAATCCTAGAGATAATAATATCAGAGAGAATAATAACAAGTAATGATCGGGGAAATACCAGGTTTTACAATTTGATTTTTATGATGGGTCATAATTATTTGATTTACCGATTGATCAAGACAAGATAAAATTATCAAGACCAAGCAAATATATTACTCTTCGAAACGTCGATGGTTGATATATTACGACAACAGTGAATTCTATTACTCATATTTTAGACTATATATAATTATCAAATTGGTATCAAAATGTAGTAAATTTATTTCTCTTCGAAACGTCTAGGCTTGATAAATTACTTCAACTTTTAAAATATATAAAAGATATAGACTAGATATAATTATTAAATTCGTATTAAAATATAGTAAATTTATTTATCTTCGAACCTTCTATGCCTGATAAACTAATTCGACCTTAAATTCTATAAAACACATTTTAGACTAGATATAATTATTAAATTCGTATTAAAATGTAGTAAATTTATTTCTCATCGAAACTTCTATGCCTGATAAACTAATTCGACCTTAAATTCTATAAAACATGTTTTAGACTAGATATAATTATTAAATTCGTATTAAAATATAGTAAATTTATTTATCCTCCAAACTTCTATGCCTGATAAACTAATTCGACTTTAAATTCTATGAAACATGTTTTAGACTAGATATAATTATTAAATTCGTATTAAAATGTAGTAAATTTATTTATCTTCGAAACTTCTATGCCTGATAAACTAATTCGACTTTAAATTCTATAAAACATGTTTTAGACTAGATATAATTATTAAATTCGTATTAAAATGTAGTAAATTTATTTCTCATCGAAACTTCTATGCCTGATAAACTAATTCGACTTTAAATTCTATAAAACATGTTTTAGACTAGATATAATTATTAAATTCGTATTAAAATGTAGTAAATTTATTTATCTTCGAAACTTCTATGCCTGATAAACTAATTCGACTTTAAATTCTATAAAACATGTTTTAGACTAGATATAATTATTAAATTCGTATTAAAATGTAGTAAATTTATTTCTCATCGAAACTTCTATGCCTGATAAACTAATTCGACCTTAAATTCTATAAAACATGTTTTAGACTAGATATAATTATTAAATTCGTATTAAAATGTAGGAAATTTATTTATCTTCGAAACTTCTATGTCTGATAAACTAATTCGACCTTAAATTCTATAAAACATGTTTTAGACTAGATATAATTATTAAATTCGTATTAAAATATAGTAAATGTATTTATCCTCCAAACTTCTATGCCTGATAAACTAATTCGACTTTAAATTCTATAAAACATGTTTTAGACTAGATATAATTATTAAATTCGTATTAAAATGTAGTAAATTTATTTATCTTCGAAACTTCTATGTCTGATAAACTAATTCGACCTTAAATTCTATAAAACATGTTTTAGACTAGATATAATTATTAAATTCGTATTAAAATATAGTAAATTTATTTATCCTCCAAACTTCTATGCCTGATAAACTAATTCGACTTTAAATTCTATAAAACATGTTTTAGACTAGATATAATTATTAAATTCGTATTAAAATATAGTAAATTTATTTATCCTCCAAACTTCTATGCCTGATAAACTAATTCGACTTTAAATTCTATAAAACATGTTTTAGACTAGATATAATTATTAAATTCGTATTAAAATGTAGGAAATTTATTTATCTTCGAAACTTCTATGTCTGATAAACTAATTCGACCTTAAATTTTATAAAACATGTTTTAGACTAGATATAATTATTAAATTCGTATTAAAATGCAGTAAATTTATTTATCTTCGAAACTTCTATGTCTGATAAACTAATTCGACCTTAAATTCTATAAAACATGTTTTAGACTAGATATAATTATTAAATTCGTATTAAAATGTAGGAAATTTATTTATCTTCGAAACTTCTATGCCTGATAATCTAATTCGCCCCTAAATTCTATAAAAATATATCTTCGATTAGATATAATTATTAAATTCGTAGCATTTTTTTTCTCTGAACCAAACGTTCTTTTAATTTTAGATTCTAGTTGAGACTAACAACACGCAATATGTTGAGCGTGTATCTCACTATTCATTAAATTGACAAAGTTTTTCTTCTGTTAAATTACAGAATGTTTGTATAATATTTTTACTGCAAATATTGCATTCTCGTTGGTTTATATATATCATAATTTTTAAATGTTATATAGAACTTGTAATGTTATAGTAAATAAGCATAAACAGTGGAATAAAAATATCGGTGTAATAGCGGTGTCAAGGGAATAACCGTATTAATATTCGGTTATTTCTTCAACTATGACATCGGTTAGCTAATAGCATTAGTTTTAGATAATTAAATAACGTAAATGATTTTGAAAAATATATTGCTCAATCCATTCTGAGATAAATAAAAAGAATAATCAGTAAGTTATTGTAACGTAAGCAGGAATTCTTTAAATATAAACAGCTTATGACGAATATAATTCGCTTGTACATATTTTTTATTGTCTTCCATAAACACCTTGAATTTTTCATTGACGATAAAAGGTTTAAAACCATCCCCGTATCATCTCCAATAATTCCATAACTCAAAAGGTCCCCATTGATAAAAATACAAGGTCGTTAGTGAAGTCCAATCTCATTTGGAAGTTTTCGTCTTTGGTAAAATTAATAACAAAGCAACATTAAATTCTTATATTGGTTACATCCATACAAAACTGTCTCAAAGGTTAACTTGTCATTAATAATAAGTATAATTTGGGAACATAGCTATTTTGATATTGTAATATCATAAAAAAAAACACAGCTATAAATATAAATATTAGTATAAAATTATCAGATGTTACAGAGCGCACATAGATTCAAATAATAGAAGCTATTATTATAAAAGAGAATTCACCTGTATGGAATAAAATGACTGTGAATACACGACACCGAGTTTCAAAATGTGCTTAAAATAATCTAATTACGCACTGGATGTGTAACAACTTCTAAAATTGAAAAACGAAATAAAATGAAAGTTATACAGATTGACTCAGTTGGATTTAATCTAATTCTTATATGATGCCCCACGTGTTCGATTAAAGTAAGAGCTTAAAAAAGACCTTGATGAGATTAGAAATCGATCCCGTTAATTGGGAGACGGAAGCTGCAGTAAGATCCAGTTGGAGATGAGCAGTCCACGAAAAAAACAATACATTTCGAAAACATCATCATCATCGTCATCTTGACTTCTGTGAAGGTATACATATAGCTGAAACGATAGATAGATAGATAGATAGATAGATAGATAGATAGATAGATCATGAAGAGACTGAGATAGATAGATAGATAGATAGATAGATAGATAGATAGATCATGAAGAGATTGAGATAGATAGATAGATAGATAGATAGATAGATAGATAGATCACGAAGAGATTGAGATAGATAGATAGATAAATAGATAGATAGATAGATAGATAGATCATGAAGAGATTGAGATAGATAGATAGATAGATAGATAGATAGATAGATAGATAGATAGATAGATAGATAGATAGATCATGAAGAGACTGAGATAGATAGATAGATCATGAAGAGACTGAGATAGATAGATAGATCATGAAGAGACTGAGATAGATAGATAGATCATGAAGAGACTGAGATATATAGATAGATAGATAGATAGATAGATCATGAAGAGACTGAGATAGATAGATAGATAGATAGATAGATCATGAAGAGACTGAGATAGATAGATAGATAGATAGATAGATAGATCATGAAGAGACTGAGATAGATAGATAGATAGATAGATAGATAGACAGATCATGAAGAGACTGAGATAGATAGATAGATAGATAGATAGATAGATCATGAAGAGACATAGATAGATAGATAGATAGATAGATAGATAGATAGATAGATAGATAGATTTCACTTACCTGATAAACTTGAAAGGAAACATTCAAGGAAAGCAACTTTTTCACTTGCTAAACGTAAATTCACTATTTGCTTCTGCAATGTATTTAACCAGATTTATTCCTTTTGGTTGATGTCATAACTGTCTTACCATCTTAAAAATTTTCGTCCATCTCGAAAAAATATAAATTTTGAGAAATTTACTGCTAAATTAGATGCTTGTTATACACCTTACTTTGTGAATTGAAGTAAACGTATTCATTCCGACATGTTGCATGTAAGTTTTTTTTCACAATGTTACCCCACCGAACAGAGATTAACTCTTTATTATCAGTAGATAAACAAGTCGTTGTCCTAAATCTACCTGTATTTAAATTGCATGCAAATTATTTTATCGTAATCAGTGAACCGGGTTATCTTGGGGGAAATACGAACAGATGAGGTTTGATTCACAAGAGGTCAGCAAAAATTGTGCCAGCTTTTCATAATTTTAGAAAGAATGAAAAAAAAACGCTAATTTTAAGACAATACGTGTCAATATACTTCATACCCTACCAGATTTTATTCTTCATGTCATCCTTCTTCTATATGTTATGCCTCGTTCATAGTTCTCTGCAATTTTCTTTCCTTTCTTGTTCTTAATATATTTTGTATTCTGTTATCTCTCCTAAACCCTGCTCCCTCATCCATTTACTGAAACTCATTAAGTAGGTTACGCGTTGTTTACGTCCCCACTACAAATATTTCAATCTGTCGTATGTGTATCAAATTTTCCCAGCCCTCTTTCCTCATTATGCGCCCCATAAATTTTAATTGTCTCTTTTTGATGTTATCTAAAAGTGTCCTTTTATTACTTCCATTTTCTCTAAAACCATCATTCAGTATACAGTATTCTCAATATCCTTCTGTAGAATCACATCGTTTTTGCTTCAAGTATATTCTTCTTATGTAAGGGAATTGTCCAACGTTCATTTCGATATTGGAAGATTCATATTGCGTAACAGGAGTTCTTCTTGTGATCGAAATATTTCGCTAATCTTTTCAATGTTTTTCTTGTACTTTGGATTCTCAATGTCTTCCACGATGTTTCTTACCAAGTTGTCCACTGTGAAATTATTAATACCTATTGGGATTCCAAAACCTTCAATTAGATATTCTTACTATTAATGGGTTAATAAAATAATCCAATCATGGGAACAGCGTGATACAAGCTTTCATATTCTCAACTGTTTCCACAATGCGTGATAAACAATTTGGTATTTGTTGAGGGATCTCCCCTTTTTACACAAATGGACTCACCCAATGTATACATGTACTACTGCCAGTAAATACCTGGTCAGTCGACGTCAGTCGACAGCCTGAACGGTTGAACTCTCTGCCTACGGGCGGAGAGGAACCCGAACGAGGCTATGCCGGAGGGCGGAGCCTCGTTCGGGGAGGTAAACCGGCCCTGAAGCCGTTTATACGGGTTCAAAGGGTATATATTTTTGGCTTGGCCCACGGGCCCGGGGATCCCACGTTAAACCGGCCGTGTGCCACATGATACCCTCGTGGGAGGGTGACTAAATAATAGTCGATGTCGGACGACAGCCTGAAAGGTTGAACTCTCTGCCTACGGGCGGAGAGGAACCCGAACCAGGCTACGCCGGAGGGCGGTGTCTTGTTCGGGGAAGTAACCCGGCCCTGAAGCCGTCTATACGGGTTCAAAGGGTATATATTTTTGGCCGGGCCCACGGGCCCTGGGATCCCACGTTAAACCGGCCTTGTGCCACATGATACCCTCGTGGGGAGGTGACTAAATATTAGTCGAAGCCAGTCGACAGCCTGAATGGTTGAACTCTCTGCCTACGGGCGGGGAGGAACGCCGAAGGGTGGAGTCTCGTTCGGGGAGGTAAACCGGCCCTGAACCTGTTTATACGGGTTTAAAGAGTATATAATTTGGGCCGGGCCCACGGGCCATGGGATCCCACGTTAAACCGGCCTTGTGCCACATGATACCCTCGTGGGGAGGTGACTAAATATTAGTCGAAAACCTGAACGGTTGAACTCTCTGCCTACGGGCGGGGAGGAAATGTGGTGGGTGACTAAATAATAGTCGATAGTCAAGTCGGACAGTAGTAGTAGTAGAACGTAGAATCAGTCGAGTAGTAATAGAGGAGTGTAGTAACGAACACTTAGACTCAGTAAGAAGTCATACAGCGATACGTCGATATCAAAGACTATCTTTATATATGTATATATATTTGTCAACCAACCCCGGATTCCTGGAGCTACTAACCTGTATTACCAGTTTTTATTATTACGTTAATACATTTATTTCCTATATTCATTCTTGGCGTTTGTTATTATTTGATACCGGATTTCATCCCGGAATCCACAACAGTATTTTGGTGAGCAAGAAGATCGTTTGAGCCAGCCATGTTGTTACTAGATAAGATGGGCGGTAATAAGAAGCATTTGATTGTTTCTAGACGCCATCGTATTTGATCTTAGTGAAAGCTTCTTCCATTTTCTTTACGTGAATCCACCAATTGACAAGACTTCCTGGCGCTACAACGACGACTCCATGTTTAGAAGCATTAAGAAATTCCAAGATTTTATCCATGAGGCTTCCTGCCGACTTGATAGCTATTCCACTAATGAATTTAACATTTTGAAGTGCTGCAAATGCTTGATGGGAAAAAATAAGAAAACCACAATGTGCAGATGAGCTTGTCATATGAATTCGTCAAAGGAAATAGAGGAGGTATAGATTGAGGAACCGGAGAGCCGAGTTCGAATTCCAGTCGAATCCATTACATTCACTTACGTGCTAATACCCTTCGTAAAGGTATGGATCTTGTTCTTCTCTCCTCGGCCATGGGTTCTATAGTTTCTTTCTAACCATTTTTAAAAAAAATTCTATCACCGAAGAAAAAACAGTTTTACATTTGTAATGGAAATGAATGCATATCGCTACTAATAATGGTACCCACCTCCGTCGGCCAAAAAGACGTCGTCTCGTGTGAGGTCTCTGTAAAAAAGAAAGAAAATGGCTGCCCAGAACAGAGCCGGTTGTCCGGGACATCTGGATATGACGAAATAAGATATCCACCAACTCCCTCTCGAAATAGTCGAAATGGTGATATTCTAAGCGTAGCTTAGACGAGGCAGAAGGCCAAAATTATGGGGCACCCATGAGGATCAAACTCACTATTCAGTTGTAATTGATCTAGTGAGACAAGCCCCCGAACCCTCACACCACGTGGACGTTCCCAATGATTTTTAAGCACAGCTTACTTGTGTCACAAGGCCGAAAGTGTGGCACACACGGTAAAGATCGAACTCACTATTCAGTCGTAATTGTTCTAGCGAGACAATCTCGCTGATCATTACACCACGCCTCTAAGCGTGGCTTATATTTGGCACAAGACCGAGAGTATGGGGCACCCAGTGAGGATTGATTTCTCTACTCAGTCGTAAGTGCCCAAAAAGTTACAAGTCTGAGCTGATCTATGTTAGTTACGCAAATTAGTCTTTTTTCTAGCAAACCGTTAATATTTGGGGCTCAATAAAAGCAGGCACATGTTTTGAGAGTGGGTAATATCTGTTAGTATGACGGCTTTGCTGCCAGTTGTTATTTGCGAGAACGTTGTTCTTGATTAATAGTTTTTTTTTTCTTGGCGATCAAACGCAAGTTGCTTGTTTTAACTTCCTTTTGTTTTGTAATGCTGATTTGTAGTTGAAAGTTTTATAGTGTCTTGCCTTATCCAGATGGACGAGGATGATGCTTCACTGGCCAAAAAGGCCCTTTTCAAAACTCCAGATGTAGGGAAAACGGGTTGCGTGGAAAACGGGTTGCCGTGGAAGGATCTAGCAAGAGGAGCCCCAGCACTTGAACAGTAAATAAAAGGGCTACAGCATGAGTGGATAAAAAAAATGATAGAACTCAACCCCGACCCCTGCCGTGCATCATAAATGTTGATGAGTTCGTAAGGCGAGCACACGAATATGCACTTTTCATGAAACTAGAAGAGTTACTAGTTGATATGGAGGGACTGAGATCGTTGTGGAAAAAAAAAAACTAACAGAATAATAAGATCAACAAAAGACCATCATCAAATTCAGGCAGAACATGAATTTCACGTTCACATATAGTGAAGGGCTGAAGTTCTAACTTGTGGGATATACTTTTGGACCCTTCCCCAAAAATTGGGTGGCCATAATAAATGACATTTAAAAAAAATGTGCGATCAGAGCATAATAAAAGGATAGATGAATTCCAAAGTCACCATGTGTGAAATACACAGTTTCACCATCACACGCAATACTTTCAGGGTAATTGCTCCGATGAGCTGCTTTTGCTGGTTCCCAGACTTCCTGAATTCAAGCGTCCCACGTGGTTAGCATCCAGATCCCACACTTTCACTGTTGGGACTGTTAAATGTAGACGCCTCTTCTACTCCAATAGCTTCAAATCTCGCACCTCTCGCCTGTGGAACTCCCTTCCTTCATCCTGTTTCCCTGACAACTATAATTTCCAAATATTCAAATGTAACGTCAATCGACATCTCCAGTTGCCTTGATCTATGAACTATCCTTCTCCGCTTCCTTTTCTCTTTCACTCCTATCTGCTCTCGCTCCAAATCTTTTGTAACCCCTTGCCTTGATCTATCCACTATCCTTCTCCACATCATTTCCTCTAACATACCTATCTGTTCTCACTCCAAAATCTTCTGTAACCCCTTGCGTGCTAGTTGCTTCCAGACTTGCTTGGGGGTGAAAAATAAGTAAATCGGTGTTTTTGTTTTTTGGGTTTATTTTGCCAGCAATACGGCGAAATCGCGGAAGTGATCACGGACAATAAAATTGGGGTGGGAATGGAGACTCAGCCATATGCTTAATCGAAAGGCTTTCAATGCAATCCCTTATGTTGTGTTGTTAGTTGGACGTAAAATCATCTCATAATCACAGGAAGTAAGCCAGCATGTTGGTTGTGTGGTGGTAACGGAACATTTATCTGTATTGCGTCTTGGCAAAATGATCGTTGCACCCCCTCCCTGAAACATTTTTTAGTTCCCCTCATTTACTGTTTTTTCTACGATCTGGTGACACGGAAAATACTAAAATTCCAGGTCTTAATCTCATCGACAAAAATTGTTTTCATATGTCTATGAATCGTAATCAGCGCTCAGGATTCCACCAGCAATGTTTCTGTCACTGATCGCTTCATCATATTCAACTAATGTTTAACTTTTTAACAAGTTTATCTTCAGCAGATAACTCTTCTGCCTGCCATCAGCATGGCTGATGCCACACTCTAGAACAGCAACATTCTACGCCTTCTTGTTCTCAAATTTTCCAGTGATATGGAGTGGATCCACTATATCGAATCAATTGCTCCCTCTACTGCAAGTAATGTTGGTTAAATGTGTCGTACCAGAAAATGTTTCTCGTCAGAATCAATCTTGCAAATACATTCAGATTCTTGACAAAATCCAAAGAAGGATCTGTAATGCAATGCATTTCGACTTAGCCAAGGAATGTATCAGACTCTTTTTTCCCAAATGAAATTATTGATAGATACTTTGTAATCTGAAGGATTGACATTCCAGTTGATTAAGTGGTCAATCTGCAAGGAAAGACTTCGTGGAATGTATATACGAAGTGCTAAAATATGCACTGGTTCATAATTCATTGGAAAAATATGAAAAAAAGTGTCAATAATAATAGAATTTTTAATTTCGTTTCAATTAATTTGTGCAAATAAAATATACATACATACACACACACACACAGACGCATATATATATATATATATATATATATATATATATATATATATATATATATATACCTTCCAGTAAAAATAACCCCCAATAACCGACTTCCGGTAAAGTAACTAGCAAAATAGGCTACTACCCACACCAAATAAATAAATGAATTAATAAACAAATTAAAAACTGCTCCCGCCAAAATAATATTTAGTATAAACTACACCAATCAACCCCAAAACTGAATAAATGGCTTTATCTTCCCAAACCAAGACAAAATTATTAAATAAGCGATATAAACAAATTTTTACTACGTTAATAAAAACACCGATTAAAATTAAAATAAAAAACGTATAAGATAAGAAATTTAAAAAAAAAAAGCAAAATAAGTTAACCCAAATAATTAAATAAATAAAAGAAATAAAGGACTTCCGGTAAAATAACCACCAAAATAGGCCACTCGCAATGCACCACTAATCCGTATATATAAATAGCAAAGAATAATAACAACACTATTGCGTCTAGCATGAAAATGACTGTCGCCTCTAAGTGTTGACTTCTAAGTTCACTTATATATATATATATATATATATATATATATATATATATATATATATATATATATATATATATATATATATATATATATATATTGCGACGGTACAGAAGCGTATCAAGGCATAAAAAAACAATTTTTTATTAACGGCCATGTTAGATTTAAAATAAAACACCAATTAGCCGGTTTCATCCCCTCTCATCAGAACTGATTAACGGGGAATAGAAATTATGAGGAAAATATTTGTTATGGATGACATGAATGAAGGGCTGGAAAGAGAAAGATAAATACAAGTGTATATAATTAAAGTAATACCACACAAGATGCTAGAGACTCAGCACAGCAAGCCCAAGCAAACAGTCCCTTTGTTTGCAAAGAGACGGTCGCTTGGTTAATTTAAATTATCTTTATAGTAAGAGATTTGTTTCATATGTATGTATATATACACAGATATATACATACATACATATATATATATATATATATATATATATATATATATATATATATATATATATATATATATATATATATATAGATAGATAGATAGATAGATAGATATGAACATTTCCTAGACATTTAAATTTTTGTATTTGTTTGATTTTTGTGTCTCCAATACATAGTTCGTATCTTGGTCTGTTACTTCAACTGACAACAATAGACCATCTCTTTATTCAATTCATTTTTATTCATTTCGTCTCCCATTCTGTTTACAGGACACTTTAAGCCTTAACGTAATTTACATTTGTAATACGGCTATAAACGCACTGTCATCTGTATATCTTGAGTTGTAGGACTTGTAATTCTAATGGGATCCTCACAAGTACTTACTTCCCTTTAATGTTTCTTAAGATTTTACTTAGCTTTTGCTGTTTCGATGCATTCACGGATTTTGATGTGGCATTATTCGTCGTTTTAAAACACTTGCTAGACATATAAATGTTTGTAATTTTTATTTCGATGTCACCGGTTCGCGTGACTTGCCTGACGAGCTTGAGCAGGTCGATGGCAGAACGTGGTCTGGGGGAGGAAGCAGAGGGAAGGAACTTGTTGAGATCTGCAAGTGATAGAGGGAGGCGGATAGCCATGATCGCCTACGTCCTGAAAGGACATAGCACATAAAAAGAAAAAAAGAAGAAATTTAAATTTTTGTACATTGATTTTACTGCCTCCAATTCGTAATCCCTATCTTGGCCTGTTTCTTAAGCTGACAACGATATACTGTCTTCTTATATTTCACGTTTAGTCCTTACTTCTCAATTTTTGTTACTAACATTCGTAAGTGTTACCGTATTTTCCTTTCATCGTCTACTATCATCACCGTGTCTCCTGAATATCTGGTAGTCTTAAGATTATAGGCATCCATAATGGATTGTTGTAGGACTTCTCTCGGGATCATATCAGTGTAGAATAACTATGCCGAGACGATACACACTTCTCTTACACCTCTTTCTAAATTTGGGCATTTACTGAATAGATTTTCTATCCGTACTCAGGTAGTTTAATCCCAGCATAAGTATTGGAATAGTCCAATAACTCTCCTAAATGAATCAACTTTACCTTGCACTTCAAAGAGTTCATCATTTCAAACTCATGTGAATAATCTATAAAACATAGGTATACTTTTTTGCATTTGTATCTATATAGTCAAACAAATGCACAATTTTATTAAACACACACACACACACACATATACATATATATATATATATATATATATATATATATATATATACTGAAGGCCCGAATGATCATTTTCCTCTCACCATTTCTCGTTTGAGAAGACAGTGGGGCTGACGCAAAACGATTTTAACCTGTTCTCTTTCTAGCTGAATAACTCAAAGGGTTTTTCAGTGATTCTTACAAAAGATGGTGTCAAGATACTGCAAAATTGGGCCTTCAGTAATGTCACATTCATACTTTGGCTTCCATCTTCAAAGTCTATTCGAGAGCCATCAAGGAGACGGTGAATAAGTTTAAAAAATTGACAACGGTAGAGAGGAAAACTGGGTCAGGAGGTCATAAGAGGAAGAGAGATCATCATTTCAACTTAGAGTTAGAAAAGAATCAGTCCATAAGACCGTTGGCTCGTGAACGTGGAGTTTCACTTATGACAGTCCGAAAACCAGTAAAACGTCACTTGAAAATGAAATCATACGTTAAACGTGTGAGGAAACTTGTTACTCAGAGCGTAAAAGTTATAAGGTTACAGAGAGTGATCATCTTTAATTGACTGAAAATGATTCTGGAATATTGTGTATATATATATATATATATATGTGTGTGTGTGTGTGTGTGTGTGTGTGTGTGTGTGTGTGTGTGTGTGTGTTTAAACTTTATTTCAATCCTTCATGAGCTTCCGAGCCTTAACTATGATTAATTCATTATGAACATATCCTTTTCGTTCATGATCGATTTCATCCCGATTCTTCTGTTAAGCTTGGAGAGTAATCATACATTCTTATTGTTCAAAGTAGAGTCCAATAGTGTTATAAAAACTTCGGTGAATTCCAGAAAGATATCTGTAAACATTTCTTACTTACAACGGTTCAAAGCTTAATCTAATTATTTTGCCGTTACACGATTTGGATAATTTTGCTGTTACGCCGGTTGTATATATATATATATATGTATATATATATATATATATATATATATATATATATATATATATATATATATATATATATATATATATATATGTGTGTGTGTGTGTGTGTGTGTGTGTGTGTGTGTGTGTGTGTGTGTGCGTACTTAGATATTAACAGACGGAAATATATGTCGAAACAATTTTTTTTAAATCACATAATACATATAATCAATATTTATACTATTTTTTACTTTTTATTTTCTGTTTTGCATTAATATCAAAATGCTTAATTATTTTTCAGCCTCATTCTGGTTTTATTTTCTTCTTCCTACAGGTAAGTGAGAAACATTTTCTCAAAAGAAATTCCGTCAGTAACAAAATCACGAAACCTGCCGCAAAAAGGACGGCCAAAATATCAAGCATTAAAAACTCATACAACGGAATATCTTGAATCTCGGACCTTAAGTGATCACCTCCATATTTCACGATCTCATTTACAAAACTGGCCACTCTAGCCGATGGGAGATCTTGGGATCGAAATATTTCGCTCATCTTTGCAATATTTTTCTTGTATTTTGGATTCTCTATGACTTCCTCTATATTTCTGACCAACTCGTCCACTGTGAAATTTTCAAGGTCCATTGCAATTCCGAAACCTTTTAATTGTATATTCTGACTATTAAACGGTTGATCTGAAAAAACTGGAAATGCAATCATGGGAACAGCGTGATACAAACTTTCATATTGGCCACTGTTACCACAATGGGTAATAAACAATTTTGTGTTTGGATGACCAAGAAGATCGTTTTGGGGCAGCCATTTTGTTAGATGGACATTTGGGCGGGAATAATAAGAATTTGAATGTTTCCAAACGACATCGTATTTGATATGACTGAACGCTTCTTCCATTTTCTTTATGTGAATGCCCCAACTGACAAAACTTCCTGGAGAGACGACGATGACTCCATGTTTAGAAGCCGTAACAAATTCCAAGATTTTTCCTTTTAGAGTTCCTGCCGCCTGGGTAGCTATTCCTCCGATGTATTTGACATTTGGAAGCGCTGGCAAAGCTCGACTGACGAAGAAATCCGAATCGACAATGTACAGTTGAGCTTGTCGTATAAGTTCATCAAAAGTAATATCTGGCCGTTCAGGGGCATAGAATTTAATATTTTTGCCTGGAGATCCAGCTGCTGGATTTATGTAATGCTCAAAATGATACAACAGGTTTTTGATCTTCATCGAAAAAGATGATACCTCCGCCTGAAAGAGTAAATAATGTGGGAAAACCGAAATTGCCCATGGCGTTCGGTGAATGTTGATCTGATTTTGTCGTCCCAGGAGAATGAATGGTATCTCAAGTCTGTAAGCTAAAATAGCCAGACAATTACTTTCGAAATTCGATTCAATAACCGCTAAAGACGCATTGAACGATTTCAGCCGTCGAAAAAGTTCTTCATTTAAGAGATAACGATCACAGAGGTTTTTGGTTGCACTAAACGAGTCTTTCAATTCATACTTATCTGGAAAACGTAATACTTTCAATATTAAATCATTAAAAATCGCGAACTCTTGAAACTCTTCTGTTATGACGAAATTCACTCCATTTTTTACTGCATTGAATTTTTCAATTAATTTCTCAGTGATCAAGATATAGCTGGTGTGTCCATATTTGGTCAGCTCTCCAGCCACATTCACCATTGGCTTGATAAAACTAAAGTATGGCACAGACAAGAAAAGAATGTTCTCTGCACTGATCAGCTGTTCTGATAGAATGACAACGATTGTAACTTGAAAAAGTTGTACCAATTTCATTGTGAAGACTGGTTCTTTTCAAAATTAGTAAATCCCGATGGACCTGCAAGAGAAAAAATGATTTTATTAAACGAAATATACATTTTGTTTAATACCAATTTACTAATGATATCATATTTCCAACGTTTTTTTCATATAGACGACTAATGATTGATAATGAAAACCTACTTTATTACGAAAAGAAATTTCAGAATAGTCTTTATAATAATAATAATAATAATAATAATAATAATAATCATAATGATAATAATATTAATAATAATAATAATAATAATAATAATAATAATAATAATCATAATGATAATAATAATAATAATAATAATAATAATAATAATAATAATAATATCATGTGTGGGTACACCGGATGAGTCGTACTGACTGGCCACACTTATTCGAGGATACCCGTCGACTAGTTGTTATGGTCCAGGTTAGGACCAAGGAAGAACAACACGAACACAAGAGTAGAAATAACGAAGATATATTACACGAAATAATAATACAAGATGTGGAAGGTGTTAGTATGACTGTCAGTCTGAGTTGGAGTGAACTACTATCGGCTTGACTCGATTCGTCCCTCTCTCTTGAGAGGCGTAGTATACATAGTGTTAGGAAGAGTTCCTTCTGTAGTCATAGGTAAGGACCCATAACACTAGGGCAGCTAACTATTCCCTGTTACCCACTCTTTCTCGCTTTCTCAATCTTCTGACAACCTGGTTTTATTTTTTTTTTTCAAAAGTAGATCTATTTATGCTTTATTTGTGGTTTGATTATTTGTATGCGGTGGAGGGGGAAATTTTTTTCTTCTGTTTTTGTTTGGGATGACACTGACTTATGCATAGGCACACATACATACATACAGGCGTATGCATGTTAGTTCATACACACGCACCTATATTCATAATCTTGTGTTCGACATAGTTACACATTCATAGATACGAGCACACGTATTTACGCAACTTTCATTCTGTCTATTTCGGTGTCGGGATTGTAGCGATTCAGATGCAGCCATGTTCTCTTTACTTTGGTAAATGAATATGCAACCGTTTAGTAAAGACCATCCATATAAAAAGTTAATAACACAAACTAATCAATATAATAGGTTAGTAATACTAACTAGAGACCAATACCGAGCAATATTGAATCAAAATGCACTGCAGCACATCTACCAAGTATTACTGTAAGAAAAAGTATTACCAAATTCGAAATTTAACGATATTGTAAGGTAAAAGTTAAACTATGCCTACAATTTACAATTAATTCGATGAAGTGAATTAACTATAAAGTAGCTTTGAATTTATGATTCGATTTCTTTTTTGTTTTTTACCTGTTTCTTAAAGAAACCTTTTAATTATTAACTACAAAATTCTATGTAGGAAGATGACCGAGCGTATAGCGAGTAAACATTATGCAAGATTATCTCCCTACCACTTCCCCCTTAGATCAAACGGAAATATAAAATTAAAACAGTAAATATAACTCCATTAACCAAGGAAATACTTAAACAAAAACTACAATTAGAGGAATAGAGAATAAGACGATATGAAAAGCGTTGTAGGCTATATCGACAAAATAAGATATTCCAAACGCACCTCATCCTTACATGGACATTCGAAAATCAGTTGTAGAAGACAAAAAGCCACGATCTATTGAATAGTTGCAAAGATTTTGGGGGAATACTTGGAGCATCAAAAAAAAAAATCCCAATACAGATGTATTCAAACGGGAACAAGAAAGAGTGTTAATAATACTAACTAGACATCTATAAATCCATATAAGATGTTAGTAATACTAACTTGACATCACTACAGAGCAATGTTGAATCAAAATGAATTTTACCCAATAGAATTGCAAATCATATGAGGTGCACCGTAGTACATCTACCTATTATTACTGTAAGAAAAAGTATTATCAAATTCAAAATTTAAAAGATAAACTATGCCTACAATTTACAGTTAATTCGAAGAAGTTAATTAAATATAAATTAGTTTTGAATTTATGATTCAACTTCTTTTTTTTGCCAGTTTCTTAAAGACACCGATTAACTAGCAGCTATAAAATTCTATATAGGAAGATGACCGAGCATATAGCTAGTAAACATTATGTAAGATTATCTCCCTACCAGTTTCTCCTTAAATCAAGTGGAAATAAAAAAATAAAAACATTAAATGGAATTCTACCAATCAATGAAATACTTAAACAGAAATTACAAGATGCAGAGAATAAGGCGATATGAAAAGCGTTGTAGGCTATATCGACAAAATAAGATATTCCAAAAGTTACAGGGAAATTGGAAAAGCATTTGTAGAAGTCAAAAAGCCACCATCTATTGAATAGGTGCAAAGCTTTTGGGTGAATATTTTGAGCATCCCAAAAGAATAAAATCCCAATGCAGATTTATTCAAACGGGGACAAGAAAGTGTGAAGGATAAACGCGTGCAAGAATGTAAATATATAACCAAGAATAATTTGAGGCAAGCTCTAATAAAATCCCCAAAATTGAAATTTCATGCAATTAACAAGGTACACATTTTCCGTTGTCATTTATCATCAATCAATAACATACTCTACCATGAACTTTATCAATGCTAATTAATAACTCTAATGAAATTCCAGAAGGTATCACTGAATATATATATATATATATATATATATATATATATATATATATCCTACCAAAAATCCCTCCTGGGTATGACGTTAAACTGCATCCGCGTCCTGGGTATGACGATAAACTACGTCCAACAGCATCCCCAAACAAGATCTCGTCCTGGGTATGAGGATAAACTACATCCACGTCCTGGGTATGAGGATAAGCTACATCCGCGTCCTGGGTAGGACAATAAACTACATCTGCGTCCTGGGTATGACGATAAACTACGTCCAATAGCATCCCCAAATCCAGATCTCGTCCTGGGTATGACGATAAACTACATCCGCGACCTGGGTATGACAACTACATCCGCCTCCTGGGTATGACGATAAACTACGTCCAACAGCAAGGCCTCTGATAATACGTTTTTGGAAAAATAATTTTGCCAGCTGTACAATTTTGAAAAAAATATTACCAGCTATATTTTTTTTGAAAGTATAGTTTTGCCAGCTATAAGTTTTTTAAAAATATTACCAGCTATACGTTTTTTGAAAAAATAATATTACCAGCTATATTTTTGGGGAAATATAATATTACTAGCTATACATTTTTGAAAGAAAATAATATTACCAGCTATGCATTTTTGAAAAAAATAATATTACCAGCTATACGTTTTTGGAAAAAAATAATATTACCAGCTACACGTTTTAGAAAAATAATATTACCAGCTATACATTTTGGAAAAATTATATTACCAGCTGTATGTTTTGGAAAAATAATATTATCAAGTACACGTTTTGGAAAAAAATCATATTACCAGCTATACCTTTTTAAAAAATAATATTACCAGCTATACATTTTTGAGGGGAAAAGATGTTACCATCTAGACATTCTTGAAGAAAAAATATTACCAGAAATAAAAAAAAAGATTTTCGGCATTAAATAACCCATTGAGGTTGATATGCCGTAAAACAAACTAAACCAAACCAAACCTACCAAAAATGGACGAAAAAGATGATCCAAAAAATTATAGGCCTATAATATGTCTGTCCAGCCAAAGTTTCTGCCAATGGAAGATATTCTGCTTTGTTAATTCAACTCAGTATTTAACACGAGACGCACACGTCTGTAGCATTCTTTTAATTTCTCCTTCATTTTGATGCTGTATTCCATCTCCTTCACTGACTCTTAGGTATTTAAAGGCTTCTTCTTCTTCTAGTTCCCTAATCTTTGTGACAAAATCTACATCTGTTGAGTGTGTTTCTGTAATTCTCCCTTTCATGAATGTTACTTATGTACATTTATCTAATCCGAAATCCGTATCGATGTCATTACTGAAACATTGTACAGTATTGTGGATACCCTTCAATTCATTATCGTCTTTGGTAAAGAATTTGATATCGTCCATGTAGAATAGGTGATTAAAACTTCGTTTTTTAATTTGCATCCATAGTTCTTACTGTTTAGTTTATATGAAATGTGAATTAAGGACACACAAAAGGGAATGGGCAACAGGGAGTCTCCATGAAAGATTCCTCGTCGAAACAATTGACATTTTATGACTTAGGTATAATGTGGTTTTCCACAGTTCCATGCACGTTTAGGGAAAAAGATTTTTATCACCGAGGAGACTTGGGACCTTTGAAATCTTTACGGATCCAAGAGTGTGGAACACTATCAACGGCTTTACAGTAATCTAACCAAGTTGCGCTTAGATTTCTACCTTTTTACCTGCAATTTCCCAGGATTATTTTATCTATTAGTAATTAGTATTGTTCTTGGCAACCACTTTTATTTTATTCTATCGTTTGTTTGTTTTTTGGTATATTTTAATTCTATTCACTTCCTATTTTCTTTTAGATAAAATCTTTTTGCTCTATGCCGAACCTTTATTTTTTTTCCTCACGAAAAGTTCATTTCCGATTATTTCTTTTCCCTGTCGTCTTTCGCATTTTAATTTTGATTTATTTATTTGGAACTTTAATTTTAAACTCTTTCAAAAGCCCCTTTTAATATCGCGTCACTCTCTTGTTGACGCCAAACTTAAATCGTCTTTAACATGACGCCGAACCTTTTTTGTATAACCGGCATTTGATTATTATTTGCGACCCATATTTTAATTTTCTTTTTTAATCTCATATTTATTTTTATTTTAATAAACTTAAATACTTTTTGCTGAAGTTGGTTTTCCGTTTTATTTCTTTGTTTTATTTTTTAGAACCTTTGATATTGGCTTGTGTCATAAAGATTTTGGGAAAAAGTCTTTATAAAAGCAATATGTCCGACAATAGTCCGTCGATAAAGAAAAATCTTTTCGGGAAGGCCCCAAAGACCGACCCACCAGACAGGAACACATCAATTGTGTATTAACTACCCCAAAAGAATGATGATGAAATAAGTGATAATGAGAAAAATATGGTTGCCGAAAATGGCCGAAAAAAGCCTGAAAATGTGGTGGCGCAAAAGAGCCAAAACAAATTTAAAGATGACGTTGGGTGTACGGATGGCCATAATACAAATAAAGTCAATTGAAAATGTTACTAATCTTTTGCTGCAAGATCAGGCGAGAATGGTGGATGGAGTAGAAAAAGATCAAAATCTTTCCAAAATTGTTTTCTTGCATTATTCTTGCTGTCTGCATTGTGTTGTCATAATGGAGAAAAAACATTTTTATTCAATCCACTGTGTACGCTGCTCTTTCTCTATATAACTAAGGAATGGTAATCTACTGAAAATTTGTTCTTAACTACCCCGTATGATTAATCATGAGATTGAAAAATTCCTCATTAAAAGTGGTTCCTAAAAATCGGAATTACGTTTCATTGAATCTAATATATATTTTTCTGACAAGCAAAATACTAAACAACCATGCATTAATAATAAAAAATACTAATTATAGTCCCCCAACCTAGCATTCCATTACAAATGAACCATACACATTCTTCGCTCTTTGTTGTGAATGGAAATCCCTACATTTTGGATTTGTTCTATTAAATTTTAAGATAACTATGCGCTGAATGCGCTTACTAACGATTAGTAACACTTTTCACAGAAAGGGCTAATCAAACACTCCTGAATATGGAACAAAAGAGTCGAAAGCTTGGAAATAGGTCCTATAAAAGTATTGCAATTAGTCCGGGAGGAAGATGAACGCACACAATAGACACAAAATAACCACACTCTTTAATAAGACGTCTGAAGGAGCAATGTCTGCCTTATTACAGAGTGTGTGTGTGTGTGTGTGTGTGTGTGTGTGGGTGTGTGGGTGTGGGTGTGGGTGTGTGTGTGTGTGTGTGTGTGTGTGTGTGTGTGTGTGTGTGTGTGTGTGTAATTTGGCAGCAACTTTACTTTTAAACATGTTGTGTTGAATGTTAAAGACAACATCGTCCTGCATATTTTCTTTTGAATTTTCTCATATTTTCTAATGAGACTTTTTATTTGAAAATGATATCGAAATAAATATTGTCCGTGCGATAACCTAGTACTTTCGAACATCATTGTTCATCTTCAGGGTCAAATTTGTTTTAGTCAAAATTTTTTAAAAGGATTTTAACTTTTATTTAGTTTGTACAAAAATGTAGCAACATGATTCCGCTACAAGACAATTGGCAATTTATGTTATTTCTGGAAAATGTCGTGTATGGACGTCCGTATTTATAACATTCGTCATGTTTATACGCACACACACACAAATTCAAAATTCTTTTTTAAATTACTTGTGGGTATCACTAAATTGAAGTAAGCTGTTCCATTGATGATAAGTAAATATAGATTTTATAATATCAGCGAACCCGTACAAATTAATACAGAATTTTAAATTATTTAAATCTTTATAAATTATTCTAGTTAAACGTGCAAAATAAAACTTGAAAACAATTATTGTAAAAATTCAATAATCCCTCAAAATATTTTTCTTAAAACAATAGTGTCCATAATATATCTTATTCATAAGAGCAATTATAATCATTTTTAATGTTTTATTTTTATGGTATATTTTTTTATTTTACGATTCAGAGCAGATGTTAGGTATCGTTTTTATTTTAAATTTATGATTTAAATTATCCAAAGTCTTCTACTAATAACTAATATCAATATTATAGCATACAAAATGAATTTCATAAGATTAAATGGGTGTGAGGTAATAGATATAATAAAATATTTTTACTGAGATTTTCTATAAAGAAATTTTCTCAAATAATTTAATTCATTTGTGTACAAGCCTTGCAAGTTTCATTAAAATCTGATAATTATTTTAATTGTACGAAAATGTCCAATTCAATATGTTATTCACCGAAAAAAAGAAAACAAAAACAACAAATAACGCTAACATTTCCTATACTAATCTTTGGTCCTCTGCTGACGCAAGTAAAACAAAATGTTTAACCAAAATTTCGAACAATCTAAAAAGGGTCAAAAAATCATTTGGTCTTTCCTCTTAATAATAACATGAAGGTTTTGCTGATGAAAATTTTGTTATTAAATTTGACAGATTTTTCATCATATATGCTCATTTTCTATACCGAAACTTTGGGAGTAAACATATATATATATATATATATATATATATATATATATATATATATATATATATATATATATATATATATTACAATGAATCATTCATACAGAAAACACATATAGAAGTTAATGATAAAATGTCGAGAATACATATATATCATTAACTTCTATATCTGTTTTCTGTATGAATGATTCATTGTAATGTAAATTGAACTGCACCACATACTTGATATATATATATATATATATATATATATATATATATATATATATATATATATATAATTACTCCCAAATATATATCAGGGTTTTCTGAGATGATCTTTGATAGAACAATTTGAAAACATCTTGCCGAACGATAGTACCCTATCTTAATTCTCCCAAGACATTTTCAGCAAAAACTTACCTTGATATGCAGAGAAATAATGAAAACTAATAGATAGATAGATAGATAGATAGATAGATAGATAGATAGAGAATGGACTCTAATAGATGGACTGTTATTTGTCTAGTTTTTTAAGCTTAACCTAAGAATATTCTCCCACATCGAATTATTATCAGTTAGGAACTTTTCGACAGTCGGAACTTTCGTTTAATATTCAATTATTTGCTGATTGTAATTCAATTGTTTATATCTTACCTTAAGATGTGAGAAAGTCAAGTGAGACACTCTGCCTTTTAAATTCGCCCAAGATGAATGAGATATCTGAAAAAAGATTATTACTTTTTATATACGTTCGTATGGAAAGTCAGCTTTTTGTCCTGTGTCTTTGTAATTATATCAAAACTTATGTTAAAGAATTTACATATATATTTTCTGCACCTTTCACATAAACATCAATGTTGATTAGATTAACTACACTATTCGCTCGACATTAACTTTTAACTTTTACATTTCGATAATAAAACTAAATAATTAGTAACAATATTCCTGTCACTTGTTATGTGATTGCGATTGGTCAAAATCGTGGTATATACTGAAACGTGGACAAAGAATGTGTATCTACATAAATAGTTACTTTTCAATGCTGTCCTTTTCCTTGTCAATGCACTTAACGCTAAATCAAAATCCCGCTACAAGCAACAGATTCCCAGATCTGCCCTTGTAGAGCGATATTAATGGGGTGAGGGGTGACATGATTATACTAAATTTAAAATAATAATTCTTGCTAACAGTAGCCGTGGAAATTCCACGGGTTATCATAACAGTTGTGGTGTCCCCCCTCTAAAGAGTATGGTGGACTCTTCCGCCTACTATAAGATTAGTAGGAGAGAAGGCCTTGCGGGGAAAAACCGAATAGATTGAACGCTGGGTAAACCGACACACACTCACTAGTCGGGTAATACTCTTCTGTTGTACTTACTGTTTAATATATGATATATCTGTAACACTTGTCTATTAATTCTTTAACTATTTACTTGGTCACAACAATAACACTGATTTTTTTAAAGTTAAATTATGAACGTAAATAACGTTTAATCAACTGGAATAAATGACTTTAATTAAAACCCTTTTCTCAAAGTACGTTTGTAAAGGTAAACAAATTAGATGTCTAATATACTGTACTATACATAGAAAAGATAGACGGGCGTAGGGCCTTAAATAAAGTTTTTATTAGCAAAATAACCAGGGATTAGGTTAATAAAAAAAAACAATCGTAAAAAGCTTTTTTGTTCTACGTCTTTGTAATTATGTCAAAGCTTAAGTCATAATAATTTACAAATATATTTCTCTTTTCAGCATCTTTTACATAAACAGCAATGGTGATTAGATTAACGACACCATTCGCCCGTCATTAACATTATTTATATTTCGATAATAAAACTAAATAATTAGTAACAATATTACTGTTACATTTGAGGTCATTGCGATTGGTCAAAATCGTAGTAGATATTGAAACGTGGACAAACGTGTCCTTTCCCTTGCCAATGCACTTAACGGTGTTTTATTAATCAGATAGGTCGAGGATAACATTGTGAATATTCAAGCATAAAATCCAGCTAACAGCAATGGATTCATTTATCTACCCTCGTAGAGTGATACTGCATAATGGTGTGACATTACATATAGACATATATAAACATATTTACATATATAAACTTTAAAATAATAATTCTTACTCACAGTAGCCGTAGAAAGTCCACGGAGTTTTTATAATACTGATTTTTTAGGTTAAATTATTAACGTAAATATCGTTTAATCGCATTCAAGATTGACGTCAGAAATAAATTACTCTAATTAAAAACTTTTTCTTAAGTTACGTTAGGAAAGGTAAACACACTCAGTAGATACTATTCTATACGTAGAAAAGATAGGATGACGTAGGGTCTTAAATAAAGATTTATTAGCAGAATAAGCCAGGGTCAGTTTAATTCGTGTCCATAAAAAGCGTAAAATCGATGAATAGTTTATTTCTTTCTGGTACTTTCAGAATTTAGGTATCTGCTCTGTTTTTAGTTAATCGATACCCCAGGATGTAGCTGCGAAGGCGACTCTAACACAGAAAAGTAATTACTGTATTCTGGGCACCAATCTGCTATTATTTTAATTATTTGTGACACAGTTTGTTGCTCTGTTGGAAATAACCAACGGAGAATGGTTTCTCGCAAGATCTAAACTGGCCACAGTTCTGTGGGAATCTGGTCGTATCTCATTTGACATTAACTGCTCAACTGCGACTGGTTCTTTTTGACTGAGTTGCCATAGCATTGGTGTTGTTTTGGTTTGGAATATTCTTAAATGACTTCGGGTTCTTCTATATTTATTTTCAACTGATGTTTCCCCGATTTACGTACTTGGCAGATTTTTGTTATTTTTCCACTACTCACCAAGACTCGATGCTAGCATACTTAACTCGAAGATGTATGCCGGCACCAAAATCTTTTAAGTGCTAAGGGTGCTAAAATCCTTTATGTGATTAAAGTACCAAAAACCTTTAAGTTCTTAGGCCCCCTAGGGTTCGTATTCCTATCCTGGTGATTTGTTAAATCACATTCCAGATATTCGAATACATCGTGACACAAATCACTTTACAAATTATGACTTTTGAAAATGTTTGTAAAGTATAACACTTTTTAAAGAGACAAATATTACTTACAAGATTTAAACTTTAAAATATTTTTTATTAAATGCACATATTATTTTCTTCTGTATAAAATCAACTTAAGATTCTTTTTAAAAAGAGGCTAAATACACATAAGAAGATGTTTGTTCTATATTCTGGAGTTCATTTGTCGATCATTCACAATAATCCGGAGTTGCCATAGCATTGGTGTTGTTTTGGTTTGGAATATTCTTAAATGACTTCGGGTTCTTCTATATTTATTTTCAACTGATGTTTCCCCGATTTACGTACTTGGCAGATTTTTGTTATTTTTCCACTACTCACCAAGACTCGATGCTAGCATACTTAACTCGAAGATGTATGCCGGCACCAAAATCTTTTAAGTGCTAAGGGTGCTAAAATCCTTTATGTGATTAAAGTACCAAAAACCTTTAAGTTCTTAGGCCCCCTAGGGTTCGTATTCCTATCCTGGTGATTTGTTAAATCACATTCCAGATATTCGAATACATCGTGACACAAATCACTTTACAAATTATGACTTTTGAAAATGTTTGTAAAGTATAACACTTTTTAAAGAGACAAATATTACTTACAAGATTTAAACTTTAAAATATTTTTTATTAAATGCACATATTATTTTCTTCTGTATAAAATCAACTTAAGATTCTTTTTAAAAAGAGGCTAAATACACATAAGAAGATGTTTTTTCTATATTCTGGAGTTCATTTGTCGATCATTCACAATAATCCGGACGATAGTTTGAAGATTTCATTTAATAAAGGGAGGTAATTTTAGTTCTTTCCTCCTGTGATAGACTTTTTCAACGTCATGTCTTCCGACTCAGAAGACAGTCAGTTCACCAAAAATTATATGTTTGCTGCAATATAGCAACAATTTTAATTAGAAGCCTATGAAACTTTATTTAACTCATTCTGTTTTAGTGCTGAAAAACACTTATTTTATTGTGATGGATGGTTACAATTTAATGAGGAGTTGGGATGTATTTATTTTATTACCACAATTACGAGAACATAATTTTAAATAGATTATGACCTTGTGAAAATGTAATTAATTATCCAGAGTGGCATGGCTATAAGCAAGTTTAAAATATTTTGTAAAGTTGTTGGATTATATATATATAGTCTTAAGGAGTGTTATATTTACGGGATAAAGTGCTCAATATCAGAGATAGAGCGTGTGTAAATACAAAAGTGAACATTGAAGTCAACACTTAAAGGTGACAGGTTGTTTCATGCTAGACGCAATCGTCTGGCCACTTATCTATCTATCTATCTATCTATCTATCTATCTATCTCTCTCTATATATATATGTATATATATATATGTGTGTGTGTGTGTGTGTGTGTGTGTGTGTGTGTGTGTGTGTGTGTGTGTGTGTGTGTAGCGTATTGGGGCAGCAGATCATTATTTAAACATATATTATTAAATATAACAGACAAGGAGTGTCTATTATGTCTGATCATGGGCCGTTCTAACGTTCAAATGTTTGCTTTAATTTCTGATGAAAATAAAGACAAAAATTGCCCAACATTTGGATAATTTTTATTAAGTTGGATCTTGATCTAAGCTTTCGGCACACATGAGCCATCTTCTGAGTGGTTATACGGACATTTTAACAAAGGTATTCCACATCGAAGATCATACGTTGTTATGCTGACATTGAAGATTTTTATGCGACGATAACTGTTGCAAAATAGCAGGTCGAATGTTCAGTATGCGGTTCTATGACGTCATACCACGCGATGAAGCATTGAATAAACTTTTTTTTTTTTTTTTTTTTTTCCAATGCGGACTTTTTCAAAGCAAGGAACGAAATGAATTTAATCAAACAAAGAAAATTAATAAAAACAAAAAACAGAGTGTTCTTAGCAACGGGAATGTAGGAAACGCTATTTTCATATTGTTAACTGAAAATGACGTCAGTTAATGTCACGCGTGGAGAATATTTGGTGAGGATGTGGTATTATGGTGTATGGAGGATTGAATGGTGACGGACGAATTCTTGTGGTGAATGTGTCAATTGTAATGTATGAATGGGTCGCGAATCTGATTAGCTAGGTATAGGATAGTTAGTTAAGACCAGCCTTTACCCCTCCCTTTTTTCGGCCTTGTGCCACAATTTGTACATTTTTATACGAATAAATAACGAGAATATTTCATTAATCTGTGTTGATGGATTCAACCATTTTCTTTTGATTTTAATATGTTAATATTTTAAAATATTTTTTTGCTGTTTCAATTTTAACATAAAGTATATATAAATATATATTACTATATAAAAATAACAAAACAAAGTCATTGAAACAAAGCAAGTTCAGTCGACCAATGATGACAATTCCAGAACAACGTAACTATAAACAATTTTTTCTATCCTCTGCCAGCCGCTATGATGGAGAAAGCATTACCTCGATCCGTCGCCAGTGAGACACGCTGCAAGAGCCACTCCGTTTCGCGAGGCTCGTTCCTTAATCGCGACGCAATCGCGCCAATCCTCCGAAGGAACACCATCGAACGAGGGCCAATAACCCCTGAAGTCTTCACTGCCACAGGAGTAAAAAATAATCTATCAGCAAGAGAAGAATATTTAGCTATTTTTTTTTATCTCTGCGTCTCGGGCGACGAACCCCGGCTCAACCGCGGACCTGATCATATTACCGGCCGAAAATGTATCCGCACAGGTCGCATCCCAAATCAACGACTTACCCATTTTAAAAAGGAAGATGGTAATGCCATCCGGCCGCTTTCCATCACCATGGTCGAGGCCTACGGGTTCGATTTGAGAAGGGAACCCAGCTGCATCCAAACCTCTTTTGATGATGTCGTTAATTGCTGCATGCCGTAGTAAACTATTAAACAACATTTCTTAGAAATACATAGCCATATACATAATATTAGACAGATATTAGTTGGTATGTGTCTATATTTCTGAGATGAGGTATTATGTACACTATTTATATTATTCGGACTATTGTCCTCATCTTTGTCGCCATATTTTTTACAACGTTTCGGACGTTGTACGCTCCGGCCTTCTTCAGGTGGTTGGAATGTCGAACTGAACACTTTATTTCGCTCAAAATTGGAGAACGTGGAGAGGGGAATTAACAGGAGATAACTGACAACTGACATCCATTAAAACAAGGCACGTAGAACTAGAACAGTCTAACCCAGTGAGCGAAATAAATGGTTCAGTTCGAAACGTTATAATAAATATGGCGACAATGAGGAGGACAATAGTCCGAATAATGTAAATAGTGTAGATATTAGTTGATAACACAATAATACTCACACATACACACAGTCAAAAGAACCTTCAGATATTAGAGGTCATTTACATTAAAACAAAGCAACCCACACTCAACAAAATTACATTTCAAACTAGTCCCGACATAGTACATTGCATGTAGACATATGGTTCTCTTGTTAATATTTCGGCCTCGCTCTCAATACAACATATGGACAATAACGATGAATAATAATAATAATAATAATAATAATAATAATAATAATAATAATAATAATAATATGAAACACAGGATGAACATCCTCTAGCACCGGTTTTAGAAACAGAAGACATCACAATTCTATGGGATTACACCATCTTTAGAGTCAGGATGATGGAAGAATTGATATAACTTGCCAAGCGGACTGTAACATAGCAACCAAGGAATTTAAAAAAACTATCGAATATAAAGACTTGGAAATCGAAATAGAAAAAATGTGGAAATTGAAAGCAAGAATAGTACATGTCATATTAGGTGCGCTTGGAATGATAAAAAAACGAAAGAAAATAATACATTGAAAAAGTTCCTATAAATGCACAAAATTGCCCAGATAAGTACAGCCCATGCACTAAGAAGTATTTTGTCCATGTAACGCTAGTGATGTTATGGAAAAACAAATCATGACATGTAGCCATAACAACACACCACTACATGCCTTAGCCCCCGGCCTGCAGATTTGGTAGGAAGTTTAACCATTTCAAAAAGCGAAATATAATGATTATGATGATAATAATAATAATAATAATAATAATAATAATAATAATAATAATAATAATAATAATAATATCTTTAACATAAGAATGAGTAGCTATAATGGCGCAGAAGGTTGCGAACACATAGGCATATATATAATCAATAAATTGACAACTATTATATAACCCAATATACATTAACAAAAATTTCTAACTACCCAGTAACGTATTCAAATAAATACCCATATCTATATATAAAAAGAATTTTAACAAATTCTAGTAAATATACAATAAAAGTTTTAAAAAAATATGATTCAGCACTAAGAAAAGCGGATATTCAAGCAAACTAAAATACAAAAACTAAAACAATTCAAACAAAAATAACAGAAAAAGAAATATGATTTGGTTACTCTCCCTACAAAGACAATGAAAACAAAAATATGAAAAAAATATTCTTCAAAATAACTGGAAAACTATGAAAAATTATCAACAAAAATACAATCAAAATTAGTCAGAGCTTCATGGCTAACATGGAGAAAATAATAACTAAGGACAAATTACTTTTTAAAAACCAAAATAATCTCTAAAACAAGGAAACTGAAATAATGGTTAGATGTAGGCATATAAATAAATACTTACTTTGCTGTCTAAACCAAAATTATACTAAACAAATAAATACAAAGAAAATAAATATAATACAAACTTTAAATAAACGAAATAAATATAAGCAAACATTTAATTTAATACATATACACTGTTTACGAAATGCATCTACGTGCGTGCAATGCGTATGTGAATGTGCGGGAGCATATACTATATATATATAAATATTCAAACAACAAATTCAATTAATCTAACTAAGCAGTATTAGTACCTTAAAATAGTAAAATAATTTCACCATTCAAGCATTAATTTATTAATAAAAAAGCAGTCATAACTGTAAATGTACCTGTGTAGACACGTTTAAATGTGTATATGACTGCGTGCATATATCTATTTATGTGTATGCATAGGTGTACACGTCTGTGTATACATAAGCCAATAAGTACAGACATGCACATAAATTCAAATAATAATAAAATCATTTAATTATAAACGTAACTTCCTACTTTGATATCACCAAACCAAATTAAATGTATGTATGTATTTATATATATATATATATGTGTGTGTGTGTGTGTGTGTGTGTGTGTGTGTGTGTGTGTGCATAAGCATTTACCATATAAGCACTAAAAATACAGAAAAAATTATAAGTGTATAAAAAGGAATAAAGAAAGAAAGATCTGAGCAGGAAATTGCTGCTAACTCCTGTAGAGTCTGCCTGAGAAACTTCGGAATCGGGACGCCGAAGGTAATATGAATCTGGTGTATATATATGTATATATATGTATATATATATATATATATATATATATATATATATATATATATATATATATATATTACTACCTATATATATATATATATATATATATATATATATATATATATATATATATATATATATATATTACTACCTAAATGAATAATGTATAAGTAAAATCTCTACACAATTATACTCTCTATTTAGAATGTGGTTGATTTTTTGCATTTAGTTTTGATACAGAAAATTAAACAGTTGGACTTATCCTACTTTTTTTAAATTCTTTTTGCAATCCAACTGAGAAACACATTCCCCAAAGAAATACTGTCAGAAACAAAATTATGAAACCGGTCCTAAAGAAGACGGCCATAGTATCAAACATCAAAAACTGATACAACGGAATATAAATAGAAACATATGAACATAAATTCAAAAAATATAAATATAATTAATTATAATTCTAACATCCTACAATTAATACTTATGATACCACCAAACCAAATTAAATATATGTATGTATTTATGCATGTATGTATTTATGCATGTATGTATTTTGACGTTCCTATAGGAGCGTATATTTCAGCTCAGTTAGCTGACCTGGTGGACATTTACATTCTTGAAATCCCTAGTAGAATCCTAGATCCGAAGCAGATAGGTCTATATAGAGAAGATGAACTAATTTATATTCCTAATAGCAATGATCCACTCACTATCAAGCTACAGAAAATTAAATAAAATTATTAAAGCTTTCAAGTTCCTGGTGTTCAAGATAGATATCTCATTTAACCCAAAAGTTGTGGACTATTTGGATATCACCCTAGACCTAAAAACTCACAACTTTAAACCTTACCATTAAGATCATGAAACTCCGAACTAAAAAAGTTCACCACAAATGATATGTTTGCTCCAATATAGCAACAACTTTAATTAGAAGCCTATGAAACTTTATTTAACTCATTCTGTTTTAGTGCTGAAAAACACTTATTTTATTGTGATGGATGGTTACAATTTAATGAGGAGTTGGGATGTATTTATTTTATTACCACAATTACGAGAACATAATTTTAAATAGATTATGACCTTGTAAAAATGTAATTAATTATCGAGAGTGGCATGTCTATAAGCAATTTTAAAATATTTTGTAATGTTGTTGGATTATATATATATATATATATATATATATATATATATATATAGTCTTAAGGAGTGTTATATTTACGGGATAAAGTGCTCAATATCAGAGATAGAGCGTGTGTAAATACAAAAGTGAACATTGAAGTCAACACTTAGAGGTGACAGGTTGCTTCATGCTAGACGCAATCGTCTGGCCACTTACCTATCTATCTATCTATCTATCTCTATCTCTCTCTCTCTCTATATATATGTATATATATATATATATATATGTGTGTGTGTGTGTGTGTGTGTGTGTGTGTGTATAGCGTATTGGGTCAGCAGATCATCATTTAAACATATATTATTAAATATAACAGACAAGGAGTGTCTATTATGTCTGATCATGGGCCGTTCTAACGTTCAAATGTTTGCTTTAATTTCTGATGAAAATAAAGACAAAAATTGCCCAACATTTGGATAATTTTTATTAAGTTGGATCTTGATCTAAGCTTTCGGCACACATGAGCCATCTTCTGAGTGGTTATACGGACATTTTAACAAAGGTATTCACCATCGAAGATCATACGTTGTTATGCTGACATTGAAGATTTTTATGCGACGATAACTGTTGCAAAATAGCAGGTCGAATGTTCAGTATGCGGTTCTATGACGTCATACCACGCGATGAAGCATTGAATAAACTTTTTTTTTTTTTTTTTTTTTTTCCAATGCGGACTTTTTCAAAGCAAGGAACGAAATGAATTTAATCAAACAAAGAAAATTAATAAAAACAAAAAACAGAGTGTTCTTAGCAACGGGAATGTAGGAAACGCTATTTTCATATTGTTAACTGAAAATGACGTCAGTTAATGTCACGCGTGGAGAATATTTGGTGAGGATGTGGTATTATGGTGTATGGAGGATTGAATGGTGACGGACGAATTCTTGTGGTGAATGTGTCAATTGTAATGTATGAATGGGTCGCGAATCTGATTAGCTAGGTATAGGATAGTTAGTTAAGACCAGCCTTTACCCCTCCCTTTTTTCGGCCTTGTGCCACAATTTGTACATTTTTGTACGAATAAATAACGAGAATATTTCATTAATCTGTGTTGATGGATTCAACCATTTTCTTTTGATTTTAATATGTTAAATTTTTTAAAATATTTTTTTGCTGTTTCAATTTTAACATAAAGTATATATAAATATATATTACTATATAAAAATAACAAAACAAAAGTCATTGAAACAAAGAAAGTTCAGTCGACCAATGATGACAATTCCAGAACAACGTAACTATAAACAATTTTTTCTATCCTCTGCCAGCCGCTATGATGGAGAAAGCATTACCTCGAACCGTCGCCAGTGAGACACGCTGCAAGAGCCACTCCGTTTCGTGAGGCTCGTTCCTTAATCGCGACGCAATCGCGCCAATCCTCCGAAGGAACACCATCGAACGAGGGCCAATAACCCCTGAAGTCTCCACTGCCACAGGAGTAAAAAATAATCTATCAGCAAGAGAAGAATATTTAGCTATTTTTTTTTTATCTCTGCGTCTCGGGCGACGAACCCCGGCTCAACCGCGGACCTGATCATATTACCGGCCGAAAATGTATCCGCACAGGTCGCATCCCAAATCAACGACTTACCCATTTTAAAAGGGAAGATGGTCATGCCATCCGGCCGCTTTCCATCACCATGGTCGAGGCCTACGGGTTCGATTTGAGAAGGGAACCCAGCTGCATCCAAACCTCTTTTGATGATGTCGTTAATTGCTGCATGCCGTAGTAAACTATTAAACAACATTTCTTAGAAATACATAGCCATATACATAATATTAGACAGATAAATAGTTGGTATCTGTCTATATTTCTGAGATGAGGTATTATGTACACTATTTATATTATTCGGACTATTGTCCTCATCTTTGTCGCCATATTTTTACAACGTTTCGGACGTTGTACGCTCCGGCCTTCTTCAGGTGGTTGGAATGTCGAACTGAACACTTTATTTCGCTCAAAATTGGAGAACGTGAAGAGGGGAATTAACAGGAGATAACTGACAACTGACAACCATTAAAACAAGGCACGTAGAACTAGAACAGTCTAACCCAGTGAGCGAAATAAATGGTTCAGTTCGAAACGTTATAATAAATATGGCGACAATGAGGAGGACAATAGTCCGAATAATGTAAATAGTGTAGATATTAGTTGATAACACAATAATACTCACACATACACACAGTATAAAAACGTTCATATAATGGAGGTCATTTACATTAAAACAAAGCAACCCACACTCAACAAAATTACATTTCAAACTAGTCCCGACATAGTACATTGCATGTAGACATATGGTTCTCTTGTTAATATTTCGGCCTCGCTCTCAATACAACATATGGACAATAACGGTGAATAATAATAATAATAATAATAATAATAATAATAATAATAATAATAATAATAATAATATGAAACACAGGATGAACATCCTCTAGCACCGGTTTTAGAAACAGAAGACATCACAATTCTATGGGATTACACCATCTTTAGAGTCAGGATGATGGAAGAATTGATATAACTTGCCAAGCGGACTGTAACATAGCAACCAAGGAATTTAAAAAAACTATCGAATATAAAGACTTGGAAATCGAAATAGAAAAAATGTGGAAATTGAAAGCAAGAATAGTACATGTCATATTAGGTGCGCTTGGAATGATAAAAAAACGAAAGAAAATAATACATTGAAAAAGTTCCTATAAATGCACAAAATTGCCCAGATAAGTACAGCCCATGCACTAAGAAGTATTTTGTCCATGTAACGCTAGTGATGTTATGGAAAAACAAATCATGACATGTAGCCATAACAACACACCACTACATGCCTTAGCCCCCGGCCTGCAGATTTGGTAGGAAGTTTAACCATTTCAAAAAGCGAAATATAATGATTATGATGATAATAACTAAGGACAAATTACTTTTTAAAAACCAAAATAATCTCTAAAACAAGGAAACTGAAATAATGGTTAGATGTAGGCATATAAATAAATACTTACTTTGCTGTCTAAACCAAAATTATACTAAACAAATAAATACAAAGAAAATAAATATAATACAAACTTTAAATAAACGAAATAAATATAAGCAAACATTTAATTTAATACATATACACTGTTTACGAAATGCATCTACGTGCGTGCAATGCGTATGTGAATGTGCGGGAGCATATACTATATTGTTGAGTCTTGACTCAATGTTGAATCTCGCCTATTGCATGGAATAATAATGCAACACAAAATGTACTTAGAACAAGAATGTATTATAACAAGAAAGTGTACACAATAAGTACATATAGTATTTCTGTATATTTCTGGGAAGACGTTCCTGGAAATGTGTTGACAAGTCGCAGTCGATCAGAGTCTCTAGTTGGATCTCGTGATTCCTTCTTCCTCGTCTTCCGGTATCAACCATTATTTATATAGTTGGTAGTCACCTATGCAGATTAGGTGGATCCCACCACAACATATATATATATAAATATTCAAACAACAAATTCAATTAATCTAACTAAGCAGTATAAGTACCTTAAAATAGTAAAATAATTTCACCATTCAAGCATTAATTTATTAATAAAAAAGCAGTCATAACTGTAAATGTACCTGTGTAGACACGTTTAAATGTGTATATGACTGCGTGCATATATCTATTTATGTGTATGCATAGGTGTACACGTCTGTGTATACATAAGCCAATAAGTACAGACATGCACATAAATTCAAACAATAATAAAATCATTTAATTATAAACGTAACTTCCTACTTTGATATCACCAAACCAAATTAAATGTATGTATGTATTTATATATATATATATGTCTGTGTGTGTGTGTGTGTGTGTGTGTGTGTTTTTGTGTGTGTGTGTGTGTGTGTGTGTGTGTGCATAAGCATTTACCATATAAGCACTAAAAATACAGAAAAAATTATAAGTGTATAAAAAGGAATAAAGAAAGAAAGATCTGAGCAGGAAATTGCTGCTAACTCCTGTAGAGTCTGCCTGAGAAACTTCGGAATCGGGACGCCGAAGGTAATATGAATCTGGTGTATATATATATATATATATATATATATATATATATATATATATATATATATATATATATATATATATATATATTACTACCTATATATATATATATATATATATATATATATATATATATATATATATATATATATATTACTACCTAAATGAATAATGTATAAGTAAAATCTCTACACAATTATACTCTCTATTTAGAATGTGGTTGATTTTTTGCATTTAGTTTTGATACAGAAAATTAAACAGTTGGACTTATCCTACTTTTTTAAAATTCTTTTTGCAATCCAACTGAGAAACACATTCCCCAAAGAAATACTGTCAGAAACAAAATTATGAAACCGGTCCTAAAGAAGACGGCCATAGTATCAAACATCAAAAACTGATACAACGGAATATAAATAGAAACATATGAACATAAATTCAAAAAATATAAATATAATTAATTATAATTCTAACATCCTACAATTAATACTTATGATACCACCAAACCAAATTAAATATATGTATGTATTTATGCATGTATGTATTTTGACGTTCTTATAGGAGCGTATATTTCAGCTCAGTTAGCTGACCTGGTGGACATTTACATTCTTGAAATCCCTAGTAGAATCCTAGATCCGAAGCAGATAGGTCTATATAGAGAAGATGTACTAATTTATATTCCTAATAGCAATGACCCACTCACTATTAAGCTACAGAAAATTAAATAAAATTATTAAAGCTTTCAAGTTCCTGGTGTTCAAGATAGATATCTCATTTAACCTAAAAGTTGTGGACTATTTGGATATCACCCTAGACCTAAAAACTCACAACTTTAAACCTTACCATTAAGATCATGAAACTCCGAACTACACTAATGGATGGTAAATGCAGGGCATTTAACGTAATTTACCAGGCAACAATCTACCCTAACGAGAACAAAGAAAAAAACTATGTCTATATTGTTATTTCCACGGGAGAATGGAAGCAGCATTTATATACCCATCAGCACTCATTTTCCAACCGCAGATTAAAGTGCTAAACTGCACATTCCAAAGTTTTTTGGTCATTGAAAGAGAAAATACAAAACCCTCATATTGACGGAAAAATAATAGGGTTTTCCCACACTCCTAATAGCTTTAAAGGTAGGTAGATGCAATCTATGACTACAGGAGAAAATTAGAATTCTTAAATTTGAAATTCAAAAGATACTCTTGAACTATAGGAACAAATCCATTTCTAAATGCCGTCACCGAAGTAGATTTAAGCTTAACTAGACTCTCATCGAACCAGAATGAAGCATCATCAGTGGGTATTCACTTGGGAATCTCTGCTCCTCGCCAGTCCCGACTGAACGTGATTGAACTGTTATCCCTGGTCAATCCGAATTTCTTACGTCATACGGCTATGTCACGTTGAAACACCGTTTCCCATGTGATCACCGAAGTTAAGCAACGTCGAGCCTGGTCAGCATGTAAATGGATGTCCGCTTGGGAATACCGCATATACAATATCACCTACTTGGGAACTAAACTGGCTTTGAGAATGGTTAATTATGGCTCATTTCGTTTTTCGCACTACTTTTGCCTTCTGCATTTGTATAAACAATCCATCTTTCATCGTTTGTGATTTGGGTCTTTTTTATTTTGCTTGCCAGGTACCGTCAACATGAAAAGTCGCAGCTATTAATCAATCAAATCACCCGAAGAAATAAAGGACGAAAGCAAACAGAAAATCTTGCCGTAAACAGAAAACAATGGATAAGATTCTATGTCGGTTCAAGACTATCTACTCCTATTAATCTGGGCGCTTTTATACAGACACGGTCTTTTGTAAGCTACTATATTGATATATGGGTATTTAGATTGAGTTGCATATTTATTTCGTTTTTGTATTCTTTCTTGTGTAAACAACTGAGAAACAGTCTCTCAAAAGAAATGCTGTCAAATACAACCTAAGGAAATCAGCCATAAAAACAACGACTTAAAAAACAAGCATTAAAACTGTTACAACAGAATTTCTTGATTCAGTGATAAATAAAATCATGGAATGAACTGTAGCATTTAAATCTGAAGTTAAGTCAGCATTTGCCAAGATGAAGAGGAGCAAAGCGGCAGAACTAGAAGAGTGTTTAATATAAAAACGCTGATTCACTTAAACGATTTTGAAATTGATAAATTTGCCGAAGTCATAAGCGAAATATATGACAGCGGTGAAATCGCGGAAAATGCATAATAGATGATACTTTAAAAGCAACCAGGTGCGGATCGTATCGAAAAATTAGCTTCAATAAGATTAAAAATTAGATTGGACACAGGTCAAGATCAGTCCGGTTTTGTTCAAGACACTGGAACAAGAAATGCAATTTTTTTATAATTGCAACGTTATCAGAGTGAACTGCATGTGTCCAGAAAATATCTATCATATGCAAAACAGAGAATTTATTATAAGCCTTGACCTACATGAGGCGCAATTAATCCGTAACATATATCAGTCTGTCTCGTGAATGTTAAAATCCCTAGGTCGTCTTTCCAACAAGTATTAGGTACAAGCAAATTATTCGTGGATGGAGAACATGTTGAGTGAATGCTGCAAAATAGACGGAAAATTCGGACAATGATCTGCCTTCTGACCCTGATTCATTTAATCTATACACCGAGATTATTCTAAAGGAATTAGATTACATACAAAGGTTTACCACAAGTGGCTGTAAACTTAACAGCATACGTTTCACATATGGCATGGTGCTGGTGGCAAATTTAGGATGAAGTTTGAAAAAAAATCGGACAATGAATATGACGAAAGCAAAATAAAGGACGAAACATAGTGTAAGAAGACAGAATTCACGGTTTTCTTCAAAATGTCAGCCTTGCTCGTGAGGTACGTATCGAAGAAGACAAACTAAAGCAGGTGTGGAAATGTGTCTTTCCAGTGAGTATAACATCAGAATACGGAAAATGTCACAAAGATCCAACAGTTGCATAGAAAATAACAAAAGATACTTCTCTGAATTTCGGGAAAGTATCAGGAGATCTAACAATGCCATTAGAAACCAAGAAAATCGATCTGGACTGCTATGTAATATCTGTTCTCCAATATGACAGTGAAAGTTAGACAATTTCTTCACAAATGAAGAAAAGTCTAAAAGACACGCAGTTCTACCGGAGAATTGTGAAAATGGCTTAGTCAAATAATGTGAGTAACAGGTATATTTAAGGTAAATAGGAACCAAAAGAAACTGCTGCTAGCAAGCAGAGATACATGGAATTCATGTGACATATAATAAGGAAAGAATGCGTGGAGAATATAACAATCACAAGGCTTATTGTGGAGCAGAATAAAGAAAAAAGCAAATCTAGTTATCAGTTTTAGTAAATTGATGTCGGAACAAGTTTTTTTTGTACTGAAATTCACGAAATACAAGACTCGAGAGGCACTCAGAAGAGAGGCATACTGTTAAAATGTGTATGACGAATGAGGTGTTTAATAAATACAAATGAAGGGATGGTAAGAAGTGAAAACTAAGAGGATAAGGATAAATAATGAAGGAGAGAGAGAGGGGGGGGGAGGGAGAAAGAAAGAGAGAAATATATATAGAGAGATACCATTACCAACATTAGTACGATTTTACATGTGAGTTATTATATATTTTCCCATTCATTACTGAGCAAAGTAAAAGATAGGAAGTTGTAGTCCTGAAGGAATATAGTACAGGGAGAAATAGAGAGGAAAATAAGAAGAGAGAGGTAAGGAAACGGAGAAAGTGAGAGAGAAAGAAAAAAGCGAGAAAGAGAGAAAAGTATAGAGAGAGCAAATGAGTTATAGAAAAGGAGAGAAAAAGAGAAAGATAAAGAGAGAAACGGGAGAAAAAAAAGAGAAAAAGAGAGAGGAAGATAAAACGATAAAGTGTGTGTGAGAGAGATTATTTATCCATTACCTCCAAAATGGCGGAGTTTATATGAAGTCGACATTTTGTTTTAATCTTTCCCAATATTAGAACTTTTCTTACATGTGTGTTATTATCTATTTTTCTATTCACTGCTGATTTATTTCCTCTTTCATCAATCGGCCTTCATCAATGTCAGCTTCGTAAATACTTCATAAAGCCAATGATAAACCACTCCGAAAACGGATGCCACATCATTATCATAAGATAATGATGCCAGCCGACGTCAGTAGCTTTAAACGTTACAGAATATACAGGAAAATTAAAATTACAAATCACTTATAGCAAGGACGGTCAACCTGTGGCGCATGCGCCATAAGTGGCGCATTGGATGCTTACAAGTGGCGCATTGCGTCCTTTTGATGAAAAGAAACTAAGCCACTTCTACTCATTCATTTCAGTGATTTTATATTTATTGCACGTCCTTTGCGAAAGTGCTAAAAGTTTGATTTGTGTTTGTCACATTTCTTTTTGCTATAACTTTAAAATATGTCCATATTACAACACGTACTGAAAGGAAGTGAATGTTTGTGTGGCGCATTTAAATTAATCGTACAAAATATTGGCGCATGGAATCAAAAGGTTGGCCACCCCTGACTTATAGTATTCTATGCTTATTTGCTTTTCATTTAATTCATTTAACTGGATTCGCCTTTACGAACGTTGTGAATATTTATTCAGGTCTCGAGGTTTTCTTTGAAATGGTTTGATAATACACAAGACACGCAAGGACTTCGTGATGATTTTGTTTTTCATTTGGAACTCTACATATGCGCGATGGCATATGAGTGGATTACCTTCAAACATTATCGGATAAAATATTTGTTTAACATAATCAAATATTATCATAGCAACTAATTCGTGTTTAAAGTGAAACGAGCTGACTTAAATTAATTTAAATAGGCCACGTGTAAAGATAAACAAAAGAAATCGGTTCCAATGACTGACCCATTTATAGATGTTCATTTAGATTCATATTTTTATATCAACTGATAGGAATCCAGAGTAAACTCACCAGGGCTGATAGCTTTGAAATCTACTTGTTTGAAAACTTACTCTTTGAAAACACTTGTAGTATTATATGTGTATTTGCTTTTCAATTAATTCATAATTGGATTCGCCTTTCTCAACCTTGTGAATATTTATTCAAGTCTCGAGGTTCTCTTTGAAGTGGATTGATAAAACACCCTTTATAGATGTTGATTTAGATTCATAGTTTTATATCACTTGATAGGATCCCACAGCAAACTCGCCAGAGCTGATTGCTTTGAAATCTACTTTCAAAACTTCTTTCTGTGCACCGTTTTTATTGGCCAGTGTGATATCGTGTGCGCTGAACTTGACTTTATTGTCATAATTAAATTAATATTTTCATGTCGTTGGTGTCGGGTTCAAAGCTGACACTTGACTTACACTATCGGAGAGTTTATTAAGTATTTAACACCATTAGAACGGTTTACGTGTGAGACAGCCTTTTTTATCTGTTTTATAAATATAGAATGGGATAACATTTTCATATCTAAGACACTGTCACCAGGCGTCGCCAGCAGAATAAAAGATGAACAGCTATATTTTGAGTATTATGTATTCATTTACTTTCTGTTTAATTCAGTTTGTGTTATTTTAATTACATTTACCAACCTCTTGAATATTCATTCAGGACACTAGTTTCTCTTTAAAGTGCACTGATAAAACACAAGACACGCAATTATAAACTGATGATTTCATTATTGATCTGGATTTCTACGCATGCGCTTTGGTGCCACAAGAATCAAACTAAACTTAAAGTTAAAGTTTTGGAGACTTCCAATATAAAAGATTTTCTTTCAACTTTTGGTACCAGCCTTTTTAACGATGCAATTAATTTTTATAATTTATTTTTATTGCGTCGATTATTAAGAGGTCCCCGCGTACATGCATGCAGGATTAATCTTCAAAATAGATTCACAAATAGCAACAGTACCTTGGTCCATTTCAAAGGAAGTGTCCCAGATACACTGCCGTCACTGACAGTAGAAGGAACTATTACGCATCAAACCCACGCTTCATTTGGACGCACCCAGACTGGTCCAATTAGATTCGGTAACCATCGCATCCTCGCGTTCGCCGATACAGGGGCTCAAGCTTGTTCAAGTGGACCAGAGATATTAAAACTATTCAGGCGGCAAGATGTGTATTTCGTGTCATCTAGTCATCAAATACAGGGCATCAGAGACAATCAGCTTCATATAAAAGGCGTGTTGATCATGCATATTGGCTCGAGGGGGACACGGCAGATGGTGTATGTGTCAAAAAACACGACTGGGTTTTATTTATGAGAATCTGCCCAGAAGAACTTACATCTATTGCCACCTGATTTCCCTCCCCAGACATCACGGCTCAACTCGTATAAGGGCGCAAAAGAAAATTCCCAGTGCACATGCCCACGCAGAAAACCCATTTAGCGACACCTAGTACAATCCTGTTGCTTCCGAAGGAAACCAACAGGCATCTACGGGAAAGATAGATACGAGACCATTTCAAGTCCATAGCATTTAATACATGCCCACATCAACAGGCTATGACAGCAAAACCATCGGACATTACCTTCGTCCCTGATGCGACGCCATCAGCGTTCCACACACCGATCACTGTCCCTCATCTCGATCGTTGGGTATAATTGAACTGCTGCCAGTGGCTACTCTTATAACCTGGTGTACAAGGTAGTCGCACCCCAAAAGAGATGGCTCCCCCAGACGCACGGTGGACTTACAAGAACTGAACGCCACCTCTATGAGGGAAGCCCATCACACCCCGTTCCCATTTAATCAGGTCTCCATCGTTCCGGCTCAGACAAGGAAAATAGTTCTGGACTCATACAACGGGTACCACAGCTCACCGCCTTCCCCAAACATACTCTGCACATATGCAACAGAAGCGAGGATGGTAATTCTTCGAGGCGACTACAATTGATGTCGTCGAACCAATCAGTTTAAACAAGGCTGCATTCATGTCCACTTACGAGGATGGCCTTAGACTGAGCCCTATCACATAGAATAGGATTGCTGCCGCGACAGTCATGGGTAAACAATATCGGACTCTGACGGGATATATACGGACTGATAAGCACAAGTCACAGCATGACCTCATGTCGTCGATTTCTCGGTTTTGGCCCATGCGCGAAGAATTGTACTTCGTCGAAGGAGTGCCGATCAAGGACGTATGTAACTCTGTCGCCCCGTCCCAGCCTAAGGAGCCCTTGATGCCGCCGTCTAACCCTGAAATCCCATTCCAACAAATCGTGATTAACTTTTTCGACTTACACGGTAGAAATTATGTTATATATGCAGATCGGTACAATGCTTGGGTGGAAATGGCCCTAAAGATATCTGAAACGGCCAGAGCAGTGTCCGCCACCCTGAGAACATGGTTCTGCACCTGAAGAACTTTCGTCCGACGGGGCACCACCTTTTGATTTTAAAGAATACGACACGTTCCTTAAGCACTGAAGAATATCGAAACGTATTTCGTTCGCTTACTGCCCACAAAGCAATGGTCTAGCAGAACTGGAAGTCAAAACGGCTAAGCGTATAGTCGCAGACAACACGGACAGCTGTGGTCGGCTGTGTCTCGATCGTGCAGACCGTGCTTTGATGACCAAACGCAACACTCCCGTTCAGGATCTTGGCATGGCTCCGGCTATGATGTTATAAGGCCGTTTTATTAAAAACTAACTCCCTGTACTATGGGGCAAATACCAGATACGTAAGAAGTGGAGATAAATTGGTGAACTGGGAATGGCAGCCATAGCTAAATGACATGCGGAATGAATACTTTACAATGAACATTGTCGCCCACACCGGCAATTATAAATTGGGGATCCTGCTTCTTTACTGTCTTGAAAAATGAAGGTCTAGTGGAAATATTCTTTGCATTAATGCATTTGGCTATGAAATAATTTAAAAGTTTTCCTTATCAACACAACCTTGTAAATGAACGAAATATAACTGAATATTTCTTTATATCTTATTTCAAAAATTTGTATAATTTCGAAATGTGTTTTGTCTTTTGTTTTCATGTCATGGATAATGCATTGAAGGGAAACGCCTCTCCCCAACCTACGTGTGCTAAGTCGTTTTTTAGCCAGTCGTCAGCCTGGGTGTAGGAGCATTAACAGTGGGCGGAGAGACGGGCTAGCCTCAATATCCCAGCTGAAATATGGAACCGGCAAACCATTGCACTATTTTGCTTTGAATGTCAGCATGAACCGCTATTACACACAGAAATGGGAGGAGTGATGAACACAGAGGCAAAAAATACCCGTTTCCCCAGTAACCGTGACGGAAGCGTCTCTTTCTCGACCACTGTTTTGCCTCAATCTCTGACTCATGTTGTATTACGATGCTCTGCCCTCTTGGCAATTCTGATCCCGCTATAGTATCTGTAAACATCCCCTTCCCTTCCTCTCCCTGACATGGCCCTTGTCATATAGGAAGAAACTGAGTAACTACCGACACCGAGGTTCGAGCGTAACACTCTGGACTTATGAATATATGTTTTCCGCCAGGTGTATAAATAGCGGTGTCAGGCTACTGACTGCAGTGATTACTGAGTGACTATTGTGTGGAACTATCCAGTCGAATTAGTGTGAATTATTGTGCGTCGATTATTTGGGTTTTGACTTATAATTTATCGGATGTCAAGCTCAGTCGCGCTACTAACAAAGTATTCATTGAAATGGTTAATTATCTTTGACTGAGTTTGAATTCTTTGTTCTTGTTACGTATTTATTTGCGGTTGTAATTAAATACTGTTTTATGTAACATTGAAGAGTTGGGTTATACTTTAGCGGCCTCCGTACGTCACGAAAACACTCTTATCAACAGAATGTATTTCTGCTATCAATGAGCAGATTCGAACTCATTCAGTGATTTCCTTTGAGACGTCCCTTTGAATGTGGGTTTTACACACCCCATTCAGAAACGCGCGGCTGAGGTCTCCACCTGGGTGAAAGCCGGCATCGATGACGTCATTCCACCTCGGAAATACGGAAGTTAAACCGCGTTCATCTCTCTGTTTTTCTCCTGCTTGCTCCCCTGCTATAGGAATTACTTCTTCCGACTCTACTCGGGCGACAACCCCGATTGCAATAGATGTCTTTTTGTCTTTGCACGGAAGAATGCATGGGTGTCCTCAATGAAGCCAAATTACTGTTTGCTGAGAAAATGAAGTTCAAATTCTGTTTTAAGAGATTATTGGCGGCTCTGCAAGAGTGTGCTGAACAACAGCAAATCCTCAATCCTCTGTTTAATCAATTCAAAGTCCTGTCATTTACAGCAGATAAATATAAATGCTTTGCTCGGAAATTTTTTATCCAAATCAACACTCGACTCATCTGGAGTACCCTTACCGGATTTCTACTGAGTGATATGTGCCTAACACCGTCGCTGGTCTCGGACATCAATTCTAAATTAGCACCCACACCGCTCCATAAGGCAAGTGGAGGTGATGGAATACCAGCCGTTGTCCTAAAGAAAAGAGCTCCTGATCTGTCACCAGTTCTCTACAAACTCGGGCTGGTGCATAATTATCAGGCGTTTTTGTAGGCGAGTTATTTGTTAATAAAAATTGCTCTTTTGTTTACTTTTTTTAATAAAAAATATTTTATTCTCAGGTTATAAAAATGCGCGTAGTTAATCATACGCTCCGGAATAATCATCTAAAGATGTTACTGCGGAATTGTTGTATTTCTTTTTTCATAATAAAAACTTGTTCAAAAACGCCTGATAATAATGCACCAAACCAATATATAACTACTGCCATGATGCTTCCTGCCTTCCAGCTTGTTGGGAGTCCTCGTCTGTAGTCCCTGTTTTTAAGACATCTGGCGAATCGTCTGAGCCCTGTAACTACCACCCTATCAGTCTCTTACCGCTTTTCGACAGTCTTTGAGGATTTAATTTGTTATGGTCCAATATCCTCGTCGCCACTGTTATGGTCCAAGGTTAGGACCAAGGAAGAACAACACGAACACAAGAGTAGAAATAACAAAGATATATTAAACAGAATAATAATACAAGATGTTGAAAGTGTTAGTATAACTGTCAGTCTAGTTTGGAGTGAACTACTATAGGCTCGACTCGATTCCGTCTCCCCTCTTGAGAGGTGCAGTCTTTATAGTGTCAGGAAGAGTTCACTGTCGTTATAGGTAATGTCCCATAACATCCGCCTCCCAAAGATTTTACCTCGCAGGGGTCTTTAATATTTTTCATCTTTGGATTAATCATCAAAGGCTCTGTAAATTTTCTTTTTCTGCTCGATTTCCGCGGTTCTGACATTGCTTGAGGCCTTTGCATACCGAATGTGTCGAATATTGTGTCCATAAGTTCTTCCTCTTCCTGGGGTAGACCGTTATAATCCTCTAACAGCCTCTTTCTGATTTGATTTAAGTGCCTTTTATGCGATAACTTAGGACCCTTAATTATGTAAATGACGTTCCCGATTCATTTCTCTATTGTACTTTGCTCCCAGTAGGATGTATTGTTTTTGTACATTTTAAAAAAACTTTCTCTCCTGGGTTAAATTTTCATTTTGGTACAAACAACATAGGTGACTGCTTTGTCTGTTTTGGCAGTAATTTATCGAATACCGATCTAATTTTTCGGGCGAACATCACTTCCGTGGGTGATAATACCGATGGCGTAGTACTGTTCGGTGTAATTCTATATACTTGTAAGAATTGTTGTAAAACCTTTTCTGTTCGTATATCATAAGCTTTCCTTAGTGCTCTTTTTAGTGTATCTACAAACCTCTCCACTTGCCCATTTTATCTTGGGTGATATGGCGGGGATTTGATGTGTTTCACTTGAAAACTTTCACAAAATTCTTGAAAATCCGCAGATGTAAATTGTGTCCCATTATCGGTGACTAGACAATCAACCACTCCGAAACGAGCAAACAGCTCGTGAAGGCAATTTATTGTAGTCTCAGAAGTAGGTTTTCTACAATGAAATACTTCTGGCCATTTGCTGTAACTGTCTACTACAATCAAGTAGTAAAAACCATGTATTGGACCTGCGAAATCTACATGGATTCTCGACTACGGTCGATCTGTCTTAGGCCATGGCTTATAGATGATGGGCGGTGCCTTGGCTGCTAAGGAACAGACCTTGGATTTTTCCACCATTTGTATAATATCTTGATCCATGTTTGGCCAGTATACGTAACTTCGCATTAAAGATTTCATCCTGTTCTTTCCTGGGTGGCCCATGTGAAAATCCTTGAGGATTCACTTTTGTAGCGTTTTCGGGATGACTACCCTTTCATTATATAGCAGAACATTATCACATAACGAAAAACAGTCTGATATATGTTTATCTTTTCCTTCAATTTTTGTTTTCGTTTGCTTTATAAATTCGTCATTCACTGCTTCGTTTCTTATTGCCTGTAATGTGACGGGGAGGTTTCGAATTGTACTATATAATGATGTTCTAATATCTTCCTCATCTCGTAGAGCTGCAATTACGGGATCTTCCAATGGCTCCGTTTTCTTTGGTATGAGTCTCGAAAGACCATTTGCATGCCCGATTTTGTTTGATGGAAGATACTCCAATTTAAAGATATAGTTCAATAGAATTGTACCCCATCTCAGCAATCTATTAGCACTGTAAACAGGTAGACCTTTCTTTGATCAAAATATTGTCAATAACGGCTTGTGATCCGTCTGTAAGGTGAAAAGTCTACCGTAAATATATCTGTGGAATCTCGTAACTGCAAAAATAATCCTCAGCACTTCTTTTTCGATTTACGAGTAATTTTGTTCGGCTGGTTATAACGTTCTTGACGCATGCGCGATGTGTTTTAGTGTCCCATCCGGCATTTTATAAAGTATACATGCCCCAACACCATAGACACTCGCATCACTCGCGACTATTATTTCCAATTTTGGGTCATAATGCGCTAAAAATAAATCTGCTGTTAGAGTCTTAATGATTTTGTCGAACGTTTTCTGACATTCATCTGACCATTCCCAAACATTTTCCTTCTTCAACAGTTCGTTTAGGGGTGCGCGTATTTTGCGCATGTTAGGAATAAATTCTTGATAGTAATTTACTAAGAGCAAGAAGCTTTTTAATTCGGCTACATTTTTTCGAGCCGGCATTTTTATTTATTGCCGTGGCTCTTTCTGGGTCTGGTCTTCTTCCTTCTTCGTCAATAATATGGCCCAGATATTTTATCTCCTTCATAAAGAAGTCACATTTATTTTCCTTTACCTTAAAACCGTAGTTTTGTATCCGCCTGAAAACCTCTTGAACGTGTTTCCAGTGGTGTTCAATATTTTTGCTATTTATCAGAATGTCATCCAGGTATGCGATCGTGAAATCCAGTCCGCCTATCATAGTGTCCATTATTTGCTGAAATATCGCCGGCGCGACCTTGATCCCGAATGATAATCTCTGGAACTTATATAATCCTTTATGTGTGTTTATGCACAACAACCTCGAGCTTTCCTCATATGCTGGTACTTGTAGGTATGCTTCGCTCAAGTCTATCTTTGAGAAAAATTTTCCTCCGTTAAATTTTGTGAAAACTTCCTCTGGACTAGGGAGAAGATTGTGATAATCCTTAATCGCTGCATTAAATCCCGTCGAGAAATCAGTTCATACTCGTATCTCACCCGATTTCTTTTTCACGTAAACCGTAGGTGCGGCCTATTGACTATATTCCACCTTTGTCAATATACCGGTTTTCACGAGTGTATCTAACTCTTGGTCTATTTTTTCTAATGATTCGAAAGGTACATTTATTTTCTTCTTGAAAAAGGGTTGCACATTTTCTTTTAGTTCGATTTTTGCCGGCATTTTTTTACACCTCCCGAGGCCGGCTGAAAATACTTCGGGGAAACTCCTCCTTTAATTTCACCTTTAATTTCTCTGCCTCGGTCGATAAACTTTTCACTTTTTGGCAGAACGTATTTATCGGTAAATCCCAGAGGTCAAATTTCTGCATCCAGACAGTTCCAAATACATTTTCCGTATTTTTTAGAACATACATTTTTAATTTCTTGTTCATTCCGTTGAATGTCACATTTGTGATAATTTCCCCCTCGAATTTGAGGCTTTTTTATCTGTTCTCAACATGGTCGGTTTGTTTAATTTCTTCCATGTCTGTAAGCTAATAATGGTTAAATCTGATCCGGAATCCAATTGTAGTCTGATTTTTTTGTTTAACATTTCTACTTGTCCATATTTTCGTATATTTATCTCGTCCGCTTGGTCAGTTCTAGTAACTCTTACTCGTTTTTGCTTTCTTTCTTCGTTCTACAATGAGAACTTTTATGTCCTGCTTTATTGCACGACAGACAAGTCTTATTGCGGTATGGACAATCTTTGTACCAATGCAAAGTCGCACAGCGATAGAATGGACTGGGTGGTAGTTTCTTCTGAAATTTCATTTGACTTTTTGCAGAAGAATAATTTGTTTGGTTTGTTTTTGAGGAGGGAAAAAGTGTTTGTCGTTGTACTTTTCCTATGTGCGCGACGCCAGACTCTTCTATATCTTTCGAGTCCTTTTTTATGCTTATACATCTCTGACCGTCCTCGGCCAATTTTTGTAGCGTCAATTCTGGTTCACGCTGAAGTTTTGTTAGAATTCACCGTCTGATTTCCGCATCTTTAGTCGAAACCAGGCCTTGGAGGAAAATCAAACATTTACAATTATCACGGCTGAGTTCAGATAACTTAGTCATCACTGTGTTGGTTTACTATGGAAGTGAATGTTATATAGTCTTCGTTATCCTTTTTTGTGAGATTTAAACATTTCCACTTTTGTGGAATAGTGAAGTGTTCGGACTAAATAATTCTGTTAAAAGTTTCACGGCTTCCTTTAAAGTCAACTCATTCGTTTTCCTCGGTAGGATATACTCTACGAATTTAGTGTATTCGCTTGACCCTAGTTTCCTCAGTAGTAGACGTACTTTTTTCGCGTCTGTCCAATTCCCGCAATCAAACTCATATGAATCTTCATATCTTCTGAAGTAAGGCTGCGAAGGGTTTGTCTTCGTCCGGTGCATAAGTGAAGTCTTCGATAGAGATCCATATAGCATTTTGCGAGAATGCCGCTTCATTTCCAGAATTTTGTCCTTTATTTATTACTGCCCGTAGTAGTAATTCTTATAGTTCGAGTTGCTTCTCTTCTTTTTTCTGTTGAATTTCTAATTGTTTTTCTTCGAGCCTAGTCTGTCTTTCCTCATTTTTTTGTTGCTGCTCGAATTGCATTTTCATTAGTTCCAATATGGTTGCCTTAAAGTCTTCCATGTTTACACCGTAATTTTGTGTAACTGTTTTTTCCTCAGGTCTTTGTCGCCTGTTGTTCTGGAACCTTAGTACGAAAAAAATTTCCTGCGTAGAATTCAATTCGTGTTTTCGTTACCACTCTTAAGGTTGGTGTCCAAAAAACTTTTTCTTTTTTTTTTCGCGTAGAACTTGTTTTCTTTTCTCAATACAAACAGAAGAAGAGAAATAACAAAGATATATTAAACAGAATAATAATACAAGATGTTGACGGTGTTAGTATGACTGTCAGTCTGGTTTGGAGAGAACTACTATAGGCTCGACTCGATTCCGTCTCCCCTCTTGAGAGGTGCAGTATTTATAGTATCAGGAAGAGTTCACTGTCGTTATAGGTAATGTCCCATAACATAATTAATGCTGAAGTGGTTAAGCATCTTACCTTTCAAGACATACTCTCTGACAATATGGATTCAGGGTTACTCGATCTACCGCTGATGTGCCCATGACCGTAACTGAATATATATATATATATATATATATATATATATATATATATATATATATATATATATATATGTTGGCCCGTCTTTGATTTCCCTACATTTCTTTTATCCTTCCCTCTCCGTTAGTTAGTGACCTTCTTAATTCTGGCTATAGGCAGAATACAGAGGCCGCTCTTTTTGTGTTGTTGGTTGGACGGGTCCTACTAACATCAGTTATTTTTAGTTTAAATATTTTGTTTTATTGCAGCTTGGTTTTGTGAGTTCATCCCCTACCCCTCATTTCATATCACAATATTTTCATATATTTTTGTAAGGAAAAAGCACAAAAGATATTTGGACAATATGTATATAAAGACATTGTTAGTTTATGGTGCTTTCTGTGGATTCCATGTGAATATGTGGTATATATATGGTGATGGATGAGGTCTTGGAATAAATTATAATGGATCTATATTTCATGAATCTGATTAGCTAGGTATACGTTACTAATTTTTTCCAACCTTACCCCCACCTCCCCTTCGGCCTTGTGCGACATATGTTATATTTAACATCAATAAATATACTTTGTATTCTTATTAGCTCTTAGCTCCGTCGTGGGCCACTCTGTTCATTAAAGCCTTTGTCAAGTTACATCTTTAGTTCTGTTCCTTTTTACTCAATACTTCATTCTGAATAAAGATAACAAGAGTATATTTCTTATTGCTTCTGAAATTGTTTAAATATTGGGTTCGTTTCTTCAACAAATTTGAAATATTAGGATTTATTTTAATTATCCCCTGTTAAATAAAAAATCTCCTGAAATTAAGTTCATTAAGGAAATATGGTAAATCTCACTTATGCATATGCACGTGCATCTGATATAGTGAAATAAACAAATTTATATCATGAAGGACCTGAGTTGGGAAGATATAGAGACAGAATTTTTGTGGGTTCCTGTGAATATGTGGTATTGTAGCATATGCACGTTTGAATGGTGATAGATAAGTTCTTGGGGTGAATGAGTAAATTGTAATAGATGAATGAGTTTTAGGGTACTTAATGTTGACCAAACTTACCTCGTGCTCACTTCGGCCTTGTGCCAGATTTGTTATATTTAACATCAATAAATATACTTTGTATTCTTATTTGCTCTTAGCTCCGTCGTGGGCCACTCTGTTCATTAAAGCCGTCGTCAAGGTAGATCTTTGATTTTGTTGTTTATCACTCCAACCTTAATTCTCAGTAAAGAAAAATAACAACAGTATATATATATATATATATATATATATATATATATATATATATATATATATATATTACAGTGGTTTGAGCAATGCCAATGATGCCTGATAGGACTTCCTTCAACATTAATTCTGAATAAAGAAAAGCAACAACAGTATATTTCTTATTGTTTCTGACCTTGTTTAAATATTGCGTTTGTTTATTCGCCAAATTTGAAATCTTACGACTTCATTTAATTATTGCCTGTAAAACAAGAAAAATCGCCAGGAATTAAGATCAGTAATGATACATGGAAAATATCACTTATGCATATGCACGTGGAGCTAATATAGTGAATTTAAACCAATTCATCTCGCTAAATAACAGATTTGGCAAGTGAGAGAAATAGAAAAGATATAAAAAATTGAACCTTTAAAGAAATATTTTATTAGAACCTGTTTGGATAATCGGTTTGGATAATCGATAATAGTGAACGTTACTGTGAGGATTTAACAAGGGAGATAATTCATGATCTTTTTTTTCTGTGATAGGCTTTTCCTTTGTTGTTTCTTTCATCTGGAAAGACTGACAGATCCTAGAAAATCAAAAAGTATTCGTACCTTGTGATAAGACAATATATTCTTCATGATAATTTGACCAATGACATTCATGTCTGATGTGACTCACTTCAAAATTAATTGTGCAGAAAGAAAAGCAACAAAAATATATTTCTTATTGTTTCTGAGTTTGTTTAAATATTGGGTTTGTTTCTTCGCCAAATTTGGAATCTTCCGATTTTTAAAGAATTATTGGCTGTAAAACAACATAAAAAGACCTGAAATTAACTTTAGTAAGGATATCTGGTAAATTTCACTGATGCATATGTGAGTGGGGCTAATATAGTGAATTTAAACCAATTCATCTCGCTGAGTACAACAGTTGGCAAGTGAGAGAAATAGAAAAGATATAAAAAAATTGAAGCTTTGAAGCAATATTTTATTAGAACCTCAGACTGGCTACTGAAAGTAAAATAAGAACAACAATTCTTACAAAAGAGCCACAATTCATATCAGGAGGCGCATTTATTTTCCATAAGGGTTTTTTTTTCAATCTTACCATGATTTTTAAATATATATTCCAGGGGAACATCGTATATCCGTACTAAGTAGATAGATAGATAGATAGATAGATAGATAGATAGATAGATAGATAGATAGATAGATAGATAGATAGATAGATAGATAGATGTCATTGCTATCAGATATTTTATATAACATAACTTTACAGAAATTATTTTTATAAAATTGATATATAAAGAACATTCTATTTTCTGTATTTAGTGTCCAAATTAAAAAAAATGTGTCAGACTTATTCTGTTTTTGTCTTCATTTTTCTGCAAACAACTGAGAAACACTTTCTGAAAAGAAAGACCGTCAGAAACAAAATCACGAAACCTGCCGCAAAAACAACGGCCAAAATATCAAGCATTAAAAACTCATACAATGGAATGTCTTGAATCTGGGATCTCAAGTGATCACCTCCATATTTCAGGATATCAGTTACAAGACGGGCCACTCTGGCCGATGGGAGATCTTGGGATCGAAATATTTCGCTCATCTTTGCAATGCTTTTCTTATATTTTGGATTCTCAATGACTTCCTCGATATTTCTGACCAACTCCTCTACTGTGAAATTATTAATGTTCATCGGGATTCCAAAACCTTTTGTTTGTATATTTTGACTATTAAATGGCTGATCTGAAAAAACTGGAAGTCCAATCACGGGGACAGCATGATACAGACTTTCATGTAGACCATTGTTACCACAGTGAGTAATAAACAATTTGGTGTTTGGATGGCCAAGAAGATCATTCTGGGGCAGCCATTTTGTTAGCAGAACATTTGGACGGGAATAAGAAGAATTTGAATGTTTCCAGACGACATCGTATTTGATCTTACTGAACGCTTCTTCCATTTTCTTTACGTGAATGCCCCAACTGACAAGACTTCCTGGCGATACAACGATGACTCCATGTTTAGAAGCATTAACAAATTCAAATATTTTTCCTCTAAGAGGGTTTGCCGGTTGAACACCAATTCCTCCGATGTATTTGACATTTGGAAGCGCTGGTAACGCTAGATGAAGAAAGTGATCCGAATCAATAATGTACAGTTCGACTTGTCGTATGAATTCATCAAAGGGAATATCCGGCCGTTCGGGGGCATAGTATTTAATATTTTTGCCTGGAGATCCATCTGCGGGATTGGTGTAATCCTGAAGATGCTTCCATACATTCTTGATCTTCGTAGAAAAAGATGATACATTCGACTGGAAGAGGAAAAAATGTGGAAAAACTGAAATTGCCCAGGGTGTTCGGTGAATGTTTATTTGATTTCTTAAACCCAGGAGCATGAAAGGAATGTCAAGTCTGTACGCAAAAATAGCAAGACAATTGCTCTCAAAGTTTGAACCAACGATCGCTAGAGACGCATTGAACGATTTCAAACTTAAAAAAATGTCTTCGTCTAAAAGATAACGATCACAGAGTTTATGGAGAGCAGTTAATGCTTCCTTGATCGAATATTTATCTGGCGAAAGTAACACGCCAGACATTATATCATTGTATATCTTAAACTCTGGAAACTCCTCTGTTATGACGAAGTTGACCCCATTATTTACTGGACCAAATTTCCCACCAAATTTCTCAGTAATAAAAATGTAGCTATTGTGTCCATAATTGGTCAACTCTTCAGCCACTTTCACCATTGGCTTGATATGGCCATAATAAGGTACGGACAAGAAAAGAAGATTCTCCGCGCAAGTTAGTCTCTGTGATAGAATAGTGACAATTATGACAAGAAAAAGTTGATTCGGTTCCATTGTGAGAAGTTCAAACTGATTTAGATTTAAAAACTAATAGAACACGATAAACCTGCAAAAGAAAAAATAACATTTTTAGAAAGACATAAACATTTTGTCTAATAGTAAAACAATATCATTATATGCAGAAAATCAAAATTGCTTCAAGAATTCGCTAATTTTTTCATATTTTCAGTGTATAACAAAAAAGGTTTTTGACAGAATCATGAATAAATATAAAAATGAATTCGTAGTGTAATTGATAACGGCACTGAACATGTAATCAAAGAGCCGAGTTCAAATTCCAGTCGGTTTTCTTTTTTTTTTTTAAGCGTATCACCCCAAGCAAGGCTGGAGGCCACTATCACGCAAGGGGTTATAGAAGGGTTGGAGGAAGAGCAGATAGGAGTGGTAAAGGAGAGGATGTGGTGAAAGTGAAAGACAGTGGGTCGATCAAGGCAAGGGGGTTACAGAAGATTTGGAACGAGAGCAGATAGGAATGAAAAATAAAGGATGTGGAGAAGGGAAGTGGATAGATCAAGGCAACTGGAGATGTCGATTGACGCTACACTTAGTTATATTCATTTACGAGAAAGAAAGGTATGAATCCATTGAGAATCCTTGAGAAAGGTATGAATCCATCTCTTCTTCTTCCACCTGCTTGAATAGCAGGATAGATTGGGTCCTATAACGTTGGTTGGCAACCAGTCTACCACAGAAAGAAACGGCAATATATTACGGGAAGTCCTTCTGCTTAGTCAGTCATGAATCGCAAGAGACGTGATCACCCAAGTGTGTATCACGTATGGCACTTAACTGACTGACTGACTGATATGTATCTATCTTCAAAATTCTTGTTGCTTTAAATTTAAGGCATCCAATCATGTAAAATATTTTTAAATGGAAGAGAAACAATGAAATTAGTAATAAGATTAATTAAATGTAATTTGTCTTCAAAATGCCCTGTGCTGATTGATTTGTACGGTCTTTAATAATATAAAACATAGACCAGATAAAATAATGAAACTTATCAAAATGAAGTACGTATATTTTTCTTTAAAATTCCTTTTGTTCTTTCATAACTAAGACTACTTTTAATACATGTCTTCTACCAGATAGACTAATGAAAGTAGAATAAAGTTGAAAGAAATTTATATTTTATTCAAAATTATATACTATCGTAGTCCCAAAGTAAGTGACCAATTCTACTCTTTCAAAAGTAATACATCTAATCGCTTATTGTGGAACGGAGGTAGCATTAATAATTCAAGATTGTCAGCATTTAGTAATAGACATTTTTCAAATATTCCTTACAGTGTTTAAAATTATTTTTTAATCAATTCACTCGAAGCACAGCAATAAAACCACAATTACTGAGTGGGAAAATATCAGAAAAATAAAAATATTATGAAGGAACGAGAACAATAGAAGAACAGGAATTAAGACGACAGAATATAACGATTGACATTGTATTTAAATTTTTGAAGGTCAAATTTAACTGGAAAGCAAAAATCCGGAGTATAGTTCCACAAGGAAAGGAGAAGGAACTGTTAGCATAGAAATTATGTTAATAGCTAACCATTTCAACATGTGGTATGACATTACTGTCAATCCAGTCCTACGCTTCAATTCGTGAAGTCAAGGTAGAAAACAGGAAATCTCATCAGAAGAATTACCATGAAGATATTTATTGAAAAGGCACAGGGATGCTACGATATGAAGGGAAAAAGTGACTGAAGCCGTGATGCCACATCAGGACCAATAACATTGCAGATTATTTGAATTTTATCAAGCATCTCTAAATACACAGCAGAAACACTAGCCCAAACCAGCCCAGACCAGACATGACATTTATGACGTGTGTATAATAATAATAATAATAATAATAATAATACATTAAAATAGTAAACATCTTGCAGTTCATTATTTGAAAAACCCTCTGAAAGCAGAATTTCACAAAATCCATTTTATGAGAGGTTAATCCAATTTGCTTTCAGAGTCAATGAATGGAATTTTTTTTAAATCTCTTCTTTGGTGGGTTACTACTTTTGAAAAGAAAATTTGTGCTGTAATTTTTTTGATGCAATTTTTTTATATTTTGGTCGACTGTTTATTCTCTGAGTGATGTGGAAGATATTTATTATCACTTTTAATCTTAAAACAACTATTTGTATTTCAACTATAAATTTTGTAACACTGCAATTTATTATAGCGTTCTGGTCGATAGGCAGCTTAGGTCCATGAACGCATTAACCTGATATCTAAAGACACAATTTTCCAGGTAGAAAATATAGAGATCACTTCCTCTTGAAAAAACCCTACTGCGTATTCTAAAAGCAGTCTCTTGTCAACACGTAAATCTGACATTACCACTGCAGTAAAATAAATTATCCAGAGGGTCACAGTGTTAATTTCTACCTGGGACAAAAATTGGTAATCATTTATGAAGAGTTCCTCAGATGACCATTAAAAGTAGTAGGGCTTCTTGTAGTTCCATCAGTGTACTTAAAATCGGCTCCAAAAGAAAGCTCATTTTGAATAGTTAATAGTATGCAATTTCATTTTCAGTCTTTTTGCACCGGAGCTGTACAAATTCTCTGCTTCACAACTGGTGTTTGTACAAGTGTTATTCACAACATTTGCCTTAATGTTATTTATGCTGTTGAATTCTTCTAAATAAGCAGCAACATTCTCAGTTAGAACACCATCTGTTGCACCAATGTTAGGGACAACAATATCGGTGAGACATCTAGCGTAGATCTAGGCATAGCTAACCGGTTTGAAATAGCGCTGTAACTATTTCCCGACTTGTGGAAGTTCTGTCTCAAGTCAAAGATAAGCTCCTTTGTTTTCCCTATCGTGTTGCTAACGTAAGAATAACAATGGTGACACTATGTACGACGTGATTGTCTTTGCTGTAATTATCACAAATATTCTACTGAACAAATAGAAGATTTCACCGATAAAATAATTATGTAAATTACCAATACTTGCACGAATCAATCAATTTAAAACTATATTTTCTAATGTACGAATAATTTTTTTTTCTATTTTGCATAATTCACCTGTCAAATTTGTTGTAATTAACCTATTGTTCTAAAAATTCTGTTTTATTGTTCTTTTCTTGTGCTTATTAACATGTAAAAAACCTGGCATCATACGGGCATTAGATTCTGAGAAATGGATAAAAATATTCAAACTTGATGGGCGTACGAATAATTTTGTCGTTGACTGTAAGACCACAGTTCGAAAGTGCAGTTCAGCAAAAGTGTTGAATAGTTGCTGGTTAAGTCCAGTGATGAACCTTCCGTAGTATTTTAACCGAAGTGTACGGATTATGTTTTTTGAGTCTGGACGATATGCATGCAGTAATTTCCTAAGCCAGGTAAGTTACGTGGACAGGTAAGCCGGAACCAAGAACCTAATGTAACCGGAATTTCAGGGCTGTTGTCAGCAGGTCCATTAACGCTGATCAACCAGGTGAGTTAGTTTTGGGATAGAGATGCCGGAAGTAGGGACCTATGTGTATCCGGAAGTTCAGGGCTGTTGTAAGCAAGTCCATTAACGCAGATCAACCAGATGAGTAGAGTTGAAATTATGGCCGGAAGTAATGAAGACCAGGAATGCCGGAAGATAAGGGTCCGTGGTAGCCGCAGGTAAGAGTCTGTGGTAGCCGGAAATAGTTTTAGGTCAGGATTACCAAAAGTAAGGACCGAGATATCCGGAATTTGTAAGGCCAATAATGCTGGAAGTATGGATCCGAGGTAGCCGGGAGTTAAAAAAAAATGGCAAGAGTGCTGGAAGTAAGAATGGATATGAAAACCCAACTAGCATCCAATTGCCAGAACAAAAATAAATGGGTACATAACTCGACCAGGGGGGCCTGCATTTCGCTTCCTCCTCGTTCTCCCTGGTTTGGCGAGAAGTCTCCGGCTTATATGATAAGGGAATATACTAACATTAACTGGCTCTGCCATTGCACTCACAAACAAAAGGAAATAAATCCAAAGTTTCAACGAAGTACAAAATTATCAACATGTTCCGGAAAGGTATTCAGACTAAGTTCGTAATACTGAAACAATTAAAAAGACATTAGCTTTATTATGATTCTAAATAAACTTGCTATATGAAAGGTAAATATGAAAGTAGAATAGAAACAAAGAGTATTACTTGCCTAAATGGAAACATAGTCTCTTCCAAGGAAATAAATAAAACATACACAACATTTTGATTAAACACTAGTGACTTTGAAAATACAAAATTATGTATATTAAATAATTTTTACTTTAGTTTTCAAATAATTAAGTCTGTTGTATAAAAATACAAAAGGAATGAATTTCACGGTGACAAACAGTCGTTGAAATTTCAATATCGAATGTCATAAAAATAATGTCAAACGTTTATTTCTGGACTCGACATGAGTTTGTCCGTCATATTTATCTCCCTTAGTTTTTCAACTCAGCTGCCTGAGTTCTTTATGAGAGATGAGCTAATTCTTCTGATGAGAGGGGTCAGAATGTTTTTTATGGCTTTCACTGTCTATTCCTGAGATGGTGGGGCGCATTAGATACCTGTTTTGTAGGTTTCACAAAACAATAGATTAAATGATTTAGTTTTTCACCGTAAGGAGACTGACCACAATTTAGACATAAAAAAATACTACTCTGTTGAAAACAGAAAGATGAAACAACAAAGGATTTGCGGACATATGTATATATGAACTTTTTGTACTTCTTTTGGTGTAAGGAACCGGAGCCCCAACCAAGTGTATAAGAGTATTTTTTATATTTCCTGTGTATATACTCAAAAAAGATTTCTTAAAATCAATCATTACACATCGTGAATGAAACTGCAGATCAAATGTCCAAACAATTGTTCTGGCTTATGCATTTTTGATCGTGTCAATCCTTACATAGAATATATCAATTAGACATATTTAATTTCACTAAATATATACTTTAATCTAACAAGATAGATATAGTTCCTTTCAAAACTAAAACGATGTCAACAACTCTCGTATTGACAAACATCAAAATAGTTCAAATGTAAATAATCACTTTTTTCCCAATATTTTGTTTTCTGTGAAAAGTTTGCCTTTGGTCGATTCATGTTATGTAACTTCTAAATTATTTTTCTTTAATCTAAATAGAAAAGTTATCGAACAGTCCGAATTTATATAATCAAACATTCAATTATTTGATGATGGTGATAGAAAAGTTGATCTCTTACCTTGAGTAAAACGTGGCAAATTCAGAAGAGTTGCTATCTGGTAAATAAGCCCACCCTGTATGAGATGTCCCAAAAGAGAAAATCACTTTTATATTAGTAGCTATATTAATGAGTATGTTTTTTGAAATTATATTAAATATGGCTTTGTTGTCGTCTTCTTGCCGGAAATTACCGAGTGCAATGAAGAGAACAAAAAAGGGCTTGGTTTGATTCGTTCTGGGGCAGCAATTTTTTCCCACGCTTTTCATATATTTAAAAAAGAAGAAAAATAAAAGAAATATAAAATGAAGCTATAAACGATCGTAAAAATTAACACAGCGCTGCTCCATCGCTATTTCAAGACGATGTGTTTTGACAAACGACATTCTTTCGTTTCACCACCTTCTGACTTTTAACAGCCAGGACCCGATTAAATCTATCAAGACTAAGTGGCATAGCGAAGAATTAACCCGAAAAAGTGTGAATCGCCCGCCATTTCATTCCTATTCGAATAATAACTAAGTTCCATTGCCAATCTACTTCCACGAACTGTTGCTTCGTGAAACAGACTCCTGGTAGTTTTTTTTATCATTCCCTGTAATCTTGACCTCTTCAAGTCAAGGGTTAACCATTATCCTTCGTGTATAACCACACTAATTTTACTTCTTAACTATTCTTATATTCATGCAAAACCACAGAGTAAACCTCTACCTTGATGGCTCTTGAGAGTTGCATTGAGTGAGCATTCTATGAAAATGAGACTATGTACCAATCGTAAATTTTGACAATGAATTTCGCCCTGTACAAGCTCAATTGGCACAAATTATGAAGATGCGTGGAGAAGATAACGCATAAACCTAGATTTGAACAAGATTCTAGAGATCGAGAAAGCATCCACTTGAGAGTAGATTCCACAAGGTAGCGGTTCGTGGTAAGAAGTGGCTCGATGGAAATTTACATCTCATCAATGGAATACGAATGAAGGTTTACGACAATGTGCGTGCTATGGCGGGTCTTAGGTTAGCACTGGTGGAACTAAGCAATGTAGTACTGCTGAATGTTTTCCATGGAAATAGCGATAGAGCAGTGTGAGCGTTGTAACCTCTCGTCGGGTGGGAAATAGATCATCATCTACATGTAAGGGGAGACACTTTTGGATACAATCGAGGCAGGAAAGAGAAAACTGGACGAAATTATTTTCGGTACGATCTGGCATTAGCAAATGTAGAGGTTAAGTATGAAGAGTCTGGTAATTTTTTATGCATTTCACCCCAAGCAAAGCGGGAATGTCACTAGTACGCAGAGATTTACAGAGAATGTGAGTGATAGAAAAAAAACCTGGATATAGGGAGGATTTACGAAAGAATAAGAGACAGCATTATTTTCGGCCAGATCTGGCTCTTGTAAAGGTAGCAGAAGAATGCCACTAGTACGCAGAGGGTTATAGAGAATGAAAGTTAGAGAAAAGACTGGGTATAAGGGGTGGGGGTGAGGAACGTATAAAAGATGGACGGGGTTCAAGACAACAGAAGATGACGATTGACGATGCACTTAACTTTTTGAAGATTGTAGTTATCAAAGAAAGATGTAAGTGGAAGGGAGTTCTACAGGTGGGAATTACGAGAGAAGAGACTGATGGAGTAGAAGTGGCGGTTACATTTGACTATTTCAACAGTAAAATGGTGTTACTAGTAGCAAGCTTAATTTCATATAGTCTGTGCATAAGGAGAAAAAAACTAGTCAGAGCTGTTGCCAGGAAAATATTTGTAGAAAAGACTGAAGCAAATCACGTCACGTCTTTGAGAATGTGACTGAAGTCTAGATATCGATTACATTGCAGATCCTTTTTGGATTTTGTCAAGAATCTCGAGGTGAACAGCAGGTGCACCAGACTAGATATAGCGACAGTATTCAATGCACGGACGAATGGTAAATTTGTAAATGTACTCTGACGAGACAAACCTGGCACGACACAATAAACCAACTTTCCGTGCAGTAGATGTAGCTACTGATTCAATGTAGTTACTCCACTTCAATCAGTTGAAAACGTAAGGCCAAGAAAGCGCAGTGAGACGCTTTCCTGGAGTCGAGCATCTGCCATGCTGATGGTGGGCAGGGAAGTTTCTTTATGGTGGTTAAATAAGAGCAATTCAGTTTTGTAGGCATTAAAATTTACAAGCCATTTCCTGCCCCAGTTAACCACTGATTGGAAATTCTATTCAAGAGCAGAAGACAGGGTAACTTTGTCAGCTCTGATGGATTTGCTATTGAGACAGGAGTAAATTTTAGTGTCATCTGCATAAATGCGTACTTGGGAATTGATGATATCAGGGTTATCATTGTTGAAGATCAGAAACAGCGTAGGACGCGGATAAAACCTTGGGGGTATCCGCGTCCGTTTCAAAGGATGTGAAAGCGATCCCGTTCAGAAAGGCCTTCATTTCACGATTTGGTAGTAGTGACTAGATTCAAGCAAACAATCGTCATATAATACAGTAGCCCTGAAGCTTACGTAGAAAACCAGCATTCCAAAGCCTGTCAAACGCCTTTGAGATATCTAGAACCACAACCCGAGCTTCGCCTTTATACATATCCAGTGATGGCTGTAAGCGCGTCAGCAGTAGACCGGGCAAAACTTAATCCATATTATCTGTCAAAGGGTAGGTCGTGAGAGGTTAACCACTTCAGCACTGATTAAAGCCTCGAATACTTTGCCGAAAAGCGGTAGGAGACTAATATGATGATAAGTATAGGAGTCAGATTGTTATTCAGTGTTCTTAAAAACAGAGTCTACAAAGTAGGACTTCTAACAAGCTGGAAAGCAGGAACCAGCGAGGTAACAGTTGTTGAGTTTGGAGAGTTCTGGATTCAGCTCGGGAGACCATTTCTGTAGGACGACGGCTGGTATCCAGTCACCTCCACTTATCTTATTGGAGACTAATTTAGAAATGATGTCCGCGTATCTCACTCAGGAGACCCTCTGTCCTATTGAGAAAATCAGGTGTGGATACTCCAAATAAGTTGATTGTTGAGATGGAAGAGAATTTCCGAGAAAAGCATTCAACCTTATCTGCTGTAGATGCCAGGACTTCGAATTGGTTGAATATAGGAGGGGTTGAGGATTTGCTGTTGTTCAGCCTATTCTTGCAGAGCCGCCAATAATCTCTAGAACCTAAATTGCGAGATGCTATACGTTGTTTCATTTTATCGGTAAACAGTAATTCCGTGCAAAGACATTAAGAGCAGAGACGTAGAGACTGATTGCAACTGACTTATCGCTCTGATACAGCCGGAAGAAGTGATCTCCGTGGGCGGTCGCGGCCAAGGATCCCGGTGAGAACCAAGGAGATGTTGTCATTTAACTTGGTATTTCCTTGCTGGAATGAAAGCATTGATGTCAGCTTTCACCCAGGAAGATACCTCAGATGCGCATTTCTGAACAGGATGATTAAAAAATTCATTCATTCCAAGGAACGCCACGAATGAAATCCCGGAACGGATCAGAAATCAGTTCGTTGATAACAGAAAGATATTCTGTTGGTAAAAGGTTCGTGTCTGGTGGGGGAGCGGAAGGTGATTGCAAACACTACCGCATGATCATAGATGCCAAGGGGGCAGATATACGTAGTACGACAAGGGTCAGCGGTAGAGGTTAAAAAGAGATCGAGAAGAGAAGAGTTTCCGTCAGGGTTACTGGGTAAACAAGCGGAGAAGTTAACCACTTGGGTGAGACATTGATTAATTGAGCAGTTAAGGGTTTCGATGCCAGCGAGTTCAGTAACAGAGTGTTTACGCCACATGGTATGGTTTACCATTAAATTCAGCGCACATGAATATGTTTGCAAACGGGTGTAGGGAGATGGCCAATTCTATATTATCGGAAATGCTATCGAGCACACAACAGGCTTCTGAGGAACGGGAACGGTAGAGGAAGTAGAGATAGCTGACTGAGTTATGCAGAAACAGGCGGAGACATATGCAGATGGTCTGGAGATTCAAGTGAGAGCTTCTTAGGCAGCGAGAGATGTTTCGCGGACATAAACTACCAGGCCATGTATGTGGACTTTAAAGTATTTTTAAGGTGAGGAAGGTGCCCAGAAATCGAGAAATCAGAGGAGGGGATTGAAAAGTTAAGGTTACTTTCGTAGAGATCTATGGTATCCAGAGTCTTTTCGAAGAGGAACGATTACACACTGAAGAAGTTGGTACAAATACCACAAATGTTGTAGAAAGTATCTTTAAGGAGTTTAGCTGTTTTTGTTGAGTGGTTTTAGGTTTATATCTTTGCTTGTTTATAGTCATGGTGTGTTATATAGGTAAGGAAAAGTCTAGGGTAGAATTAGTAATCGGCTATCTAATGCAACATGTGCAAGAAGGGAAGCGCCGCAGCCTGCAACATAGTGTGATCTTGAGGTTGCAGGGGTACCCTTCTATGCGCGATATGACACTGCAAGAACCCCGATATTATGCAGCTTTTGATTAGAGTAGCCTCTCTAGTCAGTAACTGCAGCAGGAAAACTGCCAACCCGGTACCTTCAGTATGAAGAGACACAAATCGCACACATCACAAGAGATTCACGACAGTACAAATACTAAGGCCAGATAAAAGGAAAGGTTCCGTGTGCCCCTTCCTAAAATGAAACAAGGGATGCTCTTCTACTCCTTTCCAAGAACAAATCAGTCAACCTCGGACCTGGCATCCAGATGAATTATTATAAATATTATTTCTTCACTTGTTCTATCTATCTATCTATCTATCTATCTATCTATCTATCTATCTATCCCAGTTTCTTTACATCTCTTATCTATCTCTCATTTAATATCTATTTATCTCAGTTACTTCACATCAACTATCTATCTATATGTTCATATCTATCTATCTATCGATCTATCTATCTATCTATCTATTGTCCCGTTGCGACGAAACAAACGAAAATCAATGTAAAAAGCAGCTGAAACTTGACACTCGTTTAATTTATTTAGGTTAATCTAAAACCGGTATTCAGAAAAAGGAAATCAGGTCTAGGGCGATTTTGATTAAACTGTTGGTATATATTAAGTCTACATATACTGGAGAACAGAATCTATAATAAGATATATAAGCCTGAATGAAAATACATGAGTCTTTCTGATATTGGTTGAATGGGGACAAAACAAAAACTGATAGATTAATGTAGAAGATTGCTTAGCGCTGAATATGTTTCTTCCGTGAATCCCGAGAATGAAGCATCCGCACTGTAGCGTCTGTTCTTCGAAGTCTTTCAGGGCATATATTTTGGAAGGGGGGGGGTCTCAGTATCTCAGCCTGTTTATTATCTATCTATCTATCTATCTATCTATCTATCTAAGTAAGTATATACGAGGATCCTCTGCAATATGTGTTAAAAAATATGACAAGATTGAAAACAACCTCTTAGAGAAGATAAAATATGCCTACTTATAAGAACTGTGATTCTTTTGTTAGGATTGTTGTTCTTAATTTACGCCGATTAGCCAATCCGAGGTTCTAATAAAATATTCTTTAAAGCTTCAATTCTCTATCTCTTCCTGTTTCTGTCACTTATCAACTCTGCTATTTTCCAAGATTAATTGGTTTAAATTCACTATATTATTTCCACGTACATAGACATAAGTGACATTTACCATACATCCTCACTGAAATTAATTTCAGGACATTTTGTGTTGTTTTAAATGCGATAATTAAAACAAATCGGAAGATTTCAAATTTTGGGAAAAACAAGGATTTAATTAACAGAGTGGCCCACGATGGGGCAAAGAGAAAGTAAGAATACAATGAATACAAATAAAAGAGTATATATATATATATATATATATATATATATATATATATATATATATATATATATATATATATATATATATCAGGTCATCCCATAAGTTCTGTTAGAATTTTGAATAAAGAAAACAAGTGACCAAATGTTACATTTAATTACAGATTCAATCAACAATGTATTTTCCCTGATTATCTATGACTTCCTTCCATCTATTAACAAGCTTACTAATTCCATTACTGTAAAATTCTTTGGGCTTTGATTCGAAGAACTCACAAATGTCAGTTTTAACCTCTTCCTGTGTTACAAAAGCTGTTTCTTCCAAATGATTCTGTAATCTACGAAACAAATGTTGGTCTGAATGAGCAAGGTCGGGAGAATAAGGTGGATGAGGAATTTTCTCCCAACCAAGTTCTTCGATCTTTTGTGACGTGATTCTTGTTGTGTATGGTCGCGCATTGTCCTGATGAAACATCACCCGTTTTCGATTCACTAGAGCAGGTCTTTTTTTCCTCAAAGCTTCGTTCAAACGCTCTAATTGCTGACAGTATATTTGAGCATTAATTGTTGCATTAGGTGGTAAGAATTCAAAGTGAATTATTCCTTGGCAATCCCAACAGATTGAAAGAAGAACCTTTTTTCCATGAAGTTCCCTTCTCGGCTGTGGCTGGGGTCCTTCCCCTTTACCAAGCCACTGTCTACGACGCTTAACATTTCGATAAAGGTCCATTTTTCGTCGCCAGTCACAAGTCTATCAAAAAAAGGTGAAACAAGTTGGCAAGAATGGAGAGAAGAGCAGATGTCAACTCGGGATTTAAGGTTGTTTTCAGACAATTCATGAGGCACCCATTTTCCAAGTTTAGGAACTTTTCGAAGTTGTTGAAGATGACGATGAACAGTTGTATGGTTTGAACTGAGAGCCACTGCCAATTCCTCAACTGATAAAGCAGGATTTTCTTCAAGGGCTGCTTCAAGAAGCTTTTCATCAAACTCAACTGGATGTCCAGTTCGATGTTCATCTCCAAGGGTGAAATCTCCACCTCTGAATTTTGCAAACCATCTTCTGCAAGTTCTCTCATTCTCACATTCCTCTCCATAAACTGAGCGAATGTTTCTAGCCGCTTCGGCTGCTGAGTTTCCTTTCTTGAACTCATAAAGCATTATGTGCCTCAAATGATTCTTGGGTACTTCCATGTTAGCAGGGTTTTAATCAAACAAAATTTTATTTTATTGTTCCCTGAAATAAAATTTGATCAGTTTAAATGCATCTAAACATAAAAATAATGTTCAGCTCCATTAGACATTATAAAATACTCTTTAAATTTCGTTCATTTTAACAAAAAGTTAAAATTCGGACAGAACTTATGGGATGACCTAATATATATACATAGACACAGATACATATATTTATACACACACAGACACAGACACACACACACACACACACATACACACACATACACACACATATATATATATATATATATATATATATATATATATATATATATATATTACAATAAAAAGTGGATAATTCCGGAAGAAATATTCTGGATATCGTAACGTTTTTCTTCGATTTCCCGAAGATCGTATTAGCGTCACAGTATCTTCAGGAATCAGAATAGAATGTTGATCCTCAGGTTCCGCTAAATGTTTTTTAGATGTTTTAGAATGGATATCAGTTTCAGGTTCTCCAATTCTGTATTTCTCTTTTCCGCATTTTCTTTTCTAATTTTTTGTTCACTCTGATGGTATTTGTTCCCACCTGGAGCCAAATCATGCACATATACATTAGACACACTTCCGTTAGCCCATATACTTTAGGTAATTTCAAGTCTTACTTGTTGTTTTAAAGACGATAATTTAAAAAAATCGGAGGATTTCAAATTTGAGTAAGAAACAAACCCAATAATTAAACAAACTCAGAAATAATAATAAATATAGTTTATCTTTATTTAGAATTAATGCTGCTGCGATTTAGACCACTCATGATTGTCATTGCTCAAACCACCGTGAAGAATATATTGCCTTATCAGAAGGTTAGCATAGTTTTAGAATTTCTGTAATCTGGTTGAAACGAAGGAAAATTCTGTTACAGAAAGAAAGAACAGTAATTGTCTCTCTTCACAGTAACATTCACCATTATAGTGATTCAATTAGCCTTTACTAAATGCTGTTGAAGTCAACACTGCTTAGATATTAACCAAAACCCTAAAGGTTAAGCTTGATGGGCTCTATACCTGTTGAGTATACATGATACGTATTATCTCTTGGAGACAACATCCAACTCAGATTTATGGACCCATCCCAGACATTTCTACAATCTTACGTAATCCCAGAATGCGCTATGCAGGACACCACTGCTGTGTAAAAAAAAAAACTTACGAGGGACCTGCTGTTTTGGGCATCTAATCACCGCTCAAGACTGGTTGGTCGCCTAGCATCCACCTACATTGACACAACTATTTAATAACACTGGATGTCACCCCTAATAATCTTCCGAACTTGATGAAGGACCCTGATGATTGGCGTGGTATACTCATGAATGTCTGAGTTAGCTCGACCGATTATAAATGCGAGGAATATGTTCTTAATAGAATTAGGTAAGAATAAAAAGATTCTTGCTCACGAGCAGGGAATTTTAGCCGGTGTGTCGCGGCAGTGTTGGTCTGTGAGAGGATGGTAGGTTTGCCGTGGAAACTTTTTAAGTTCATTAAAGAAATTTTCGAAAGAAGTTTAGAATACTCTTCGAGAATGAAAAATGCATCTTCTACAGCATAGGAAATACGTTTCTGTATATTTAGAACCTCTTTGTAAAGATAGTTCTTTTGCTTAAATAGAGAGACGATAAATAAGACTTCTTTATAAAATGTTATTTTAAAACATTAATCGTATGAGTCTGCAGCGGATTTGAATCAACTCACAATAAAGAAAAACGCAATATTTTTTTTTAAATATAAAATAATAAAATATCTTTATTCTTGTGTTTTTACAACTAATATTTTCTCAACGTGTATGAGTATTAAAGTTTTTATGTCCTTGTTTGTAGCTGTTTGTTAAGACAAAAAGTAATGTGTATTCTTCGCGTATATGTGTGAGAAAAAGAGGCAAGGGAAAATGTGAGGCGAGAAGTGTAAGAGTCACGTAGCTTGGCGAGGAAGAGTGAAAATGTCACGTACATTGGTGAGGAAGAGTGTAAATGTCAAGTTGCTTGGGAATTTCCTTGAAACTGAGCCGACCACTGTAAACTGATGTCGCATCTATCTGGCTCTATTTTAGCATCCCGCTACCACTTTCTTATCAATGTTGAATTTTGTACAATTTTGTGCAAAAAGTGGACCAGCGAGCCTACACAGATTAGTAAATATTTTTCAGGAAATCTCAACTTCTGATTGATCAATAAACACACAAGTGAGCATTGCAATCCACCCACATACAAATATTTTTCCAGCGCGTGAACAAGTCAAGTTTTCCTGCCATTTTTCTGTGATCCTATCACGTGATTACGTTAATTATAAATAGCAGAGACGATCTTGCTCTCTCTCTCTCTCTCTCTCTCTCTCTCTCTTCTGTTCCCTTTTCCTGCGAATATGTTACATTAAGGATTTCCACGTGCGATCAGACGTTAAAAGCATATTCCCGCATGCACGTACGTACGAAATTTTACAAACTACAATACAAACATTTCCAACAAGCAACAAGAACATTTCTCTTTGAAATACTTTTCTAAAGCTACAGTTTATTCAGCATTTTTCAGCTTTATAATTCATTCAACTTTTGTGAGCTCAGATAAAAATATTTCAATCTCATTAATTCAGTCAAAGGGACATAACACCAAAACCTCGAAGCATGTACACAGAAAAATAAATATAAATGTTTGTTATAAAACCGTTTTTATTCCTTCTTGTGTTTCATATTTTGTGGTATTTTACGTTAAATATAAATCTTGTGGTCATGTTAATAAACAGACATCTACAAATGCTCATTGTTATTAACATACCTCAACACTATCAACTTACTGGCTCGTCTGGTCCACAAACTTCAAAAGGATCACGATGTTTTTTTTTTAATTGTCGGCGGAAACGCGAGCCATTGGTCGAAAAATGTTAAATATTTATTTTCAAATGATTAACTTATTAACCGGAAGTATTCGCGGTCATTTGATGATTGACTGTCTTGCAGTTTATCTTCACTCCAGAAGTCTTTTCTCTCTGTATGTAAAGGCACTTAATCCGTATTTGTTTATGATTTCTGCTATTTACCGAGTTGAACTGATTTTAGTTAATATTATTCTCTGCACGTGGATGGGCATTCATGAGACTTTTTACTTTCAGGTTAACTTTTATTTTAGTGACAATATTTAAAACAGTTGGCAAGATGAAGCGTTTTTGGCGCATTTTCTTTTTCTGAAGTATGAAACTGTTGTAACCTAGAAAGGGTTACTGAAAGCGGAATAACCAAAACGGAGGTTAAAAATGAAATGGTAATCTCTATACCATCAACAAAATACAATACTCGTCAGCGACGTGGAGTAGTTAAACCACTGCCAGTGGTGGACTACTTAGGCAGCATATTATCCCCACTTACAATAGTGTCCAACGTCTTTATGAAGACTGGGACATACCCATTAGTGTTCATCGGTAATGCATATAACAGACAACAAACTAATAAAAAAAATCCGTTACATGGCTGAGGAGAGCAGGAAAATTTTTAATACTTCATAGGACGAAAATGTCCACATGACTTTCATTTTTCAAGACTATAAAGGAAAATTTATTCCCTGATGTCTGAAAATACCTAAACTTAAAAAGACGTTCGAAATTCTGAAATCTTGTCATTGATCAAAACGGAAAAATTTATCTATTAAAAAAATTAAAATTAGAAATCAATGCAGAATAAAAATTAAAAGCTTGAGCTTCACAAATGATGTGCCATCAAACATATGCAGAGTATTAAAAGAAATTCTGAAGAACCGATGAGACCTATGCACAGAGAAAAGTGATTTTCAAAGCAATCAGCTCTGGTGAGTTTTCTCTGGGATGCTATCAAGTGATACAAAAATATGAATCTAAACCAACATCGATAAATGGGACAGACCTTGGAATCGTTTTCGTTTGCTGATCTTTACACTATGGAAATTAATTTAAGAGAGATCGTCTCACTTTACACACGAAGCAATTGCTATGATAATATTTGTTTATGTTCAACAAATATTTTATCTGATAACGTTTGAAGGTTATCTACTCATACACTATCGCGCATATGTAGAATTCCAAATGAAAACAAAATCATCACGAAGTCCTTGTGTGTCTTGTGTTTTATCAATGCACTTTAAAGAGAAACTCGAGACCTGAATAAATATTCACAAGGTTCGTAAAGGCGTATCAAAATAAATGAATTAAATGATAAGCAAATAAGCATGAAACACTACAAATGTATTTGTAATTTTTCTTTTCATATAAGACCGCCATTCTCTCTCTCCTTCACTTTCGCTCAATTTCTTTCTTTTGCTCTTATACTCATTCCTCCTCGCTTTATCGCTCTTTCTTTTTCTCCGCCCCACTCTCTCTCTCTCCCTCTCTCTCTCTCTCTCTCTACTATATCCCTTCAGGAGGAAGACAATCACGTCTCTCTACAACTTCCTATGTTTTACTTCACGCAGTAATTTTTGCCTAATAATATTTGGTACAGCATTTCTACCATATCTGGACTGGAGTTGCACAATCCGCCCATTCCAGCCCAGACAGAGTACAAAATCGGTTACGCGGTCTTGGAGGGGAATACTAATTCTCCACTCTGCAATTTTTTCCCCTCACCTCGACAACGCATGCCTACTGGAATCATTTACGTTCTTTTCTCTCTCTCTCTCTCTCATTCACTCTTTTTTATTTTCTCTCACTTTCCCTCATGTTTCTTTCTCTTGCTCTTTCTTTCTTCCTCCTTTTCTTTCTTTCTTTATTTTTTCTCTCTCTCTTTCTTTCTTTGTACTATACCCCTTCAGGATGAAGATAGCCACGTCTCTCCATATTTTTCAATCTTTTACTTGTCTCAATAATGTTTGCTCCATAACGCTTTTTTATTTCTATTCTTGATACTTTTGGTACAATATTTCTACCATATCTGGACAGGAGCTGTCGATCTTTACACGTGAACTATTTAAGTTAATTTAAGACAGCTCGTCTCATCTTCTACACGGATTAGTTGCTATGATAATATTAGACTATATTCAGCAAATATTTTATTTGATAATCCACTCAAACATGAGTTGACTAAAGTATTTTCACCATTTTTCAGTAGAACCGCATATCTTTTGGTCTTTTCTTCATTTGTGAAGAAATTTTCTAATATCCACTGTCAAATTGGAGAACAGATATTACATAGCAGTTCAGATCGATTTTATGATATCTTCCAGAATTTCAGAGGTGTATCCACTGGCGTATCTAGTGTTTTTGCCGCCCGGAGCGGCCCTCAAGTTTGCCGCCCTCCCCCACAGCGAATACAATATTACAACACACATTAACCCCTTAAAGTTCATATATATATATATATATATATATATATATATATATATATATATATTTCACCCCAAGCAAGGCGGAAAGCCACTACCGCGCAAGGGGTTACAGAGGATTTGGAGCGAGAGTAGATAGGAGTGATAGAGGAAAGGATGAGGAGAAGGATAGTGGATAGAATAAGGCAACTGGAGATGTCGATTGACATTACATTTGAATAGTTGAAGATTATAGCTATCAGGGAAACAGGAAAAGGGAATGGAGTTCCACAGGCGAGAGGTGCGACACATGAGGCTATTGGAGTAGAAGAGACGGGAACATTTAACAGTTTCAACAGTGAACGGGTGAGGGCGGGATGCCAGCCTCGTAGAACACCTGAATTCAGGAAGTCTGGGAACCAGCGAAAGCAGCTCATTGGAGAAATTACCATGAAAGTATTTGTAAAAAAGACATAGACAGGCGACGGCACGTCTGTGAGAGAACGACTGCAGACAAGATGCCAGATCAGGGCCAATTACATTGGATATGCGTCTCTGGATCTTATCAAGAACGCCGAGACAAAAAGAAGGGTCTCCAGATCATATATGGCAGCAATACTCCATGCAAGGGCGAATATATATATATATATATATATATATATATATATATATATATATATATATATATATATATATATATACTTAAAGACATTTTTATGTTTAACATTCTTTTTATAGATACAAGTATTAAAGTAAATTCTCTGTTTATAATATACAGCATTAAATAATATTTACCGGCTTGAATGTTCGAGAAATTTTCATCGAAAATATTCGTCCTCCGACAGGATTCGAATCTGTATCCTATAAGGAACCGTCATATAGTCTGACGTGCCTTAACCGATTCGGCCACTGAGGATCGTTCGGTTGGCAAGGTCGAATTTACTGCTTAAAAACTTCACTCTTCCATGAATCACTCGCGTACATTCATAACTGCTCATGGCGTATCAAATGTAAACAGATGACGTCACACATTATGAAATGGACAATTATTTAAAATTATAAAAAGAATGTTAAACATAAAAATGTCTTTAAATAATTGTCGGTCTTTGTCCATTTTATAACATACATATATATATATATATATATATATATATATATATATATATATATATATATATATATATATATATATATGATTAGAAGAAATGGACCCCGTGTGCTTCTCATAGTATGTAAAATAGATAGGTTGTTTTTTATATCTTAATAAGGACACAAAAGGAAAAGGTATATATCTTTATTATGTATTCCACACAAGACCGAAGGAGGTTAAGAATGCTCAGCAGTAACTATCCTAGTCCTAGTTATTTATAACTCCTCATTGATAAATTATGAAATACAAATACTATTGTATTTATTTATTTAAATAAAACTGGTGATATTTAAAAATATGATGTCGTTACTTTCTTCTTTTTAAATCAGGAAAAATCTAAAATATTTTACGATATTAAAAGAAAGATAACTAGTTTTTGCTTATATACCCTCTGTTTTATTTTAAAAGAAAAACAAAAAAAAACTCATTCTAATTATAATTAATAATTTATCAATTTTTAATATTTATTTCAATTAAATAAGTAAGAAGTCATAAATTAAATGCCACGTTAGCAGAAACACGGTTCGTTTTTCTAACAATGTAAAAAATGCAGTGTCTTTTTAAATTATTTTGTTTTATGTAGTTGAAGTTATTAGCAGAGTATTAGACTGAGAATTAAAAGTCCGATAAAATTTCCTATGCATGGTGTCTCAATAAAAGTGATGAGTCTCCTGAACTCTAACCAGATTAATAGTAGTTCGGTTCATCTATCACCCGATCCATACTAATTTTTTGAACCGGGATAAAAGTTTTGTTTTTGTTTTCTTTTTCGTATGAAGTTTACTGATTCGATTTATTTCGTTGTAAATTTCATTGGTCAATGGCTGTGGAATTTCATTTTGACGGAACGTGGTCGGCAATTCTTTGCTTGCTGTCTCACGTCTGTTATGAAGGTATCTGAAATTTTTCTAGAGCGGCTCCTCTATTCAACTGTGGCGTGATGTCGGGTTATTTTCAGTGACATGTCTTGCATGGATAGGTGAGGTACTTCTGCAAGTTGTGCCGTCGGATTACTCCTGAGGCCCCATCATATTTTAAGCTTAGTCACTTTCTGACTGGTTTTTATTGCCTTAGAAGATGGACAGCGATAATTATTTTGGCCTTTTATCATTAAAATGAAAATTGTCGTGTCAGCTACAACTAACAAAATAATAAAATTAAATGAATAAGCCAAAAAAAAATCACGAAGCTCCACAACCTTTCTTTTTCCAATATCCGTCCTAGTCGTACCAATTTCTGTAATTTACAATTTTAACTTTTTTTTAAAAACTAATTTAAACCCTTTTATCTCTTTATTAAAAGATTCAAGTATATATAGACAAGGAGTTGGTGTTTAAATAAGACAAAATCATACAATGCAAAAGGAACAGTTACTTGAATACCCTGATGATTTTAATGTGCTTTCGATTTCCATTATTGCACACTGTTATCTATCTATTTATCCGTTATCCCTCCCCTTTCTTCTCAGGATTTTTTTTTAAGCGTATCACCCCAAGCAAGGCTGGAGGCCACTATCACGCATGGGGTTATAGAAGGGTTGGAGGAAGGGCAGATAGGAGTGGTAAAGGAGAGGATGTGGAGAAAGAGAAAGACAGTAGGTCGATCAAGGCAAGGGGGTTACAGAAGATTTGGAGCGAGAGCAGATAGGAATGAAAGATGAAAGGATGTGGAGAAGGGAAGTGGATAGATCAAGGCAACTGGAGATGTCGATTGACGCTACACTTAAACCGTTGGAGATTGTATTTGTCAGGGAAACAGTAATAGGGAAGGGAGTTCTATAGGCGAGATGTGCGAGACATGAAGCTATTGGAGTAAAAGAGACGTCTACATCTAACAGTTTCAACGGTGTAGGGGTGGGAACGGGATGCCAGCCTCGTGGGACGTTTAAATTCACGAGGCCTAGGGACAAGCGAAAGCAGCTCCTCGGAGCAATTACCGTGAAAGTACTTGTAAAAAAGGCAGAGCGAGGCAACATCGCGTCTGTGAGAGAGCGACTGCAGACGAGATGACAGATCAGGGACAATCACATTGCATATCCGTCTCTGGGATTGTAGCATATTAGAAAAAAATATCTGAAAGTTTGGAAACACTTCGATACGTAAATCTTTTTAATGGCAAAATTAATGGGCCGCATTTTAAGATGCGATTTTCTGCTCAAACTCAATCAAAACGACCCATATTTTAACAAAACGTGTATATATATTAATGGCGCTACAATTGTAGGACCTGTAAAAAGTTGATGGTGATGTCAAGATAAATCCAGTGTATGATAATATATTATTGAAAAAGACATTATTCAAGTAAAGAAAACGTCGGAAAAGCAATAAAATCTGTCGTAATTAACGTTAATACCTGAAAGAAAAGTTAACAAAACAATTCCTGAATGATTGACATAAATGATGAAACGCCTTGGAGTCCATATTGAAAACGCCGGTGGATAATAACCCGAACCTCCTGACCAGCGGTGCAAGCCTGATTGCGGACGCCGGGCAGTGCTTTGTGACCCTCGCAGTCTTATCAACATTTCTGCTGACAATGAAATATTATACACATTAAAAACTAAGCGCAACTCACTATTAACGGATGAAAGATTTTCGCGTATTTTGGCGTCATTCTGAGGGAATTTGTTGTTCCAGATCTGTGAATTTGTTTTGTTTACGATAAGACTTGATAAAACATTGTATGCAATTCATTCTTTTTCATCGTTGACGTTTAATGTGTTAGAATTATTCAACTTTTTAACGAGGAAAATCTCAAGCTGACGTTAATAATTGCCCCAAAATATTGTTGTATTAGGTAAGATAGAATTCTCACTTACGACATGCCTCGGATGTATATTTAGATATATTGTATTTATTTTCTTGTTGAATGGTTCACCTATATCGCATATGATACATTACTGTTCATTATTAGCCCGCAAAAGAATTTATAATTTATATAGATTTGGGGACGAGGCAATTCTCCTGGCATCAACATTTTAGATAATAAAATAATCTTTATATATTCAGGCATATGGAATGTTAATTTAATTAAATCTATATTTCGACTATTTTTTTTATAAATAAAAAAATATGAAGTACTTGATTTGCTTGCCTAACAATTGATTTATTTATTTCTAAAGGAGGTTTAACCTTTACATGACCCAATATTCACCCGATATATTTTATTTCAGAAGTAAGAGGCACAATTGATGGGGATAAGTAGGAAAGATAAAGGTTACTCTAGAATTAAAAAGGTTAAGGGGGCAGGGATCAGGGAAGCATCCGGGGAAAGAAGCTACTCGTGTGGACCTTACATCTCAAGAAGTGAATACGAATGGAATGTGGGTGTTGTGATACAATGTGCGCGGCATAGCGGGTCTTAGCCGTGAACGTAAGAACTGGTGGAAATACGGACTGCAGCTCGTCTGAACACTTTTCCTGGAAATAGCAACAGTGTAGCGAGAGGCATGTTGCATTTCGACTGTGGGACAGGAGTTGCAGGGTGGAAAATAATTCATCACCCACAACGACCCGGAGACACTTTTGGACTATATCAAGCCTGGAAAGCGAAGGCTGCATCTCCTGACCATATATGACAGCAATACTCCATTTTCCTCCTGAGCTGGCACTTGTAAATGTAGAGAATAACAAGAGGATTCAAGTATAGGGTGACCAAAAAAAACGGGAACTTTTTAACAATCCAATAAAGCCAAGAGTGATAGAAGAAAAATATTTAATTCATAGTAATTGAAACCTTAAAACATGCCATTTAAGAAACAATGATGGAATTTTCATTTTATTTTTAATTACGTCCTGTAGATGGCGTCCTCCTGTACGAATGCATTCTTGAAATCTGCTGTTGGGATTCCTCATTGACTGCTGCAACATCTCAGCTGGGATACTGTGAATTTCATTCTCGTTACTAAAATGGCGAAATATTTACTTATTTAGGTCACTGTCTCGCAGTGTTGCCACTTGCTCATGTCTGGCAATACGCACTTTAGAAATTCCCGTTTTTTTTTTTTTGGTCATCCTATACTTATTATCAACATTTTAAATAACGATAGATATTACGAGCTGAAGTTTACACGATATACTGCACTTCTCCGGTAAATTTGACCGACATCGGTTTTTCATTTCAAAAGTTATTGGGAAATTATTCAATAGCAGAATAAGATCTTGATTATTTCTAAAGGCGATTTTTGTGTTAAAATTTAGGCAATTATTTGTTCAATTTTTGATTTTCAATCTTTGGAAAATCATGAAAAGCGAGCGCTGATGTGGTTAAAATTCAATAAATCAAACGTGCTCTACTTTCTCCTATAATCTACGGTTGTTTGCGGGACGTTGACTACGACAAAACTAGGTACTTCCACCGATATGTTGAAAAAAAGTATAGCTTGATGAAAAAAGGACCCAAACTTAATAAAACAAAGTTTTATTGCCAAAATGTTTATGTTATTATTAAGTGCAAAGACCAAAATATGTTTTATTGTATTTTTCATCCTGTCTATCATGCTCAAAAGTTTGGTTAAAAATCATGTTTTTTTTCGTCAGCGGTGGACAAAATATTACTATAGGTATTTTAGCACCTTTTTTGGTAGAATAAGACATTGATTTGGGAAATTCTTGCGAAAATTTAAAAAATTGTCGGATTTTAGTTAAAAATTTCGGACTTATTTACAAATGAAAAACTCCGAAAATAAGATGGAAGCATATGTGAAGTATATATGATGGGGTCGTCCGTTTCATCACATTGGACGACGCTGAGGAACTGGACCATGTGTCTTCAAAGAAAGAGGTTTAATTATTTTCGAAATTAATATTTTTTTACATCGGTTATCCCCACTTAGTTAATTTCATTCACTTTTGAGAAATTAAACGTTGATCGGAAATAAGGTAAATATAGGAATGGAAAATCACTTTTTTTTTCAAGCAGTTACTCATTTCCGGAAAATCAGCTCCGAATCTAAAATAAAAAATATCTAGTAAAAGATTGACATTATTTAATTAGAAAAATCGTTTAAATAATTTTATAAATAAAATATATTAAGGACAATATTGTCTGAAGAAGACAAAATCTGGTTAATTATTCTTTAAATCAGTTAATATTCCTCAAATAAACCTTCAGAAAAGTATATTTCATCTTTAATAAAGAGCGATGACTATGGTAAATTTAAAATAAAAAATGAACATGACCTCTTCCAAAAAGACTTAAAAATGTCTACTGCCGATTAAAATCCCTGCTACTGTTTGCTTTTTTTTTCAAATCAAATTAATAAAACTTTAAATCAGCTAATATTCCTAAAATAAAATTTCAGAACAGTACATTTTATTTTTGAAAAAGAAAATTCATGGAGAAAATTAAGAGAATTACATTGCGATGAGAGACGGCTAAAAAAAGGAAAAACATCGATTACAATAAATATAATTTCTGTTTCAAATACACCAGAGTATTTTGCTTACGGGAAACAGTAAATTTAATCCTTTAGCTTTCAATTAAAGTTAAAATGAAAGCTTCCAGAAAGCATTTTCATTTTTTTAAATTCATTTTAATCCTTACGTGTCGCGAATTAGTGATTGTCTCTAAACAAAATAATATTGTATTCAATTTTCACAGACAGACAAATATAGGACAGTGTGTTTTGTAGCATTAGTTAAAAAGGGATTATCTCTGTGTGATGACGTCACTGGCGTGTTCCTATATAAAAGCTGACGCTGCAAATGATTTTGCCCCTTTCTGGAGATAAGAAAATTAGTAGCAGTTAAAAAGGAATTATCTCTGTTGTACGACGTCCCTGGTGTGGTCTTATTTACAAGGTACTGGTTCAACTAATTTCGCCTTCTTTCTAAAGGTAAGATATCACAAGTTTCATCAATTCTATTAATTATTGGAATCTAACACCATTGTGTGTCCATTGTTCGAAATTAAGAAATTTTACGTAGTGATATTAACTTGTGGTCTAAAAAATGTCTTTTGAGTAAAAAAAAAAAAAAAGAAACAATGCCATGGCAAAAGATTAAAAAAACTAAATCTTTACAGACAACGAAATATTGAGAATATATCTTTGAATATGAGAAGCAGAAAATTTTTTCTATGTGATGTCCATCCTCTTAGATGACAGTGAATGTTGGACAATCTCCGTAGTGATGAGGACAAAACAGGAAGTAACTGAAATGCGATAAATTGTTTTCCACTTTACCACCCCTTAACCGAGACGAAATGATGCAAACCTCTCGCTACTCTATCTCTCTTTCATTGGAAAATGTTCAAACGTGTTACATTTATTGGTTCCCTCATCTCTCTAACCCTCATCTTCCTTTAGTAAGGAGCAAGTTCCAATCGGATAGCTTCTTCCCAAGACCTGTTGCTTTGTGGTACAGCATTCCAGTCGGATGGTTTACCGGCCACTAGAATCTCCTCAAGGGGTGTTTAACCGTTATCCTTCTTGCACCACCGCAGAAACTGGGCCGCTTACTCTTGTCCCTCACACAACAAACACCTTCGGTTATTTTCTACTTTATTTTCTATCTATTTATCTATCTATCTGTCTGTCTATCACCCTGTGTGTTTCTTTTTCTCTCTGACTCTGTTTTTTCCAGATCGATCTATCTTAGCATCTTCATAGTTATCATATCTATTTATCTATCTCAGTTTCTTCAAATCTATTATCTATCTATCTATCTGTTCATATATCTCTACCTATCTAATTCTGTTTATATCTATCTACTTCTGTTCCCAAACTATCTGTCTCCATTTATTTATCGATCTATGTCTGTTTCTTTCTGTCTATCATTCTAACTCTGTTTTCAGATCTATCTCATTTTCCTCAGATCTATTATAAATCTATCTATCTATCTATCTATCTATCTATCTATCTATCTATGCCTATTTCCATCTATCATTCTATTTCAGTTTCTTTATATCTATCAATCTCAGTTTCTTCACATTTATTATCTATCAGTTCATATCTATCTATCTATCTGTTCATATCAATCTCTCTATGTTTCTGTATCTCAATGTCTGTGTCCATCTACACATCGATTTCTTTATCTATGTCTCTTTACATTTATCTAACTATCTATGATGGTTTATATCTGTATATCTATGTTCACATCTATCCATTGATTTATATTTATCTACAACTTTCTATCTGTCTATCGCTCTATCTCTTCATCGAGTTTCTTCACATTTATTCACTACTTCGGTTATTTATAACTTCGGTTATTTTCTACTTTGAGTGACCCTTATATTGAGTATAGGGTGTATATTAGCAAAAGAAAGGAAGATAAAGAAAATAAAAACGTAATTCAACCAGCCACCTGTTTAATGTTGGGTGTAAGACCTGGGGGATACATATCTCGATTTCTTAATAGTTATGTTTGTCCTTTTGATATTAATACCATCAAATATATTTCAAAAATATTTTATATAATCAATAAAATCAATTTAAAAAAAGAAATAATTTCAATAGAATGTACCAAATTTAAGAATTATTTTAGAAAGTCGGAAATGACATTTTTTAAATATATCTTTCCTATCAATGAGAAGATAAATATTATTTAGTGTACAAGAGAGACCAAAGACCAAGTTGTAGCTAAGTCTAACCATTATGACTTGGAGGTTACATATCTTAATTTATTAATAGTTATAATGTTAGTCCTTTCACTGTTACATTAATTAGCATCAAATATATGTCAAACGTATTTTATATAATCAAAACAATCAATTTAAAAACTGGAATTTTAAATAAATATTCTTAACGTAATTTACAAAAATTAAGAATTATTTTAGAAAAAAATGACATTTATTAAAAATATATCTTTGCTACTAATGAGAAGATAAATATTGCTATAAAAACATTGTCATGTTAAATATTCTTTGGATAGCATCACTGAAATCAAGACAGACCAATTACCGGTTTCATGATATGTATCTGTATATCTATCGATCTATATCAGTTTCATCAGATCTATCTAGCTCAGTTTCTTCACATCTATGTATTTGTTCATATCTATGCACGTCTGTTTCCATCTAACTACAGATTTGTCTATGTTTGTTTACATTTATTATTTTATGTCTTTTTATATCTATCTATCTATCTATCTATTTATCTATCTATCTATCTTTCTATCTATCTATCACCCTGTGTGTTTCTTTTTATCTCTGACTCTGTTTTTTCCAGATCGATCTATCTTAGTATCTTCATAGTTATCATATCTATTTATCTATCTCAGTTTCTTCAAATCTATTATCTATCTATCTATCTATCTATCTATCTATCTATCTATCTATCTATCTATCTGTTCATATATCTCTACCTATCTAATTCTGTTTATATCTATCTACTTCTGTTCCCAAACTATCTGTCTCCATTTATTTATCGATCTATGTCTGTTTCTTTCTGTCTATCATTCTAACGCTGTTTTCAGATCTATCTCATTTTCCTCAGATCTATCTATCTATCTATCTATCTATCTATCTATCTATCTATCTATCTATGCCTATTTCCATCTATCATTCTATTTCAGTTTCTTTATATCTATCAATCTCAGTTTCTTCACATTTATTATCTATCAGTTCATATCTATCTATCTATCTACCTATCTATCTATCTATCTATCTATCTATCTGTTCATATCAATCTCCTTATGTTTCTGTATCTCAATGTCTGTGTCCATCTACACATCGATTTCTTTATCTACGTCTCTTTACATTTATCTAACTATCTATGATGGTTTATATCTGTATATCTATGTTCCCATCTATCCATTGATTTATATTTATCTACAACTTTCTATCTGTCTATCGCTCTATCTCTTTATCGAGTTTCTTCACATTTATTCACTAATTAAACAAGGAGACCGTCCAGATGTGTTCCAGGAGATTCCGAAGTCTGGAGACTGTGTTTAAAGCAAATGGCGATTTTTTAACGAATTTACTCTATTTCAATATAATTCTGTTAAAATGAAATGCCTGTGTTATTTTATATTTGCGTAATTTAGACGACAATTTATCCATCGCAACCTGTATGGTATAACATGTATAACAATATATAACAAATATATTGTATATAGTACGGATGTATAATCTATACACATAAAGGGCAGTTGTTTCTATGTATGTTTGTGTGTGTCCGGCTAAAACTAAAAACTACAAAAAATTATGTTAAAATAAATATATGTATTATTATCACCCAAACCAGCTTTTTGTAAAAAATTATCATCGTATGATTTGTATGTACGACGATATTTTAAGATTAAAATGCATTAGAATGCAGTCGAAATTCTCAGAATTAAAAAGTAAAAACGAACGGTAATAATACTTATTCCCCATAATTATTACCCTTCATTTTTACTTTTGATTCTGCTGATAATTTCGAAACGCTATACATTTAAAATTTCTATTTTTCAAAATTTATTTTCACATCTATAGAAAATAAAAGCATAAATTTTAAAAATAAATATTAAAACAAGAAAGAAAATTTAAATGAAGAAGAATATTAAATAAAATTATTTGAAAAAAGCTTAATATTTATTTATTCAAATATTCGAGTGTATTTATTTCAATAATGTGCAGCTTAGCTTGTCGTAGATCTTCGAAAGAAATATCCTGCCATTCAGGTGAGTATAAAATAATATCTATTTCCAGAAACCAAGATATTGGATTTATATAATCAAGTAAATGATTCATCCCGTTCTGGATCTTCTTTGAGAAAGATGTTATCTCAGTCGACTCAGCTTAATTTAAGTTTAATTACTTTATTTAGATGATTTTAAGTGAATAACGTTTCAATCATTACACGAAATAAGCAAACATTTCTCCGTAAATTAATTTAATTGCTAACTATTTTGAAAGACAGTAGAAGCAACATACATTGAGAATTTAGTATTGAAAATCGATTGTGTTTACATTTCAAGTTAAATTTGCATTTGAAAAGAAAAAAATAGTTAAATAAAAATTAGGAGACAGACATGAGTTACTCTCAACATGTCGTGTTGAATATTTGTTTTACGAGTTTAACAATATTTTATTTAAATTGAAGTGACTTTTCGATAAAAATATGGGAATGCTAAATTTAGTTATTTTGTAACAAACCAAAAAAAAAATAATGAAGTTTATTTTTTAAAGTTTGGATAAAGAATTATTTTCCATAAGATGGCTGAAAAATATAAATGAATTGTCAACAATAAACTATCATTCAGAAATCTTCCGAGCAACGCCGGGTATCCCTGCTATTACCGTATAAAAGATGATTTATTTGGATTTTTTTTTAATGATTGAATTTTGAAGTCGGACGATAAAAAGCGAATATTATAAATTTTTATCATTAGTGTTTTATACATATATATATATATATATATATATATATATATATATATATATATATATATATATATATATATATATGTATATAAATATATAATATATATATATATATATATATATATATATATATATATATATATCTATATATATATATATATATATATATATATATATATATATATATATATAAACACGTAATTTTTTCTGCTTCTGATTCCTGTTTTAAAAAAAAAATATTATTATCATTGTTATCATTATTGAGATTTCAGTCCGCATTTGAAATAAAGGTAACATTCTTTTTTTTCGTAGACTGAGAATAACAAAAAATGGACAGAACAGAAATGGAAATATTTGTTGAATTAAATGTCTACTGTGTTCAAATGAAAAGATGCAATTTGAAGGAAAATAATCTTATTTCGTTTTTTATAGGAATTTCAGTTTTTGAGATGGTTTAAAGATTTTATAGGATCGGAGATCTTATCTATCAAAACGAGGAATTTCAAAAGGAAAATATATATATATGTCATTTTGATAGTAATATTAAACCATCCGTTTTTCAAATTATTTTATCAGTTTAGTGGCTTTCATTATCAATGAATACTTAAAAATATGAATACATGTTGAACAGATAACATAAGTCTTATAACCTTCATGTAATTTTTTCTTGTATGAACGGGATGATTTCTTCCTGTTATTAAATCAAATTCATATTCGGTTTTTTAAAAATTATTTCTTTCTTTTTCAGATTCATCGCGTTTTACTATTGTTCATAAGAAACAATTGAAATTCCTCACAATGAAACTGGCCCGACTTTTTCAGGTGATAATATTCGCCATTTTATCAGATCGACTGGCCAGTACGGACAGCATCCTTTTCTTGTCATTACCTTATTTTAGCCATATCAACCCAATGGTTAAAGTGGCGGAAGAACTGACGAATTATGGACACACAAGCTCCGTTCTCATCACCGAGAAGTTGGATGGGAAATTCGGTCCAGTAAAAGATGGAGTGAATTTCGTCATAACAGAGGAATTTCCAGAGTTTAAGAAATTCACTGAGGAACTGAGTGAAATGTTAAAATTTCCAGAAAAATATGTAGTGGAAAAAGCAATCCGTAGCCTCCAAAAACTATGTGATCGTTATCTTCTCAACGAAGAACTTTTCCGGAAACTGAAATCATTTAATGCATCTCTAGCGGTTATTGAAATGAATTTAGAGAGCCATTGTCTGGCTATTTTCGCATACAAACTGGAAATCCCTTTCATTTTCCTGGGTCTAGAAAACCTTTTTTTCATTCACCGAACACCATGGTTAATTTCAGTTATTCCGCATTTTTATCTCTTCACGACTAAGATAACATCTTTCTCTATGAAGATCGAGAACGTGATGAATCATTTAAATGATTATATGAATCCAACATTTTGGTTTCCGGAAGTAGATATTAAGGTATACGCACCTGAACGTCCGGATATTTCTTTTGAAGAACTTCTACGACAAGCCCAACTGTTCGTTGTTGATTCGGATTACTTTCTCCATCGAGCATTACCAGCACTTCCGAATGTTAAATACATTGGCGGAATAGCTACCCAGCCGGGGAAACCGCTAAAAGGAAAAATCTTGAAATTTGTTAATGCTTCTAAACATGGAGTCATCATTGTATCGCCAGGAAGTCGTGTCAGTTGGGGCATTCACGTAAAGAAAATGGAAGAAGCGTTCAGTAAGATTAAATACGATGTCGTCTGGAAACATTCAAATACTTCTTTTTCTCGCCCAAATGTTCTACTCACAAAATGGCTGCCCCAAAACGATCTTCTTGGTCACCCAAACACCAAATTGTTTATTACCCATTGTGGAAACAGCGGCCAATATGAAACCTTGTACCACGCTGTTCCCATCATTGGGTTTCCAGTTTATTTTGATCAACCGTTGAATAGTCAGAACATGCAAATGAAAGGATTCGGAATCTCTATGGATCTTAATAATTTCACGGTGGACGAGTTGGTCAGAAATATCGAGGAAGTCATTGAGAATCCAAAATACAAGAAAAACATTGCAAAGATGAGCGAAATATTTCGATCCCAAGATCTCCCATCGGCTAGAACAGCCCGTCTTGTAAATGAGATCCTGAAATATGGAGGCGATCACTTAAGATCAGAGATTCAAGACATTCCGTGGTACGAGTTTTTAATGCTTGATATTTTGGCCGTCCTTTTTACGGCTGGTTTTATAGTTTTGTTTCTGTTGGTCTTTCTTTTGAGAAAATGTTTCTCCATTAATTGCAGAGAAAAGAAAAAAAAAATTGAATGAGTCTGAACCATTCATTTCTCATATCAGCATTTATTAAAAACAAAACATAAAAAACATTATATATATATATAGAAAAAATATTGATTATATGGGTAGAATTGATATAATTTTAATAAAAATATTGATTTGACGATATCTATCAATCCATTTATCTATAACTCCCCCCATCTATCTATCTATCTATCTATCTATCTATCTCTCCCTCTCTCTCTCTCTCTCTCTCTCTATATATATATATATATATATAGAGAGAGAGAGAGAGAGATGCACCATTATGCATGCGTTCGGTGAATATATCTCAGTTTGATTAAGATGGTCATCATCAATTGTATCAGATCTATCTATCTATCTATCTCAGTTTCATATCTATCTATCTATCTAGCTCAGTTTCATATCTATCTATCTATCTATCTATCTATCTATCTATCTCAGTTTCATATCTATCTATCTATCTATCTCAGTTTCATTTTATCTATCTATCTATCTTTCTCAGTTTCATTTTATCTATCTAGCTAGCTAGCTATCTGAGTTAAATTTTTATCTATCTATCTATCAGTTTCATTTTTATCTATCTATCTATCTCAGTTTCATATCTATCTATCTATCTATCTATCTATCTCTGTTTCATTTTATCTATCTATCTATCTATCTGAGTTAAATTTTTATATATCTATCTATCTATCAGTTTCATTTTTATCTATCTATCTATCTATCTCAGTTTCATCTTTATATGTCTGTCTGTATCTATCTATTTATCTATCTATCTATCTATCTGTCTATCTGTCTATCTATCTATTGATTGAACAGAATATGCGATTGAGGAGTTTCTGTTGTTCAACACACTCTTGCTGAGCCGCCAACTTCTTGAGAACCACAATTACTTGATGGAATACGTTGCTTGATTCTATTAAACAATAACGTTGCTTCATTAACCTCACGCTCGCACTCGTTACTAGGAGAGACAAAGAGACGTCTGAAGCAATCAGACATGTCGCTCCGCTACAGACGGAAGAAGTGATTCCTATGGGCTATTGCGCCTGGGCAAAGCAGGTGTGAACCAAGAAGGTGAACGCGACTTAATCTGGTATTTCCCTGCTAGCATGAAAGCTTCGATGCTGACTTTTACCCAGGAGGAGACATCAGCTTCACATCTTTGAACGGGATGATTAAAAACCACATTCCAAGGGACGTTACGAAGGAAATCAAGGAATTAAAATAAATCGGAAAATTTCGAATTTAGCGAAGAAATAAACCCAATAATTAAACAAACTCCGAAGTAATAAGAAATATACTGTTGTTGCCTTTTCATTATTCAGAATTAAGGTTGAAGGTATTCCGACCATGCATGGTCTAATCATCGTGAAGAATATATTGTTTTATAACAAGGTTAGAATATTTTTGGTTCTGTAATCTGGCGGAAGACAGAAGACATAACGAAGGAAAATTCTATCACAGAAAGAAAGAACAAGAATTATCTCCCTTGTCGAATTGAAATCCTCACAATTTTCTCTGTTATGGTGATTCGATTAGCCTTTATTAAATGCTATTTGATTCAACACTGTTTGGACATTAACTAAAATTCTAGAGGCTGAGCTTGATAGAATTATACGTATTATCTCTTGGAGTCAGCATTCAACTCATATCTATGGACCCATCCCTGATATTTTCTACGATCTTACGCGGTCACAGAATACGCTTTGCAGGAGAACCACTGCCGAGTACAAAAAAAAGAACTTACGAGGGATCTGCTGCTCTGGACATCTAATCACCGCTCAAGACGAGTTGATCGCCCAGTAACCACCTACATTGACAAAACTATTTAATAACATAGGCTGCCACCTTAATGGCCTTCCGACGTTGATGCAAGACTCTGATAGACTCAAGAATATCCGAGGTAGCTAGACCGACTATTAATACTAGGAATATGTTCTTAATAGAACTAAGGAAGAACAGAAAAGCATTGCTCTGGAGCTGTGACGTTTAGCCTGTAGGATCCTAGGTTAGCTAGTTAAATTTTTAAGCGCATGAAATAAATTTTCAAAAGATGCCTAAAATGCTCTTCCGAATGGAAAATACATCTTTTACAGAATAGAAAATAAGTCTCCTGTGTATTTAATACCTCTTTGTAAAGATATTTCTTTTGCTTTTATACAGAGACGATTATAAAAACTTAGTTTTTTATAAAATGTTATTTTAAAGCTTTAATCTTTTAATCTGTTACGGATTTGAATCAACCCACAAAAAAAGAGGAGAAATGTTTTGCTAAATATAAAATTATAAAATATCTTTATTTTCCTGTTTTTACAACTAATTTTTTCTCAACGTGTATGAGTTTCCTACTACACTTTCCTAATAGCAGACTTAGCAAGATCTTTAATAAAAACACCTTAAAATTAAGTTACAGTTGCACTGAAAATCTAGAAAGAATCATAAAAGAACATAATAATAAAATCCTGGAAAAAAACGCTTGCCAAAATAGTATTAATATAAACCCTAAACTAAAATTTGACAAAAATAATGAAAAATTATTTGATTGTAGAAACCCTGAAGACTTCCGTTGGAAAATAAAGGCCGCATAAAATCTGTGGTATACCAATGCACTATATCATCCACTGAGAGTCCTAACACTGAAATGATATATATAGGTTCCACGAAAAATGAATTTAAAATTGGATGGAGACAACACAAATGCTCCTTCAATAATATTAGAAATAGAAACCCCTATCCAAATATTTTGGGCATTTAGAAGAAATGAATAAAACACCAAAAGTAAAATGGAAAATAATAAATAGAACAAGAACTTGTAAATTCTGGGGTGACCCATGCCCTTTATGCCTACATGAAAAACTACACATTATTAAGTTTATAAAGAATGAAAATTTATTAAACCATAGACATGAGTTAACGGTTTTTTGCTGACATCAACAAATTTTAGCATTAAATAATTAGCATAAAATAAAATAAAAATTTCATAGTCTAATAAAAGGGTTAAAAGCTTAACCCAATCATAAGATAAAAAACCCTTTATGAAGTCGACAAAAAACAAATTGTATTTCAATACGACGCATTTATATACACACAACCCTTTAAAAAAAATTTTTTAGACATTTAACAGCGTAACAATAATGCCAATAACTCTCTGTCGCTGAAATAGACTACACGATATGCGTCTAATGAATGTCATCATTCGCTTTAAAATAGACACACCGACCCTATCTTGACTTGACCTCTTTCCGAAAGTAACTAATATGTTGATACAAATTGTTAGCCCTTACGCCCCTTATTGAAATAGTTGCTTCATCCGTTCCCACAGTAATTAATTTTACGAATGTATATGCTTATAAAGATGCGTAAATTTCAAGATTAGTTATTCTAAAAATTTCGCTTGAGGATGAAACAGAGGTTGATAATTTAATTCAATTTAATTTTAATAATTATATTGAAGTTTTGGCTCTTGTTTTTGAAACATGAGAACTCTTATGTAGCGAAGAAATCATATTTTAAAAAAATAATCATATATATATATATATATATATATATATATATATAAACTCATTGAGTTTTACTATTTGCTGTACATCATTCGTAGCCATTTTAATTTCCAAGGAATGCTCTATAACCTGCAAGAAAATAGAAAATGAAAAGATTTGAAACGAACAAGTTATGACTTTTCAAATCTTCGGATTTTCAGTGGCCACCCTGTATTTGCAATCCTTATTGATACAAAACTTGATTTGTTCCCTTTTTGCTTTATATTAAGAAAACACTAAATAAAATTATTATTATTATTATTATTTGCAGTAGCAGCAGTAGAAGTAGTAGTAATTGTCTTAGTACTAACATAATTGATAGCAGAAAAAACTAATAAATCTCACTGTAACAAAATTAAAACTAAAACAACTTATCTTTAAGATGGACGAAAAATTAATAGAGAAAATATATTAATGCATAATCGCATATAAATTATCAAATAAAAAAGTCGAAATTTCTGTACACCCTTCGTAGCCATTAGAAAATAGAAAATGAAAAAAATTTGAAACGAACAAGTTATGACTTTTCAAATCTTTAGATTTTGAGTGGCCACCCTCTATTTTTTTATTTTTTATTTTTTTTAAGCTTATCACCCCAAGCAAGGCTGGAAGCCACTAGCACTTAAATAGTTGGAGATTGTATTTGTCAGGGAAACAGGAATAAGGAAGGGATTTCCACAGGCGAGATGTGCAAGACATGAAGCTATTGCAGTAGAAGAGACGGCTACATCTAACAGTTTCAACGGTGAAGGGGTGGGAACGGGATGCCAGCCTCGTGGGACGTTTAAATTCACGAGACCTAGGAACCAGCGAAAGCAGCTCCTCGGAGCAATTACCGTGAAAGTATTTGTAAAAAAGACAGAGCGAGGCAACGTCGCGTCTGTGAGAGAGCGACTGCAGGCGAGATGACAGATCAGGGCCAATTACATTGCATATCCGTCTCTGGATTTTATCAAGAACCCTGAGGCAAACAGCAGGGGCTCCAGACCATATATGGCAGCAATACTCCATGCAAGGGCGAATGGTCGATTTATAAATTTGGAGGATCGATTCCGGGGAGAAAAATTTCCTGGCTCGGCACAGGGAGCCAACTTTCCTTGCGGTGGATGACGCAATTGACTCGATGTATTTGTTCCATCTCAGATCAGCGGCCAGCGTGAGACCGAGCAGCCGCACAGAGGAGCTCTCGAGAAGTTGGTCTTCAGACATTCTAATGGGATGCAGGGATGGATCCTTGTGGTGGTTAATAGAGAGCAGTTTTGTTTTAGAGGCGTTAAAGTTAACCATCCATTTCTTGCCCCAGTTCACAACCGATTGGAGGTCCTTTTCTATTCCAACTGCCAGGTTAACTTTGTCAGCATCACTAGATTTGTGTTTGAGGCATGAGTAAATTGTGGTGTCTTCCGCATAGATGCCGACTTGGGAATCTATGGCGTCAGGAAGGTCGTTTATGAATATGAGGAACAGAGTAGGGCCTAGGATGGAGCCTTGAGGAACACCTGCGTTAGTGGGATAGGAGCTGGAGATGAATCCATTGAGAACGACCTTCAATTCACGGTTTGACAGGAATGATTGTATTAGGTCAAACAATCGACCTGTGATACCATAACCCTAGAGCTTGCGAAGAAGGCCGGCATGCCAAACTCTATCAAACGCTTTGGAGATGTCTAGGGCCACGGCACGAGCTTCACTGTTTTTATGAATAGCTTGGTAGTCAAGTTCAGTGATGGCCGTAAGCACATCGGCTGTAGATCGGGCAAAGTGGAAACCATACTGCTTGTCTGAGAGTAGATCATGGGATATCAGGTAATTAATCACTTCGGTGTTGATAATGGCTTCGAATGGTTGAGGACTTCCGGCAGTCAGGAAAACAAGACTCCTTGAGGCAGTAGTTGTATAATTTAGAGAGGACAGGCGCCAGTTCAGGCGCGCATTTCTTCAGGACAATGGCTGGTATCCGTAGCCTTGTGGTGATCTAAGTTAGAAATAATGCCCAATACCAACGACGGGGATATGTGCAATCCGCTCAAAAGGGCCTCGGTTCTGGGAGGGAGATCGGGCATGGGTACCCCGGAAGAGTCTAACGTTGAATTGGAAGAAAACTTCCGAGCAAAGCATTCCGCCTTGTCGGCAGAGGTGGTAAGGACCTCAAATTGATTGAACGGGGGAGGAATGGAAGGTTTACTATTGTTCAGAACGCTCTTGCAGAGGCGCCAATAATCTTTGGAGCCGAATTTGCGAGATGCAATACGTTCCTTCATCCGAGCAGCAAATAGTGACTTAGCTTCGTTGAGGATACACTTACACTCGTTACGGGCAGAGGTAAATAGGCGTCTATTGCAGTCAGACATATCACTACGAAAACGGTGGAAGAAGTGGTTCCTGTGGGCAATGGCGGCTGAGCAAGCAGCTGTGAACCAAGGGGAGGAGCGCGGTTTGACCTTGAATTTCCTTGAGGGGATGAAAGCGTCGATTCCAGCTTTAACCCAGGAAGAGACCTCTGAAGCACATTCTTGAACGGGGAGCTTAAATACAGCATCCCAGGGGACATCGCGGAGGAAATCACGAAACGAGTCCCAGTCAGCCCGTTGGTAGCAGAAAGTGGTTCTGGTGGTAGGAGGCTCCTTGCAGGAGGTGGGGCTGAAGGAGATACTAACAGACACGACAGCATAATCGGAGTTACAGATAGGACAGAGCTGCGTGGCACTACAAGACTCAGGGATGGAGGTAAAACACAGTTCGAGGAGTGAGGCCTTACAGTCCCGGTTGTAAGCAAAACGCGTGGGGAAATCAATTATCTGTGTGAGGGATTGAGAGACTGAAAAGTTGACAGTATGAATGCCTGCGAGGTCGGTAGTAGCATTCTTAAGCCACTTGTTGTGATGGGCGTTAAAATCGCCAAACACAAATATGTGAGCGAACGGATGGAGAGAGAGGGCCTTGTCTATGATGTCAGAAATGAGTATTCCACAGTCCTGAGAGGATGGAGAGCGATAGAGGAAGAAAAGATAGCTTACAGCATTGAGAAGAGATAGCCGGAGACACAAGTACGAATGGTCCGGCGATTCGAGAGAGCACTCTCTAGCCAGAGGGAGATGGTCCTTGACGTAGACACCAAGGCCATGAATGTGGGTTAGAGAGTCTTTTCTGAGGAGAGGAAGGTATCCAGGGATCGAGAGACCAGAGGAAGTGATAGAGGAGTCAAGATTGGTCTCACACAGGGCCAGTATATCCGGGCACTTTGCAATGAGGAAAGATTCCACACTGCAGAAGTTGGTTCTAATGCCACGGATGTTGGAGAAGGAGATATTTAAAGGTTTGGGTGATTTTTGGATGGCTGGTTTAGGTTTATATCTATGGTTTTTGTAAGTCATGTGAATAATGTACACAAGTACGAATGGTCCGGCGATTCGAGAGAGCACTCTCTAGCCAGAGGGAGATGGTCCTTGACGTAGACACCAAGGCCATGAATGTGGGTTAGAGAGTCTTTTCTGAGGAGAGGAAGGTATCCAGGGATCGAGAGACCAGAGGAAGTGATAGAGGAGTCAAGATTGGTCTCACACAGGGCCAGTATATCCGGGCACTTTGCAATGAGGAAAGATTCCACACTGCAGAAGTTGGTTCTAATGCCACGGATGTTGGAGAAGGAGATATTTAAAGGTTTGGGTGATTTTTGGATGGCTGGTTTAGGTTTATATCTATGGTTTTTGTAAGTCATGTGAATAATTGGTGTTGAAAGAAGAGAAGGCCTGAGTTAAAGGAAGCCGACGGTTATCACTCATGACGCGGGCAGAGAGGGTTTGGCTCAGCCTGAATCATAATGTGGCCTCAGGGTTGCCCACCGGAGATGACTGCAGGGACACCTATCCATGCGCGACATGGCACTACAGACACCCCGATATTATGCAACTGTTGATCAGAGCGGCCGCTCAAGACGCTACGCAAGAGTTAGGGCTCCTAACTACCAGTCGGAAACAGCAACCAGGGAACTGTCAACCGTGTACCCTCAGAATGAACAGGCAATGCCACAGACTGCACATATCACGGGAGAAACACAGCAGCACCAGTACAGAGGCCAGAGAGAGAGAGAGAGAGAGAGAGAGAGAGATCCGGGAACACATTCCTAAACACGAAACAAGGCTTGAGCCTCTAATCGTGTCCAATAGAGGTGGGAGGAGTATAGACCGGGTGGTAGGAAAGCCTACCTACTCATATTACATATAACATATACAACGACGACAATATGACAGTAGAGGGGGATGTAGTTGGGATAGTCGCAGGGCTGACACTAGTTGAGAGTACTGGGGGATAGGAATGACATACTATTGTGAATGTGTGCAATACTAAGTTTTAACTTAGTATAAGTCCCATTGACGTATATTTAAAAAAATAAAATAAATAGAAAATATGGTTAGCAAGCTCTATGAATAGAACGATCCTTATTGATACTGAACTTGATTTTTTCCGTTTTTGCTTTATATTAAAATATATTATTTGTAGTAGTAGTATTAGCATTATTAGTAGTAGTAGAAATCTTCTGTCAAAACATTTCCTAGATATTTAAACTTCCGCGTCTGCTTGATTCTAGTGTTCTCGACCTGTGAATCGAATTTCGGGCTCATCCTTTTACTGATGTCCATGTATTTTGTCTTCTTGTAGTTCATGCTTCGTCCCTACTTCTCACTCTTCGTCGCTACCTTCTGTAATAGGTTTTGTAGTTTCTTTTCTGTGTCCGCTATCACTACTGTGTCATGTGCGTATCCTATGTTGTTAAGACGACTGTTTAATATATTTACTGTCCTTATTGATGCAAAACTTGACCCGCTTTTGATTTCTGTTTAAAAAAACATTTATCATTATCATTATTAGTATTATTAGTAGTAGTTGTATCAATAGTAGTTTTAGTAGTATTAAGACAGTTGATGAAATAAATGACAGTAGAAAACAGTTGATAAATCTAACTTTAGATAAGTAAAAAGACAAAATAAGTGTAAGACAAACGATCTTTAAAAATAATAGGAGAAAAATACATTACGAAAGAGTTGTATATAAATAATCAAATACAGAAAACGAAAAGTTTGTTTAATCTTTTAAAAATGTTGCAGACAGTAAAAAATATAAATACTCAGAACTTATGAAGTCGTTAGATAATAACATGCAGGATGCGATGCCTAAATTGTCGCTACTTTCTACTTTTATGGGAACGTAGGCGAGTGGTTAGAAGGTTCACGTTCTGACCATGAGAGCCGGGTTTGAATCTCATCGATTTGACAGGAAGGAAACTTCCAGATGTTATCGGACTGGAGCGGTCGATCCCAGCGTGCGGTACATTAAGAAAGTGTCTGAAAAACCATACCACGCCTTATGAGTGAAATTGGGTAGACGAAACACTTGGGGGCCGTCGATAGCTGTGCTAGCACGGAGTCACCAGTCATCGTGTCCGAGGGCTTCAATGGGCTGGCCTTGTTCAAATTGTTGATCATGCTAGATTACGCGCTCTTTCCCAGAAACTGTAACTAACGTCTGCTCAGCATATTTGCAGTATAAACCACAGGTGGACTCTGTGGGTGTTGAATGAACACAAATGCGCCTGAGTTTGAAGTAGGGATTGCTAGGTGCCAAGCAGGCGGGCACCATTGAAAATGAGAGGCCTGCTATATATATACTTTTAATTTTGCGCATGCGCGTTGTTTGTTTTTGATTTGTCGACTGCACAGTATAGTCGGCTCAGTTCGAAAAAGAGTACCATGACGCAGTACACTCCGCTGTTCTGCCTGAAATTCGTTCCGGAAGCTCCAATACGACCATTTCAGAAGGTTTGGGTGTCAATCTGCAGAGGATTTTTAGAAAGAGTTGGAAGATATACCGTCAAAATCATTGTGTTTGCAGTGATCAATCGTGATGGCAACGTCATGCCCCCGTTCATCTCACTGACCCATCAGACTCAACACTGAGGCCTACATCAATTGACTTGAGCAGATAGTACTGCCATGGGTCAAGAGGGTGGCTGCTGAAAGATCCTATGTCAGTCAACAGAACTTTGCACTATGCCACAAAAAGGCAGAAAAATGTCAGACAATTTCTGTGACCCCATTACTTCCTATATCTGGCCACCGAACTTTTACTAACTGCAACCCACTTGATTATTATGTGTGGGGCGCAGTTGAGCGAGAGGCCAACAAACCTCTTTGTAACACCAAAGATAAACTGAAGTCAAGGATTATGACAGCATTCACTAACTTAAACAAGGAGACCGACCAGAAAAGTTGTAGGAGATTCCGAAGTTGTCTGGAGGCTGTGGTTGAATCCAATGGCGATTTTATTGAATAATTTTAGTATTTCACGATATTCTTGTGTAATTCTGGTAAATATATCTGCTAGTGTTATTTTCATTTTTGCTTCATTTAGACAAAAATTTGTACATCGCATAGTATAGTATAGCACATATAACAACATACCGTATTTGCTCACGTATTATGCGATCTTTAAAGACCTAATTTTGAAGCTAATTTGACTACAGTAAATGGATATAGAGTTTGGGCAACGGCGGATCCATGACCAGCAGTACATGCGCTAATATCATATCACGTGTATGATGCGACCCACTTAAATTTAGCTTCAAAATTAGGACTTGAAAAGTTGCATGATACGCGAGTTTATACGGTATAACAAGTATATAATATCTAGTACAGATATAGTAATACATAAAAGCCATGTAACTGGAAAAAGGTATTATCAATACAATGATACCTCGGCTTACTAGTTAAGTCATTTTCGAAGATACTTCTTTTTTTCTATCTGGAAAAAAATAAAAATCGCCTCAGGTCGTTTTACTCGAGTTTACGTCGGCCGTTAAATATATTAGAAATTTCAAAATACTGTATTATTATTATTTAATGTATGTATTGTTCATTATGATTTCTTTCAACTTTTTTTTCCAGTTTATTCAATAAAGTAAACAATAATTGCTTAAACGATCTCAAAATTTTGTGAACGAAATGGATAACTAAGATAATTTAGAAGGGACTTCTGCTGAAGTATAAAATCAATATGGCGAACCTAATCCAATTCTAGTAATCGGATATAGGTTACGTCATTCAAGAGCAATACCAATTTTACTTATAATACATCATCAACTGGACTATAAATGAAATAAAAAGAAGTGATTCCAATTTTTAAAAATATATTTAAAGAAATGCTTAAACGGTAAGTGGCTGTATATATTTTCTACAAAATTTAGTCCTGACTTCAGTCACTTTCCCAACCACGTGATGTTGTTTCCTTATGATTTTCTATCAATATCTCCATGGCAGTTCTTCAAATGTGATTGCCTCCTTGTTAACTCGATAGCGTGAATTTAAGCGTACTACTAAATTGGCTACTAAGTCTCATCGTTTTAATATTGAAGTAATTGTAAGTTATATTCTGTTTCTTTTTCTTTGCATTTCTCATCTATGGAACTCTCTCTCTCTCTCTCTCTCTCTCTCTCTCTCTCTCTCTCTCTCTCTCAGATTCTTGCTTCCTTGCCGCCTACGATCTTCCTTAATTTACATGCAACATCACTCGACATCTTTTGTTTCATCTTGACTGCAGTTACTTTCACAAAAAAATACTTCTATTTAAAGAAATGCTTAACCTAGACCTCGACTAGTGACCCGGTAAGTGGTTGTACTAGAATAACGAAATTATAATAATAATAATAATAATAATAAACCATTTTTCTCTCTATCAATATGGCTGATGCTAACCTCCAGGAGAGCATCTAATTTCGCCTTCTTGCTCTCACGTTCTCTACTGACATGAAGTGGAGTGATTATATTGAATCAGATACTGCGGTTGCTTCTAAGAATTTTGTCTTACCAGACAATTTTTCTCCCCAGAATCCATCTTGCATATTTATATATCTGCCATTCGTCCTTGCATTGAATATTGTTGCCATATCTTTTCTGGCGCTCCGGTTAGATATTCTCGACAAAATCCAAAGAAGGTTCAGTAATGTTGTTGGTCCTGACTTCAGTCACTTTCCCAACGCCGTGATATGGCTTCTCTCTGATTTTTCTATAAATATTTCCATGGCAGTTGTTCAAAATGAGATCGCCTCCTTGATAACTTCACAGCGTGAAATAAGTAACAAAATGATAATTAATTTCGGCATTATTAAATTAATTCGTTTTAAATCCAAATTACCCCAAGAAAGGCATTAAAGCCACTAAGACAAAAAGGGTTACCAGGAAGAGACCTGCAGATAACTAAGAATCAAAATCATATGGCAAAAAATTAAAAATTTAGAAAAGGATTTCCACAGATGATTAAGAAGGTGATAATGAACTGAACTCAGTGCTAATAATAATTTAAGCGTACTACAAGATTGGCTAATAGGTCAATTCGTTTTACTATTGAAATAGCTAAATGTAACCGTAAGTTATATTTTAACTGTTTCTTCCTTCCTTTTTTACATTTCTCGTCCGTGGAACTTTCGGAGTCTTGCTTTCTTGCCGCTTACTATCTTCATTAATTTAAATGCAACATCACTCGACATCTTTTGCCTTACTGAAACTTATTTTTTATTCCGTCCTGGGTATGAAGATAAACTACATCCGCGTCCAGGGTAAGACGATAAACTACGTCCAACGGCAAGGCCACTGATCAAGAGGTTTTGAGAAGCGTGAAACCGCCTCTTGGTTGCTGGTGTTCACAGGTCCGCCTTGACCCGGGTGGTGGCACCTGTTGGGGTCCCAGCTGTGGGCAAGTTGTTGACCCCCAAACTGAAGTGGAAGGCCTTATGAAGGCGTGGAGGTGGGTTTTAATACCAGAAATGCTTTGTAAAAAATTATTACAAGACATATTTTTTTCAAGAAAAAAATTATTACCAGCAATACATTTTTTAAAATAATATTACTAGCTATACATTTTTGAGGAAAAATATTACCAGAAATAGATGTTTGACAAAAGAAAATATTACCAGGAAAAAAGTTGTCGGCATTAAATAACACATTGAGGTTGATATGCCGTAAAACAAAACAAACCAAATCTTATTTTTTATTGTCTTTCTGCTCAAAAAAGGCATTTTATCCTCTTCCACTTCCCCAAAGACCTTGCGTCTTTGATTTGGTTGAAATGCTTAAAAATAATAATAATAGATTCCAAGATTAATTAATTAATTTGTTTTTAATCGACATTATCCCAAACAAGGTAGTAAAGCCACTAAGACACAAGTTGTTGAAATTTCAGTTTGCACTTGGATTAAAGTTCAAACTGTTTTTTTTTTTCGAAGATAGAACAGAAATGGAAACATTTGTAGAAATAAATGTCGACTGTGCTCAAATGAAAACATGTAATCTGAAGAGAAATAATCTTATTTCATTTTTCTAGGAATTCCAATTTTTGACATGGTCGATTTTACAGGATCGGAAGTCTTACTTATCAATCAAAACGAGGAATTTTGAAGGAAGATGTATGTCATTTTGATAGTAATGTAAAATTGTCTGTTTACAACTTATTTTATCAGTTCAATGGCTTTCATTATCAATGAATAATTCAAAATATGAATACATGTTGAAGAGATGACATATGCCGTATAATCTTGATATAATTGTATAAATGTGTTGATTTCTTCCTGTTATTAAATAAAATCAATATTCGGTTTTCTAAAAAAATATTTCTTTCTTTTTCAGATTTGTCTTGTTTTACTATTGTAAAAATAATAAATCTTAAAAATATAGAAATAATAAATTTCGGAATCTCTCTGAAGTACATTCCAAATACAAACAGAAGTAATTATTTCGTCAAATTAATACAAAAATCAGAGGAAGTAATAAGAAGAATGAGATGGCTGGCACACTTTTTTCTTCGGAAGAATAACACAAAATGACCCGTGGATTATGGTTTCAGTAGCAAAAGAACAGCATCGTTTGCCAAAAGGTTGTTGGAAGAGGATTTACTTGATATAGTAAACAGTATCTCTTTCTACAAAAAGAAAAATTACTTCCATAAAACATCTGGACGAATAGCAACAGATATTAATGAAACAGATAAAGTATTAATGATAACTAGTAAAAACAAACCGGATTAATTTAGAATTTAGAGATAAAGTAGGTAAATTTACCAACAAAGATTGTTATATTACCATCAACGATCATAAACGCGATTTTGAGGCTAATCCTACTACCAGAATTATAAATCCAACCCGGCCTGAGATAGGTAAAATTGGTAAAAAAATTCCTGGAAAGAGTAAACAAGCAAATAAAGGATTACCTGGGATTAACACAGTGAATTAATACCAAAGAAGTCACCAACTGATTTACAAAACCTAATACAGTTCGTTATCGAAGAATACTACACATCCATCAATATCAAGGGAACTTTTCCCGACTGCCCTGGAATTTGTTACTCTATACTTTGACCTATCAGATAAAGAAACAAACAAAAAAAAATGTCTTCATTCATAATGGCGACCAATAGATAAAAGATTCTAAAAACTCTTTTGAAAACACAATGGGATCATTGGACTCTGCTAGGTCTTTCGACCTTGTTGGTCTATTTATATTAAATAATCTAAGTGCACACCGTGAAATTAACATTAAAGATATTGGACTGTATAAAGATAATGGCCTTATGGTTGTGCGGAAGTCTACAAAATTTAAAATTGATAAGATTAGAAAGCTAATACGTAGAGAATTTAAATGCATAAATTTGCAAGTTACTGTTAATACAAGATTAAAAAAGGTATACTTCCTCGTTATAACATTAGACTTAATCAATAATATTTACCAACCTTATGAAAAAAAACTAATGGTAATCCTTTATGTATATACCCAAAGTCAAATCATCCCCATCTGTAATAAAGCATATAACTCTATGAAAAAAGAATAGGTATAAAGTCTGATATTGAAAAAATATTCTATGAACACAGTAATTTTTGTAATAATAGAAATCTGAGAAAAAATAGAAACAGAAAAATTATTTGGTATAAACCTTCATTCAACCAGTTGGTTAGTAGTAAGTTAGGACATAAATTTCTTGCTTTAATTGAAAAACATTTTCCTAGAAATAACGCACATAGCAAAATTTTTAATAAATATACACTAAATTAAGTTACAGTTGTACTGAAAATTTAGAAATGAATATATAAGAAACACATAATAAAATCAAAAATAAATACTTAAGCCAGAATCAAAGAAATAGTAATTCAGAAATAATAATAAACAATCGTAATTATGTAACTGTAGAATTTCTGAAAATTACCCTCTGAATAATAAATGTTGCACAGAATCCATAGTTTACCAATGCACTATCTCATCTACTGAGAATCCTAATGTTGAAAAATTCTATATAGGTTGTACTAAGAAGGAATTTAAATTAAAATGGAACCAAAGTCTGACCTCCTTCAATAGTATTAAGTATCGCGACAAATCATCCCTATGCAAATATTTTTTCCATTTACAAGAAACAAATAAAACACCAACAGTAAAATAGAAACTAATAAAAAATCGAGAAAAAGTAGATCTTTAAATGACCTATGTCCTTTGTGCCTACATGAAAAGCTATATATTATTAAGTTTCTGAAAAATAAAGATCTATTAAGTCAAAGAAATGAAATAGCAGTTTTTGTAGACATTGTTTCATATTTTCTTTAATAAATAATTAATTATAAAAATAATTTGCATAATTACATCTATTATTTGATCATAAATAAATTAATTTATAAATGCGTAATTAAATTCTAATATTTTAAATTTAACAATACCATATATAGTTTACTAGTAAATAAAATAAATATAGTATTTTAGATCTTTATAAATAAAAATATAAATATAAATAATAATTTGAAAACCTGTTTAAGAAAATCTCGAAGTAGTTTTAGAAAACAAGAAAATAAAAAATAAAATAAATGAAAATGACAAATGTATTGTAATGTAACCGAAAATAAATTTAAAAAGAGACATTAATGACAAGTTTGCATAAAAGGAATATCAACAGACAGAAACCTTAACCCTCACCTAAACTTAACCAAGTTTCAATTTTACCACATAAAAATTATAATTGAATTTTCATTCGTCAAAAACCCAACAGCCACTTAATAAAAATGTCTGGGTTCTCATCACACTACCAACTTAAAATATGTAATACTATTTGGCTTTTAAATAGAGTAAATGATTTTTTTTCGAAGATTATTCCCAGCATCCCTTGAAAATGGACCTTAACAACGAATTTTAGGCCTAAAAAATTTATATTTAATTTTAGATTTAAGTTTTGGTTTCGAAATGTGGCAATGGATGCATATATTTTTTTTAAATAATTATAATAATATGTTCTACTGTGTATCGACTACTGTTTTTTAAAAACAAATTCTAAAGAAACCTGGATTATAAATCTGATTGTTCTTTCTTTTTATTTTATATATCTATATATCTCTATGTCTGACTGTCTGTCTATCTATCGACCTATCTATCTATTTCAGTCTGATTATATCAATCTATTTCAGTGTGTTCATATCAGCCCATTCATTTCAGTCGGTTTCTATCTATCTATCTATCTATCTATCTATCTATCTATCTATCTATCTATCTATCTATCCCAGTCTGTTTCTTCCTTTCTATCTATCTATCTATCTCTCTATCTATCTATCTATCTATCTATCTATTTCAGTCTGATTATATCAATCTATTTCAGTGCGTTCATATCAGTCCATCTATTTCAGTCGGTTTCTATCTATCTATCTATCTATCTACCTATCTATCTATTTCAGTCTGATTATATCAATCTATTTCAGTGTGTTCATATCAGCCCATCTATTTCAGTCGGTTTCTATCTATCTATCTATCTATCTATCTATCTATCTATCTATCTATCTATCTATCTATCTATCTATCTATCCCAGTCTGTTTGTTTGTTTGTTTCTTTCTATCTATCTATCTATCTATCTATCTATCTATCTATTTCAGTCTGATTATATCAATCTATTTCAGTGTGTTCATATCAGTCCATCTATTTCAGTCGGTTTCTATCTATCTATCTATCTATCTATCTATCTATCTATCTATCTATCTATCTATCTATCTATCTATCTATCCCAGTCTGTTTCTTTCTATCTATCTATCTATCTATCTATCTATCTATCTATCTATCTATCTATCTATCTATTTCAGTCTGATTATATCAATCTATTTCAGTGTGTTCATATCAGCCCATTTATTTCAGTCGGTTTCTATCTATCTATCTATCTATCTATCTATCTATCTATCTATCTATCTATCTATCCCAGTCTGTTTCTTCCTTTCTATCTATCTATCTATCTATCTATCTATCTATTTCAGTCTGATTATATCAATCTATTTCAGTGTGTTCATATCAGTCCATCTATTACAGTCGGTTTCTATCTATCTATCTATCTATCTATTTCAGTCTGATTATATCAATCTATTTCAGTGTGTTCATATCAGTCCATCTATTTCAGTCGGTTTCTATCTATCTATCTATCTATCTATCTATCTATCTATCTATCTATCTATATATATATATATATATATATATATATATATATATATATATATATATATATATATATAATTTATTTGTTAAACTCTATATTTATTTATAAAAATCTATTGGCTGAAAATTTGAAATGTTTAAGTATGTTCCAGTTATGAACATCAGTTGATGATGGGCGTAACAATGTCCTTCGTCAAAACACATGGTAACGAAATAGCAAAGGAGCAGCGTCGTGTTAATTTTCACGGTAATTTATGGGTTAACTTTTATTTCTTTCATTTTATTCTTTTTAAAAATATGAAAAGCGTAGGAAGATATTGCTGCACCATAATGAAACAAAACTTGCCTTCTTTTGGCTCTCTAACATGATACTCGATAATTTCCGACAAGAAGACGACAACGATTTGATTTGATGCAATTTACGTTGTACTCTGTTGTGTTCGACAAAAAGACTACAAAAAAGACAGTATTTGATGCAATTTCAATAAAAATACTCACGGACATATATAGGTACTGATATAAAAAGAGATTTTCTCTGGTGGAACATATCATACGGGGTCGGCTTATTTACCAGATAACAATACTTCTGAATTTGCCCCCTTTTGATCAAGGTAAGAGATCAAGTTTTCTATCACAATCATCAAATATTTAAATGTCTGATTGTATTAATTCCGAGGGTTCGAAAGCCTTTTCTATTTAGATGCAATAAAATAATTTAAGTTACTTGAAAAAAAGTTTTCACTGAAAACAAAATATGTGAAAAAAAAATGAAATTTACGCTTGACGTATTTTATCTATGGCAAGCAGACTATTTGATGTCTTGAATGCAATCCTTTCAGTTTAAAAAAAGTTATATCTATCTATCTATCTATCTATCTATCTATCTATCTATCTATCTTGTTAGATTTAAATATATATTTATTTATATATAGTTAAATATTTTTCTAACAAGATTTCTCGAATATTATGGCCGGTAAATGTAAATAAATAAAAATACATATATATATATATATATATATATATATATATATATATATATATATATATATATATATATATATATATATATATATATATATATATACGCATACACACACAAACACACATTCATATATATTTATATTTATATATACATATGCATTTGCATGTATATGTATATATATATATGTATATATATGTATAAATATATATATGAACATATGTATATATCTATGTATATATATGTAGATATCTACATTTTTATATATGCATATATATCTATAAATATATATATACATATGTTATATCTATGAATATTATGTATATATATATATATATATATATGTATGTAAATATGTACATTTATATATATATATATATATGTGTGTGTGTGTGTGTGTGTGTGTGTGTGTGTGTGTGTGTGTGTGTGTGTGTGTGTGTGTGTATGTATTTTGATATATGCATGACAAAGTGGAAAAAATCGGATTAATTTGTTATACTGGTACGATTACACATGCCCTCGAACCAGATATGATGAGAATTTTGATTTTTTTTGTATATAAATTAGCCAATTTTATTTACATTTTTTTCTTTTTGTTTTCATTTTTTCTCATTAGATATCCCACACTGTGATAATAGAAGATCTCCCAAGAAAAGTTAAATTTTATAAGAGTCAGGGCGCAAACTTACTGTGGACGAATTTTACGATTAAGTCAGTCAAAGTAAATTGTTTTCTCTTTTGATTAGAGTCGCATTTTTTTTCACGTCAGTCTCGTTACGTTGAGAAACTAATGCATTTAATCTATTGTTTTCTAAAACCCTACAAATCAGGTATCAAATACGCCTCATCATCTTAGGAATAGACAGCAGATCCCACAAACTAACGAAAACCATATCAAAAATTCTACCCCCTCTCCTTGGAACAGTAAATCCATCTCATATAAAGAACTCAGGCAGATGAGTTGAAAAACTAAGGGTAATAAATATGACTGAAGACTCATGATCAATCTATATAAACACTTTTACCATTATCATCTCCATAATGTTGCATTGTCGAAGTTACTGCCTTATAAAATTTATAATTGAAATATAAACAGTTGTTTTGAGGTTGAAAGGTATAAATTGCATTACAAACAACTTTAGCTCTTACACAGAACCCAGAGAATAAATCAACGATCAAATAAAATACAGAATGTTGCATTAAGAAAAATTGCAAAACAAAAATATGTTTTTTTGGTTTCAAATGTAGCGAAACACCAAAGAAGAGATTTTTAAAAAGTGCATTCAACTCTAATACGACACACTGGTCAAATTTGATTAACCTCTCATAAAATAAACCTGCATTTGCAGAAGGTGTTTCAGATAATGAACTGCAAGAGATTATAATGAATAGAACGACGTTAGATTTGCCGAATTTACTTGCACATGCGCAAAGTGTAGAAAGAACAGTTAAATTAACTACTGAAGCTTTACAAATTTTATATGTGCAAGAAGCAAGGCAGAAACACTATTTAGAGTAAATAATTGGGCCATTAAATGAGAATCATGGTTTAATTCAAAGGGAAATTTTACTGAACAATTTTACTATATTATAATCTAATATGTTATAAAATGCAGTAGTTTTAGTTCAGTTTTCACTAAACAATGAAATTTTGGTAAACCTCTCGCAAAATCGAGTTTGAGGACCTGCACATTTTGAAGGTGTTTCAAATAATGAACTGCAAGAGGTTATAATGAATGCAACAACGTGGGAGTTGCCGAATTTACTTGCACATGCGCAAAGTGTAGAAAGAATAGTTAAATTAACTACTGAAGCTTTGCAAATTTTATATGGGCAAGAAGCAAGACGGAAACAAAATTTTAATAAATCATTGGGCCATCAAATGAGAATCATAGTTTAATTCAAAGGAAAATTTTACTGAACAATTTTACTATATTATAATCTATGTTATAAAATGCAGTAGTTTTAGTTTAATTTTCAGTAAACAAAGAAATTTTAAACATTTTCTCTTATAATTTGTATCCAGTAATATTATGGTATTATATTTTCATTTATCTATGTTTTGTTCTTATTAATTATAAACTAACAAATTTTATAAGATTTTATTTATTTATTAGCTTTTTTTTGCTAATATGTTAATGCTTGATACTTCTCACTTCTCGACTACAATGAATACCATTTGAGAATACCATTTGTTTTTCTTGTGGTGATTCTTAATTAGAATTCTGGTTTAAATATATATTTTCATTCAATATAATGAATACAAGAAAAAATCAACTTTATATAGATTTATGCTTCAAATAGCAAAATTTTGAAGAGAGTTTGTAAGCAAAAAAACCTTCAGAAATTATGTATTCTGTACATTTCTTTTGACGATATTTAAAACTATATCCTCAAACATTGGGAAAAGCTACGAATATCATTTTGAGTGCCAGTATTTATCACATTAAACCTCAGCTTATGAATTGAGTACGGTCTTCTGTTCTGTGGCTTCCATAATAATTAAGATAGAAGCATCGAAAGCCCGTGTCCAAACATGCTTCACATCAGTTTCATTGTGTGACCGTAACGAGTAATGTAATTAGTAAGAACAAAGATTAATGTATAAAGCACCGATCAGTGAAAGAAAGTTGAACCCCAGTCGAATCGAAATATGAAAGCAATTTATCGTGATTATTGTAGGAATGCGGTCCGGACTGGGAGCCGTTGGATTAAGACTTGAAATTTGAATCTTTTCCGTATTACAACATTGTAAAGCTGCGTCGAAGTCAACAAAAGGTCGCGAAATGTGAGAGGACTGAAATTCAAGTCAAATAATATTACTAAAAAAATCTGGAGCGTCATTCCCTAATGTAACAACCATGTCAGCATGAATATCCTTAGAAGCTAAATTATTTTTCTGTAGCTACTTGATAACACCAAGACGCGAGATTTTGTCCATTTTTTAGAGGAGCCGCTACTAGTTACATCTTAAGTTTTCTTTGAACAGACAGATTTACCTGCAACGCAACGATGTAGTTATTAATAAGAAGTGTTGAAATTAATGCATGTAAGATTTCACAACGTTCGTATCGTACCTTCATAGTAAGCCTATGAATGTTTCAGTCAGCCTCACAGTACAGGTGAGCAACGCAGAATTCATAGAGAAAATGTAGACAAAAAGGAAACATACTTAACATCGCGAAGAGGCAGTTCACCTTTCCAGGGCACACAACAAGGAAAGAGCGCTTGGAAAGTTTGACACTCACATCGTATATTAAAGGCAAAATGACAGAGGTAAACAACGCATAACCTATCTAGGGAGATTTACTAAATGGATAGCAGAACGAAAGAAAGAATTAAAGACTTTCTTAGCGTTAGAAAGTCGAACCCTAAATGAAACGAAATATGAAAGCAATTTATCGTGATTATTGTAGGGATGCTGTCCGGACTGGTATCCGTTGGATTAAAACTTGAAATTTGAATATTTCCGTATCACAAGATCGTAAGGCTGCGTTGAAGTCAACAAAAGCTCGCCAAATTTGAGGTGACAGATATCCACATCCTCCTCACAGACAAATACTACTACTATCAATATTAGTTCCAGAAACTGAAAAGACTCATAGAAATATCAAGGTACAATTGAATTGATGTGGGTAAGTCCAATAATTCGCTGAAAAAAGAGCATACCATGATGAAAAATTCAGAACTTCATAAAACAAAGATTTACGCTAAAAGATTTGTTATTTACATTATTCGGACTATTGTCCTCATCTTTGTCGCCATATTTATTACAACGTTTCGGCCGTTGTACGCTCCGGCTTTCTTCAGGTGGTTGGAATGACGAACTGAACCCTTTATTTCGCTCACTGGGGTAGACTGTTCTAGTTCCACGTGCCATGTTTTTAATGGATGTCAGTTATCTCCTGTGAATTTTCCCTCGGAAAGTTCTCCACTGCCTCAACCTGGTATTGAACTCACACTCTTTGGGTACTGTCACTGGATTTAACTTTTATCCACCATGCCATGTGTCCTTGAGATTTGTTATTCTTAATGGGAAATACAAAAGTATTTTATTAAATTTTTTAATCCTTTCTAATACCTTAAAAAGTTTGTTTTTTCTTGCTCAGCAGCTGGGCCAACAATTATTTAGCATAGTTATTTTCAGCGTATGTTTTGGTGTTTTGGAAATTCGTGCAAAAATCAAATACTTGTCAGATTTTAATGACATTTTCAAATGAAAGAAATTACCTCTCGGTTTTTTGGGGTTTTTTTGTTTTTTTTTTAGAAAATCTGAGTAAAACTATTAAATTAATCTTATTACCAGGTCTAAAAAAAACATGTTTTATATCATTGGAGAACATAACTTTCAGTCAACACAAGGTATTTTGATTACAAATTAAATTTAATTAATATTATTACCAGCGTCATTGTTTCTATTTCGTTTAAACATGTTTTCGTTGATTGGATACCTTAATTACAAAGACACCCACGGAAGAGAGATAAATATCAGTCAGTCAGTTAAGCACCATACGTGATACACGCGATCATGTCTCTTGCAAATCATGATTGACTAGGCAGAAGATTTTGTCGCAGTAGCTTGCCGTTTCATTCAAGGCAAAAGGACCCAGTCTGTCCTGCTATTCAAGCAGGTGGGGGGGGATAGATGGATTCATAATTTATCCAAGGGTATTTGCGCGTAAGTGAATGTAACAAACCTGACTGGAATTCGAACTTGGCATTTCGGTTTCACATTTAGTGTCGTTATCTTTTACACCACGAATTAATTTTATACCAACTTCATAACTCTGTCCAAGAACATTTTTCATTTTTTACGTTATTCGGACGATCGTCCTCATCTCTGTTGCCATATTTATCACAACGTTTCGGCCGTTTTACGCTTCTGCCTTCTTCAGGTGGTTGGAATATCGAACTGAATCCTTTATTTCGCTCGCTGAGATAGACTGTTCTAGTTCCACGTGCCATGTCTAATGGATGTCAGTTATCAGTTATCTCCTGTTAATTCCCCTCTCCAACTTCTCTACTGACTTAACCAACACCATTATCTACTGTGCCATATGTCCTTAATGACATCTGTGTATAAATCTCTGGGACATATAAACCTAATGTCTTCAGCAATCATTTTTCTACCCGTGCTCATCTGAGTCGATCTGAGATATTTTCAGCGTAAATGATGAATGCCGCCAATCTTATAGCAAAAAAGGTTCTTCAGTATCTATCTATATTTCTGAGATGAGGTATTATGTACACTATTTACATTATTCGGACTGTCGTCCTTATCTTTGTTGCCATAATTATCACAACGTTTCGGCCGTTGTTGTAAGATTGGCGGCATTCATCATTTACTCGTAGACATAAATATACTCTGTTATTATGAAAAAAATACTTGTGTCAGTTTTTAATGTTTCATATTTTAGCCCCCTCCTATTTACGGCTGGTTTTGTGAATTTCTTTCTGAACGTATTTCTCTTGAGAAAGTGTTTCACAACTGTTTGCAGAAAAAAGAAAACGAAAATCGAATGAGACTGAAAAATTCATTTTGTATATCGACATTTAATCAGAAAATCAAACATCTAAATAGAGAAAAAAGATTTATTTTATGAATTGATTGATGTAAATTTAATTAAAAAATGATTTGACGATATCTATCTATCTATCTATCTATCTATCTATCTATCTATCTATCTATCTCTGTTTCTCCCTCTCTCTCTCTCTCTCTCTATATATATATATATATATACATATCTATCTATCTATCTATCTATCTATACAAGGTAACCAAAAAAGTTCTGTCCGTTTTTTGATTAGTCATTGAATGAAGTTGAAATATATACGAAATGCGTGTAGCAATTGTTTTCAAATTCGGACAGCCGGAAGTAGGAACATCAGATGTTATAAAAAACACGCGCACCGTGCCCGGCCATCAGTTATAAGCCGGATAGCTGTGAGAAAGATGGAAGTGTCTAGAGATCTCATTCGGGGCTGTTTGCTTTACGACTTCAAAGTGGGCTTATCAGCAGCTGCATCAAGTCGCCACATATGTCAAGCGTTTGGGGATAGAGCTGTGGATGAACGTACTGCAAGGCGTTGGTTTCAAAAATTCAAGTCGGGAGATTTGTCTCTCCATGATGAGCCTCGCAGTGGACGACCACAGGTCTAGAATGACGGAGTCCTGAAGGCGGCCATTGGAGAGGACAGTAGTCTAATATGTGGTGAACTTGTAAGACAGTTCAACGTTTCCGATGAAACAGTTAGACTTCACCTGCACCGCCTAGGTAAGACGTACAAACTGAGCAAGTGGGTTCCTCAAACGCTGTTGGAGGTCCACAAGGAACAACGAGTGGCAGCCTGCGTATCGCTGCTTTCTCGCCACCGTACCACATCCTTATTCAATCTAGTGCTTACCAGTGATGAAAAGTGAGTTCTGTATGAAACTCCCAAGCATTCTAGACATTGGTTGTCTCCTCATGATGCTGTCCCTCACACCGCAAGACCGCCTATGCACCCACGCAAGATTATGCTTTGTGTCTGGTGGACAGGTCGTCAAGTGGTTCATTATGAACTGTTACCAATGGGTCAAACGGTTACTGGAGACCTATATTCGCAGCAATTGAAATGTGTGCAACAGGCATTGCGCGTGAAGGAGCCAGCACTGGTGAATCGCAAAGGTGTGCTTTTCCTCCATGACAACGCCAGGCCGCATGTTACGCGAGTGGTCAGGGATACCATACAGCAACTTTTGTGGGAGACATTGTGTCATCCACCTTATTCACCTGACCTTGCGCCATCCGATTACCACCTCTTCCACTCTCTGGATAATCATCTTCGTAGGAAATCCCTCACCAATGAAGCAGACTTGCGCAAAGCCCTCACGGACATCTTTGCGTCAACCCCCACCCCGAGTTCTACCACAAGGGCATTGAACAGCTGGAGACACGTTGGCAGAAGGTGCTGGATGCCGATGGCGATTACTTCGAAGACTAAATATAAGTTACACATACTGTGAAGCGTTTTCTTTTTTTCCTTTAAAAACGGACAGAACTTTTTTGGTTACCTTATATATATATATATATATATATATATATATATATATATATATATATATATATATATATATTAAAAGGAAGAGAGAAACCGCAAACGTTTTTGGTTGTACTATGGATTTTCTTTTAAAAATATTATGCTTTATATTCCATAAAAGCATCCACATTACAACCAAAAACGTTTGCAGTTTCTCTCTTCTTTTTAATATAAACACTTTTCTCTCGTCGGAACTACTATAACCTCTTCCTTTTATATATATATATATATATATATATATATATATATATATATATATATATATATATATATATATATATGTATATATGCACCTTTATGCATGCCACCGCTGAAAATATTTCAGATCGACTAAGACGTGCTTCATTTATTTTGGAAAGTGGATTGAGCTGCGTATTTTTCAGTGACTCCAAAAAGTTACTTAATAGTAAGATAAACTATCTTTAAGACAGGCAAAAGCAAAAAACTAATAAAGAAAAATTTATAATGAAATAATCTTATATACATAATCAAATACAAAAGAAAACGAATAGTTTGTTAAATTTGAAAAAGATTTGTAAAGTGAAAGATAAATATATAAATTGGGATTTAAGCCTGAAATACTTGGAGTTTATAAAGTCATTAAATTATAAAATCAAGGTTGCGATGCGTCAATTGTCGCCATGTTATATATTTAATTTCGCGCATGTGCGCTGTTTGTTTTTGATTTTGTCTACTGCACATTATAGTAGGGTCTGTTGGGCACCGTATATGAGACAAGAGCACCAGGACGAAATTCAATCCGCCAGAAATTTGTTAATGGCCTGCTGTATTGCTTGGCATTCGCACCGGAAGCTCCAATAAGAACATTTCAGAATGTTTAGATGCCAAGTTGAGAACAGCGCAAAGGATTTGGAAGAGCTATATATCTAGTCAACAACATGGTGCTTGTAGTGATCACTTGTGATGGCGATGTTATAGCTCCACTCATCTTTCCACATGACCTCAGACTCAACACGGAAGCCTACATCAAGTGACTTGAAGAGATAGTACTGCCGTGGGTCAAGAGACTGGCTGCTGAAAACCCTATATCTGTCAACAGGACTCTGCACCATGCCACAAAAGCAGGAAAACCCAGGCATTACTGTCAGACAATTCTTGCGACCACATCACCCCTTACATCTGACCACCTAACTTACCAGATTGCGACCCACTTGATTATTATACGTGGGGCGCAGTTGAGCGAGAGACCAAAAAAACTCCTTGTAACACCAAAGATGAACTGAAGGTAACAATTATGGAAGCATTCCGAAGTTGTGTGGAAACTGTGGTTGAAGCCAGTGAGAATGTTATTGAATAAATTTACTCTTTAGTCATTTGAATATATTTTTATGTAATATTGGTAAACATATCTTTTAAGATGAGATGTCGGTGTCATTGTCGTATAAAATATATAACAATATATAAAAAGTATATTATGGGTATATATTATAGTATAAAAGATGATTTATCTGGATTGTTCAAATGATTGAATTTTGGAACCGGATGATAATATGAGATTATTATATTTTTTTAATTACTGTTTAATATATTTACAATTATTATTGATATGAATCTTGATAGATTCTGTTTCTACTTTCTGCTAAAAACATTTATTATTATTATTATCATTATTGAAATTTCAGTGCGTATTTTGATAAAAGTGTTTTTCTTCGAAGACAAATTGACAAAAAAGAAATGGATACATTTGTAGAATTATATTCCGACCTTGCTCAAATAAAAACATGTAATCTGAAGTGAAATAACCTTATTTCGTTTTTATAGGAATTCCAATCTTTGTGATGGTATAAAAGATTTACTAGGATCGGAGGTCTTATCAATCAAAACGAAAAATGTTGAAGAAAAATAACTATATCTCATTTCGATACGAATATTAGCCCGTCAATTTTGCAACATATTTGGGCAGTTTGGTGGCTTTTATTATCAATGAATACTTCAAAATATGAATACATGAGGGAAAATGACATGTAGAATCTTGATGTAATTGTTTCTTGTATAAACGTGTTGATTTTTTCCTGTTATTAATAAAATTCATATTCGGTTTTTAAAAAATTATTTCTTTCTTTTTCAGATTCATCCAGTTTTACTATTGCTCATAAGAAACATTTGAAATTTCTTACAATGAAACTGACTCGACTTTTTCAAGTCATTATTGTCGCCATTCTATCAGTTCGACTGGCTGGTACGGACAATATTCTTTTCTTGTCCTTGCCTTATTTTAGCCATATCAACCCGATGGTTAAAGTGGCTGAAAAACTGACGAATTATGGACACACAAGCTACATCCTCATCACGGAGAAGTTGGATGGGAAATTCGGTCCAGTAAAAGATGGAGTGAAATTCGTCATAACAGAGGAGTTTCCAGAGATTAAGATATTCACTGATGAACTAAGAAAAGTGTTAAAATTTCCAGAGAAATATGCATTGAAAGAAACATTCAGTAAACTTCAAAAACTATGTGATGGTTACCTTCTCAATGAAGAACTTTTTCAAAGACTTAAATCATTCAATGCGTCTCTATCGGTCATTGATTCGAATTTCGAAAGCCATTGTCTGGCCATTTTCGCGTACAGACTTGCAATCCCTTTCATTCTCCTGGGTCTGGAAAACCATATATCCATTCACCGAACACCATGGGTAATTTCAGTTATACCACATTTTCGTCTCTTCACAACTGAGATAACATCATTCTCGATGAAGATTAAGAATGTGTGGAAATATTTACATGATTATATAAATCCAACACCTTGGTATCCGGGAAGAGATATTAAAGAATACGCACCTGAAAGGCCGGATATTTCTTTCGAAAAACTTCTCCGACAAGCCCAACTACACATTGTTGATTCGGATTACTTTCTCTATCAAGCATTACCAGCACTTCCAAATGTCAAATACATTGGCGGAATAGCTACCCAGCCGGCGAGACCACTGAAAGGAAAATTCTTGAAATTTGTTAATGCTTCCAAACATGGAATCATCGTTGTATCACCAGGAAGTTTTGTCAGTTGGGGAATTCACGTTAAGAAAATGGAAGAAGCTTTCAGTAAGATCAAATACGATGTCGTCTGGAAACATTCAAATACTTCTTTTTCTCGCCCAAATGTTCTACTCACAAAATGGCTGCCACAAACCGATCTCCTTGGTCACCCAAACACCAAACTGTTCATCACCCATTGTGGAAACAGTGGTAAATATGAAACCTTGTACAACGCTGTTCCCATCATTGGATTTCCATTTTATTATGATCAGCCATTTAATAGTCAGATCATGCAATTGAAAGGATTCGGAATTGCAATGGACCTTGAAAATTTCACAGTAGACGAGTTGGTTAGAAATATCGAGGAAGTCATTGAGAATCCAAAGTACAAGAAAAATATTGCAAAGGCGAGCGATATATTTCGATCCCAAGATCTCCCATCGGACAAAGTAGCCCGTCTTGTAAATGGGATCGTGAAATATGGAGGCGATCACTTAAGATCAGACATTCGAGACATTCCACTGTATGAGTTTTTAATACTTGATATTTTGGCTGTCGTTTTTACGGCTGGTTTCATAATTTTCTTTCTGACGGCATTTATTTTGAGAAAATGTTTCTTAATTGCTTGCAAAACGAATAAGAAAAAATAGCAATATAATTAGAGATACAAAACAACTTGTGTAGACATTTTACTTATAAAATATATATATATATATATATATATATATATATATATATATATATAATATAAAAGGCTCAAACACTAATATTTCTTGGCTACAATTTACTATATTGGAATCGTAATCACGTTCCAATTCATCAGACCCACCAATTCAAAAATAAATAAGAAAATATATTATATTCTTACTCTGTCCTTGACATTGAGTTCTACCTAGATTCTAACCTCTTGGGAATTTATATATATATATATATATATATATATATATATATATATATATATATATATATGTATGTATTGACCACTAATAGTATATATATATATATATATATATATATATATATATATATATATATATATATATATATATATATAAAACACTAATGGTAAAAATTTTTAATATTCGCTTTTTATCGTCCGACTTCAAAATTCAATCATTTAAAAAAATCCAAAAAATGTATGTATGTATGTATGTATCTATGTATGTAAATAAAATCAACGCCGTCTCCTTTTACAAAACAATTTTTTAATTTTCTTTTCATATAAGCCTCGCCTATTTTGGAGATAATGGATAAATACTCCTCCTCTCTCTGTTTATCGCATTCTTTTTTCCTTTTCTCTCTCTTTATCACTTTCTCTCTCTTTCTAACTTTCTGTACTTTTCTCTCTTTCATTCATTCCATCTTTTCTTTTCACACCTTCGCTCTTTTTCTTCCTCTCAATTGTTCTCACGTTCTTCCTCGTTTTTTCTCTTTTTTTATTTTTATTTCTCTCACTCTTTCTCTCAATTTCTGTCTTTCGTTCAGGACGAAGACAACCACAGCTTTCCACAACTTCCTATATTTTGCTTCACTCAATAATTTTTACCTTATAACGCTGTTTCGTTTCTCTTCGTAGTATTTTGCTACAGTGTTTCTGTCCTTTCTGGACTGGAGTTGCACAGTGCTCCCATCCCCAGCTTGATAGTGTTCACAATAGGTTACGGGGTATTGACGGGGTACTCTGTAGCTACTTTCACATTACCTCGACGACGGTAATGTGAAAACTCGCTAGTTCTATCCCTATTTCTATGGCGAATGTTCAGATAATTCCATCAGTCCAGACATTTACAACTAGGAAACGCCATTCCACGTCCATCGAATTGAATTATCCGCATTTCCTCCATATTTTAAAGATGCTATTATCTATGTGACTTTTGGCTTCTTTGTGATATTTTCCGTTGTGTGATATTATACTCACTGCAAAGTTGCTACACCTGCTTTAGTCTGACGTCTCCGATACGTACCTCACGCAAAACCACGAATTCTGTCTTCTTACAATATGTTTTCAAATTTAGTCCTCAATTTTTCACCACGCACTATGCCACCTTTGAAGGGTAGGTTAGTAAGGTTACGGAAACTTGTGGTAAATCCTAATAGTTAATCTAACACCCTTAAAATAATCTATTCACCTTAAATGTACCTGTTACACTTATTATTTAACTAAAGCATGTTGACCATTTTTTGGTAGAACCGCGTGTCTTCTAGTCCTTTCTTTAATTGTGAAGAAACTGTCTAAAGTTCACTGTCATATTGGAGAACAGATATTACATAGCAGTTCAGATCGATTTTCTTGGTTTCTAATGGCATTTTTAGATCTTCTGATACCTTCCCGATTCTCCGAGATATATCATTTTTTTTATATTCTATGTAAGTGTTGGATTCTTTGTGAGATTTTCCGTTGTCTGATGTTATACTCACTGGAAAGTTACATTTCCACACCTGCTTTATTTTGACGTCTCCGATACTCATCTCACGAGTCACGCTGCACTGTTGGCGAAAACCATGAATTCTGTCTTTTTACACTATCATCCTTTATTTTGCTTTCGTCATCTTCATTGTCGGATCACTTTTTTTTTCAAATTTCATTCTGAATTTTTCACCAGACACTATGCCATCTGTGAAGGTTAAGTTAGTAATGCTACGGTCACTGGTGGTAAATAATGATAGCTAATTTAGAGTAAGACCAGAAGGAAAATATTTGTCCTCGTTTTCCGGTCCACGAGCAATCTGCATCTTTAAAATTACAAAGATTTCTCCGCCTCGCATATGAGAAGAATGAATCTGTGTACTCGAGGAATCATAGGTATAGATTTTTATGGACTCATAATATTCACGCTGCTAACGTGGTGAGTATAAAAAATTGCATTTCTTGTTCCAGTCTCTTAAACAAAACCGTACTCTTCTTGAACTGTTTTCCGTCTAATTATGTTACGAGAACTATTGATTATAATCCTAATTATTAAACATGTTCAAGCTAATTTTTCGATGGGATACGCAACGGGTTGATTTTGAAGTGCCATCTCTTATGCTTTCACTGCGTTTTCGCCGCAGTCATATATTTCAATTTTCACTTCGACAACGTTAACAATCTCAAAATACTCTAAGGGAATCAACATTTCTGCATTAAAATCTCTTATGGTTCTTCCGCTTTGCTCATCTTCAATTCGGCAAATGCTGAATTAACTTCAGATTTTAATACTACAGGTCATTCCATGCTTTTACTTATCAGGGATTCAAGAAATTCTGTTGTAACAGTTTTAATGCTTAATTTTTTGTCGTTCTTTGTTACGGCTGATTTATTATGTTGTATTTGACGGCATTTATTTTGAGGGAGTGTTTCTCAATTGCTTACACAAGGAAGAATGCAAAAACAATTTAAGTATGAAATATTGTCTGATATAACATCAGGCAGGCTTTTATCTATCTGTCTGTCTCTTCATATCTATCTATATATCTAAATACTAGATACCTTCTAAATATAGCTTCTAAATAGCTTCCTAGTTATAGTGTCTCAATAAAAGCGACAAGTCTCCTGTTCTCTAAACAGATTAATATGAGTAGATAGGTTCGCCTATCAGCCCATCTATACTTATTCTACATTTTTTGAACCAGAATAGAAGTTTATCCCATGTTTTCTGTTTAGGGCCAAGTTTACTGATCCTTTTCTTCCTTTATTTCGTCGTAAATTTTTGGTGATTTCATTGATCAATATCTAGGAAATTTTATTTTGACATACCCTTATTTGGTTACTGCGTCAAGACTGGTAGCAAAGTATCCGAACTTTTTACTAGAGTGGCTCTTCTGTTCAATAGTACCTTCATATCGGGATATTTTCAGTGCCATGTTGCGTATGGATAGGTGAATTGTTCCTGCATATAGTTCTGTTGGTGTAGCCCTGAGGCCCCATCATGTTTTAGACTTAGTTACTTTCTGACTGGGTTGTATTGCCTTAGACGATGGAAAGCGATAATTAGTTTGTTTTTTTTCTCCTTAAAACTAAAATAGTCATTTTATGGCAACTACTACTACTAATAATAATAATAATAATAATAATAATAATAATAATAATAATAATATTAATAAAATTAAAAGAATAAGCCAAAAAATCACGAAGTTCCTCAACCTTTCTTCGCCAAATTATGTGCCATTCCTGCCAATTTCTGTAGTTTAGAACCATAACTCTATTTTAAAACTAATTTAAACTCTTCTATTTCTTTGTTGAAACGATTCTAGGATATATATTCATGGCCTTGGTGTATAAATCAGACAAAATCTTCCAATGCCAAGTGAATGGCTAATTTGATACTCTGATGATTTTTCATGTGCTTTCGACTTTCATTATTGCACTCTGTTAGCTATATCTTTTTCCTTTATCGAACCTTTCTTCTAAAGATTGTAGCATATTAGACAAAATAACTGACAGTTTGGAAACATTTGGATACGTAAATCGCTACAATGCTTGGGTGCCTCGCGTTTTAACGGAAAAATTAATGGACCGCATTTTAATCTGCGATTTTCTAATCAAACGCAATCAAAACGACACAGGTTTTAACAAAACAATTTCAAGTGATGAAAGGTGGATTGTTTACAACAATGTAGGACAGTAAAGTAGTGGGGAAAATGAAATTAACCACAATTACCCACTCCAAAAGCCAGTGTGCATTCCAAGATGATGATGATATTTATCTCGTGGGATGATGGGCATTGTCTATTACAAGCTCCTGACACAAAATCAGACGCTGAATTCAGACAAGTACTTTCCCGTATTGCACGAGTTAAATACCGGCAAGCTTTACACACATGCACACAAAGACATATACAGGACACTGTGTTTTGTAGAACCAGATAATGAATTATCTATGTTGGGAGACGTCATTCGTTGTGGGCTTATTTACAGTGTACCGTTTCTATTGATTCTGTCTCAACTCTCAAGATAAGTCATCAAATGTTGCATTACTTTTATTTAGTAATAGAATGATTTTATTAGGTTGTTACGCATGTAATGACACACTTTATAGGACATGAATAAAACACTTCTGAAGTATTAAATAACTCATTTATTTAGTTGAAATAGGCACCATGTTGATGCATGACTTTTCTCCAAGCTATCTCTAAATTCTTGATCTCATCTTCAAAAATTCTTATCCTTTGATGTGATAAACATTTCAAATGCTTCGATTACTTCTTCCTTATTGGAGGAGGTTTTATTGCATATGAAAAGCTCAAAATGCTTAAATACCGTAATCCCCATGTATAATACGCCTTCATCCATAATACGCACCCTTGAAATTGTGCAGAAAATCCTTCTACTTGCGCATAATACGCCCTTCTTGTTTGGCAATCAAACCCTATAAATTGTTCCGCTCCAATTTCATTACGGCCAGTGTTTTCTATTCTTATTCAAGCTGTAATTGAAATTTCCGATTCATCACGATACTAAAAGGAAACGGAAATACCTATATCGTGCCTACTGCGCAAACTCATTAACCTGTTTTTGTTCGATAAAATGTGCAATCTACCGGATTTGTATGTAGTTTTACTTAAAAATGGTTTTAAACAGAGAATAATATTATTCTAATTTAGTTTTATGATTATTTTTATTTTATTTTATATCTGTAAGTATTGTTAGGTACATGTGATTGTATTTGACATCGTTATGAGATCGCAATCGCCGAATGTTAGTGTCAAATTTTCTTATGTTTGTGATGAGTATTCATTTCGCAGTTGAAATCGACCTATGAAACGGCAATTCTTTGAAGTTTTTTGTAGCTGTGCATAATATGCACCCCTAATTTTGCTTGTTATTTATAAAAAAAATAAGTATTATACATGGGGAATTACTGTAAATAATAATCAGTAGGAGAGATATCATGTCTATGTGGAGGATGAGCCACAATTTAATAATTCAGGCTATGCAGCTTTTATGAGAAGCGTGCGACCGGACGTTGTCGCGCAGGAAAATTGGGTCATCCCTATTCACAAGTCTATAATGTTTCTTTTTCAACTTTTTTGTGCATACACGTAATTTCTCTACAATACGTGGTTGCTGTTATTGTTTTCCATTGAGGCAAGAAGAAATAATGAATAACCCCTTTGAAAGACCACCATAGCGCAACTATTAACCTTTTATTGTGCAGTGGCGATTTTGGTTATTGTTTCGGTGATTCACTTGTATCTAGTCACTGGCCTCCGCCTTTTACTGCGTCCATTTCTCATCGCACGTGTAACAATACGATTTTCCACACATCTTTAGAAGACAAGCAGATAAATTTCTTCTCTTTTAAGTCCACTTAGTTATCTGAGTTTCGTAGGAATTTTGTCTCCAGTCCATCTTTGAGTAAACTTCAGTGTCAGTGTTTTGTGGGATTTATTTCTAGAGCTGCCTTTGAATTGGAGAAAATGAAAATTTTATCAATGATTTTAGATATTCATAAAAGTAGTCCTTTGACTTTTTGACCACCCATGTGGCTTTGGGGTGGTTTCAAAACCTCCGGAACACACGTGTATGGATAGGTAAGTTGGACCCCAGCGATTATTCCTGTAAGCAGAGAGAGGCAGGAAGTCAGGAGAAAGTGATCCAGCATTCAGGGAGTTAGAACCCGCCCAGCGTTCAGGCAGTGAGGAATCAACAGGGACCGAAGCGACAGGCAGTGAATGTAAGGATCCTTTTTTTTTAGATAGCTGTTGCTACTTCCCCACAAAAACAATTGTCTTCATCACAGCCGAGAAGACAAACCTGTGCACGTAGCGAGTTGGGGGGTATATGCAAATACACTCAATCTTGGATGTCATCAGAGGTGCAGTGAGCGACAAACGATCGGAGAACGTTGTCACAAAACTCGTCACAATGAAATAAAATAGCGGTAGTTAGGAATCAGGAGTCCCTGTGGCCAGTGAAGTTAGGTAGATAGCATCCCACCTCTGGAAGCGGAACTGAATATCCTACGTTTAAGTGAGAAATCGTATTGTTGCTATTTCATAATCAGGGAGACTTGAAATACAGTTGTCTTCATTTCTTTCTTTTTTTTTTTGTTGAAAGCGATCACGGCCGAGAAGACAAACCTGTGCACATATCGAGTTATCAACCTTGAATGTCATCACAGGTGTAGTGAGCGACGAACGATCGGAGAACGTTGTCACAAAGCTCATCACATAGCGTCACACTACACCCCCACACAACACATTATATATATATATATATATATATATATATATATATATATATACATATATATATATATATATATATATATATATATATATATATATATATATATATGTATGTATATATATATATATATGTGTGTGCGTGTGTGTGTGGCGCTCCGTTTATATTAGTCAAGTCATTTTTACAGATATCTCCTGCGTAGAAAAAATTACTTAAATTTCCGACCGTCAATAGTACTGCCAGGCTGTCAACACCTCATAAAACACCCACCTCCGTATCTATCTATATTTCTGACAACTAGGTGGAGGGGGTGGATTCCCCACGATTATCCTTATAAGCAGAGACAGGCAAGAAGTCGGGTGGAAAGTGTGTCCAGCCGCGAGAGAAGTAGGTAAGTGACCAGAGGAGTTGGAGCTGGCCAGTGGCAGAAGGACCGGTAGTGAGGGATCAGGAGTCCCAGAGGCCAGTGAAGTTAGGAAGGTAGCATCTCATCAACTCTCGAAGCTGAACTGAAGGATCCCACGTTTAAGTGAGAAATCGTATTGTTTGTTGCTACTTCCCAACCAAAAAACTATTGTCTTCATATTTTTTTTGTTGAAAGCGATCACGGCCAAGAAGACAAACCTGTGCACATATCGAGTTGGTTGTATATGCAAATACACTCAACCTTGGATTTCATCACAGGTGCAGTAAGCGGCGAACGATCGGAGAACGTCGATACAAAACATTGTCACAAAATGCACCACAAATTTCCTCACACATGTAATGATTCGATGCAAAAATGTTTCTTTTCCTGAGTTTGTACTCACACAGTAAGATTACTCGACATTGTTTCATTGTAAATTTTTCACTGGACAATATATTAAACAGTAACAATATATTAAAATAAAAATTATAGGGAGAGAAAAAGAGTCGGGAATAAGGGGAGATTTCTTTTTATATACTATAATTAATCTCCTTAAGGTTAATCCGTTAGACAACTGGATCAACAACCAAGCAATGCGTCATTTCATGTGTGACAACCCAATATTTCTGATAGTTCACAAAATACAAGGTCCAAAGAAGAAGGTTACTCTATGAGATTCTAACAGAGGAGAAAGGGGAAATTATGAGGACGAATGACATTGATATCGTTTGACTCTGGATTTTAATGAAGCCAGGGAAGCTTTCTCTCGGTGGTTTGTTTCACAGGGTAACAGTTCTAGTGAAGAAACTGTTTGGGTGGAAATTGTTTTTTATCAAAGTATCATAAAGAGAATGTGGTTGGTTGGCTTGCCAACGTGATCATGGAATGGTGTAAATGTCTGAACTGGTGTCGCTAATGAATGTAACTCCTCCGAATATCTGTCAGGGTAATGACGATATAATAGTTAAAGGCTGGTTATGTTTCTTGTCTGAGATAAGGGCTACAGGGAGGAGAATAATTCATCACCCGTGAGTCAGCGTAAGATCTTTTTTTTTACTCTGTCGTGGCTGGAGTGCCACGATTGAGTAGCACCACCCAAGATATGGAAGCAAATAACCATTCTTTGTGTTTTCTGACCCTTATAAAGATAGAGCATGGCAGAAGAAATTAAGTGATGGTATGAATATATGCGTTCCATTTGAGGACTGGGGTGAGATTTATCCCCAGTAGGAGTTTGAGGCAAGGAAATTCTTTGTGGGAATAACCACTCACTAGGATTGGTGCAGGTTTAGCGTCTCCACAGTGGTGAATTGTTACAAGTTTAGATTCGGATGTCCTTTCACTATTGAGCTGTAAGTGGTGAGCTGAGGAGAGATCAGGAGACAGACACTGGTCATCAAAATATTTTGAGGTGCACCCATATGCTATGACATATATATCAAATATTAATCTGAGAGTATTCGTGGGAAGATCGTTGATGTAAAGGAGAAAGAGTATAGAACAGAGGAGAGAGCCTTGGAGGACGCCAGCAATGATCTCATGGGCATCAGAGGACCAACCATTAACAACGACCTTCATAGACGTCCCCAGTGATTCTGGTCAGCTGGTCACTTTGTGTAGTAATCCGCTGTGCGACACAATTCGAAAGGGCATCGAGATATGTATGGCGATCACTCTAAAAGATTTCAAATGTTCGAATTCATAAAAGTTTCCTAATTATATTAATTCACGGTGAATAAAATATCGTACTTTGAATTAAAATACATGATGCTGTGACGTCAACGAAAAAAAAACAAATTTTTATCAAAGTAAAACATTTCGTTAATTAAACACAGCGTTTATATTTTAGTATTTCAGCGTTTGCTTAATTGAGCTTAAACTGAATCACATTTCGTCATTTCAAGTTTGTAAGTCAAATAAAATCTATCCATTTGTATATCCTGTCAACATTATATATATACATACATATATATATATATATATATATATATATATATATATATATATATATATATATATATATATATATATGTGTGTATGTATTTAAACAACAATATATATACATATATATACTGTTGTTTAAATATATATATATATATATATAAGAATAAAGACAAAAGTCAAAACTTAGTATATATATATATATATATATATATATATATATATATATATATATATATATATATATATAGCCTTAAAGTGTGCTATATTTATGGGATAAAGTGCTCAATATCAGAGATAGAGCGTGTGTAAATATAAAAGTGAACATAAAAGTCAACACTTAGAGGCGACAGTCTGTTTTATGCTAGATGCATTCATCAGGCCACTGATGAGGTTTATATATATATATATATATATATATATATATATATATATATATATATATATATATATATATATATATATATATATTTAAACAACAGTATATATACATATATATAGGAACTGTTGTTTAAATATATATATATATATGAATAAAGACAAAAGGAAAAACTTGGTATTCTACATTATATATATATATGTATATATATATATATATATATATATATATATATATATATATATATGTAGACAAAAAGTAAACATTTCTTTATTATTGAATTGTCGTTCTTTAATTCTTATATACTTGTTTTTATATATTTATTGCTTTATTATGTAATTCATTTATCATTTTATTTTAATTTGATAAAATATAAATGGATTTAAATAAGTTAAACGTTTTCTTTTCGTTTTTAAATTTTTTAAGTATGTTGGCTTGGAAATTGAGTATTATTTTAGAAAGGTGATATTTGAAAAAAGAATTCAGGGTGGAAGTTAACTTTTTGACAATAAACAACTGTTGCACTCTCAAGAAATTTCCGTCAAAATAATTTATTTTCTCTTATAATAAGCGTGACATTATTTAGATAAAAAATGTGGTTGAACTTATTTCTGTGTATGACTAATGCATTGGATAAATTGTTATGCATGAGGTTTTTTAACGTTCATCAATACATTTTTTATAATCTGTAACCAATAGCTTAAAACTGCTTTATTTTATCCAGAGGTGGAAGATAGTCACTAAACCGTATGTATGATTTTACATACCTACTTATTCTTTTGTCGACCTGCGGCCATATGCTCGGGTCACCTATCCTCTGTAGGATTAGTAAATTTTCACAAATTGCCCCCTCCTCCGACTTCAGTATATTGTCTGTCTTTAGACGTTATTTACCATGTGAATGTTGGCGCTTCCCTTCCGTTGTTAATGACGTCCTAATAGCAGGTACAATGAGTGATGTTACTATTGAATTGACAGTTTCTCAGACATAGATATATATCTTGCTCTGATACATATATAGTTAGATAGATATGAAGAAGATGGGATAGACCGATAGATATGAAGAGTACTGAGATAAATATAAATAGACTTAGATAGATAGATAGATAGATAGATAGATAGATAGATAGATAGATAGATATGAAGAGACCTAGATATATAAATGGATAGATAGATAAGAGACTGAGTAAGATAGATAAATAGATAGATAGATAGATAGATAGATAGATAGATAAGAGACTGAGATAGATAGATAGATAGATAGATAGATAGATAAAAAAGGCCCAAATCGCAAGAGATGAATAATGGATTGTTTACAACAATGTAGAACGCAAAAGTAGTGGTGAAAACAAAATGAACTACAATTAACCACTCCGAAAGTCAGTTTGGATTCCAAGATGGTGATGCGGCATATCTATTATTCCCAAGCGGTCACCCATCTACGTGCTGACGAGGCTCGACATTGCTTAACTTCAGTGATCGCACGAATACCGATGTTTCAACGTGATGTGTGCGCAACCTTAAGAATTTCAGCTTAACCGGAGAGAAAATGTCTTAAAATCTTAGTGATGCTTCGGGAAAATATTAATGGCGCTACAATTGTAGGCCGTATCAAAAATTGATGGGGATTTTTTTTTAAAGCATTTCGCTCCAAGCAAGCGCACAAGGGGTTACAGAGAATGAGAGTAAGATTAAAGAAGAGTGTCTGGGAAAAGGATAAAGAGAAGGACAGCGATCAAGGTCAAGGCATCAGAAGATGTCGATTGAGATTACATTTGAATATTTGAAGATTAATTATAACTATCAGGGAAGCAAGTGATAGGAAGGGAGTTCCACTGACGGGAGGTGCGAGGTGAAAAGCTGTTGGATTAGAGGAGATGGCTATATTTAGTCGTTTCAACAGTGAAAGTGTGGGACCGAGATGCCAACCTAGTAACACGTTTAAATTCATACAGTTTGGGAAACAGTGAAAGTAGCTCGTCGGAGCAGTTGCCATGAAAATACATGTACAATAGGCTGAGGGAATCCACAGTACGTCTGTGAGATAGCGACTGCAGACGGGATGTCAGATCAGGACCAACCACGCTGCATATCGGTCTCTGCATTTTATACGTCGAGAAGGACACTGGGAGCACCAGACTATATATGGCAGCAGTATTTCAAGACAGATGCAGTATAAGAAAATATCGGAGAAAAATGATAGTTGTCGTAAAATCTGAAAGATAGAAAAATTAACAAAGCACTAGCTGAAAGAATGACATACAGTAGAGGCCATAATATAAGGAACGGAAACAACAAAGACATAAATATGTGTATTACTTAAAAATAATGCATGATTAGCAATGACATTTTTACCGAATAAAGATTAGGGTGTAATGCATAAATATTATACAAAATTTATGTAAATTTCTGATGGATTTTCTACTGGGACAGGAGTAAATGGTAGTGTCATCTGCATAAATGCCTACTTGGGAACTGATGACACCAGGAAGATCATTGATGAATATCAGAAACAGCGTAGAGCCTTGAGAGACATCCAATTTCGTTTCAAAGGATCTGGAAGCGATCCCATTCAGAACGACCTTCCTTTCACGATTTTATAGATGTGATTGGATCAAAACAAAGAATCGTCCTATAATACCGTAGTCCTGAATCTTACGTAGAAGACCAGCATGCCAAACCCTGTCGAACGCCTTTTACGCATTTACAAATCTACCATTTGTCCGTGCATTGAATACTGTTGACATATCTGGTCTGGTGAACCTGCTGTTCATCTCAAAGTTCTTGCCATAAACCCAAAGAAGGATCAGCAATGTAATCGGTCCTGACTTGGCATATCGACTCCAGTCTATTTCTCGCAAATATTTGCATGGTAACAGCTCTGACGAGTTTTTTTTTTCCGCTGGTGCCTCGGGTACATGAATTTAAGCGTGCTACTACATTGGCATCTAAGTAACACCATATTACTGCTGAAATATTTACCTGTAACCGCCACTTCTACTCGAACATTTAATTATCTCGCCTTTTGCACCTGTAGAACTCTCTTCCGCGTACTTGTTTCTCTGATAATTACAATCTTCAAAAATTAAAATGCAACGTCAATCGCCATCTTCTGTTGTCTTGAACCCCATCCATCGCTTATACGTTCCTTACCCCGACCCATCATATCCAGACTTTTCTCTAACTTTCATTCTCTGTAACCCCCTGCGTACTAGTGGCATTATTCTCCTGCTATCGTCTACCTTTGCAAGAGCCAGATCTGGCCGAAAATAATGTTGTCCTGATTTCACTTTCCTTTCTCGATAGTATCCAAAATATTTTTCTGCGTACATGTGGGTGATGAATTGTTTCCCAACTGACAACGCCTTTCTCACAAACGAAAGTTTGCAAACCTCTCGCTATTTCCATGGAAAATGTTCAGGCGAACTACTTTTCTTAGTTCCACCAGTGATAACTTTCATGGCTAAGACCCGCCATGCCACGTACATTGTAGCAAATCTACCTTCGTATTCCATTGATGAGATTAAGTTTTACTCGAGCAGCTTCTTCCAACGAACCGCTACCTTGTGGAATCGACTCCCAAGGGGATGCGTTCTCGATCAATACAAACTTAACTTGTTCCACTCTAGGGTTAAGCGTTATCTTACCTACGCATCTTTTTAATTTGTGCCACTGACTCTGTAACCGTCTATCTCGAAGGGTTCTTGAGCCTGTATAGGGTGAAAATCATTGTCAAAAAAATACTTCAGTGTAACCCGGATATAAGAGAGTTGTCGGGACCGGATAATAAGTCTCTTATATCCGGGTTTCTTTTATATCCGGGTTTGGTCTATTTTATATACATTAACACAGGCTCTAATTTGGGACCAGATAAAATCTCTCTTATATCCGGGTTTCTCTTATAACCTTGTTACACTGTATTAATATACGGTCTAATTTTTATAGAATGTTCACTCAATAAAAGTCTCAAGAGCCATCAAGGTAGAGGTTTACTCTGTGGTTTTGCATGAATATAAGAATAGTTAAGAAGTAAAATTAGTGTGGTTATACACGAATGATAATGGTTAATCCTTGACTTGAAGAGGTCAAGATTACAGGGAATGATAAAAAAACTACCAGGAGTCTGTTTCACGAAGCAACAGTTCGTGGAAGTAGATTGGCAATTCGAATAGAAAGGGAATGGCGGGAGATTCACACTTTTTCGGGTTAATTCTTCGCTGTGCCACTTAGTCTTGATTGATTTAATCGGGTCCTGGCTGTTAAAAGTCAGAAGGTGGTGAAACGAAGGAATGTCGTTTGTCAAAACACATCGTCTTGAAATAGCGATGGAGCAGCGTTGTGTTAATTTTTACGATCGTTTATAGCTTCATTTTGTATTTCTTTTATTTTTCTTCTTTTTTTAAAAATACGAAAAGCGTAGGAAGATATTGCTGTGCCGTAACGAATCAAACCAAGCCCTTTCTTGTTCTCTTCATTGCACTCGGTAATTTCCGGCAAGAAGACGACAACGAAGCCATATTTAATGCAATTTCAACAAATACACTCACAGGCATATATGTATATAAAATCTTGTCCTTGTTTTGGTGTGATGACCCCGCCCACTAAGTGTCTCACTGCTGATATGAAAGTGATTTTCTCTTTTAGGACGTCTCATAATGGGTAGGCTTATTTACCAGATAGCAACACTTCTAAATTTGTCACGTTTTACTCAAGGTAAGAGATCAACTTTTCTATCACAATCATCAAATAATTGAATGTTTTATTATATTAATTCGGACTATTCGAAAACTTTTCGTTTTAGATGAAATAAAATAATTTAAAAGTTACTTCATACCAATCGCTGAAAAGAAAATCCTTTCACAGAAAACAAATACTGGAAAAATAAATTAGAATTTACGCCTGGCCTATTTTCATACTTGTCAATCCGGACAGCTGCTGAATTGAATGAGATCTTTTCAATTTTAAATTTTAGATTAAATTATATAATTAATGGAAACTAAATAGTCTAAATGATATATATTCTATGTAAGTATAAACACGAACAAAAGTATATAAATACAAAATTGAACATTTGATCTACAATTTTGAACACGATGTGCAATATACAGATCTTGACTGATTTTAAGAAATCTTCTTTGAATATATATACAGGAAGTACCAAGAATACTCTTAGACACTTGATGGGGCGGGGTCCTCACACCAAAACAAGGACAAGATTTTATATACATATATGCCCGAAAATCTTTTGTTTCACAATATTCAAAGTTGCATTTTTTAATGTCAAAATTGTGGTCAGTCTCATTACGGTGAAAAGCTAAATCATTTAGTCTATTATTTTGTAAAACCCAAAACATAGGTTTCCAATCGCCCCATCCTCTCAGGAATAGACAGTCACATATTGGCGAAAGCCATAATAAAAATTTTAACCGCTCTCCTTGGAACAATCAGATCATCTCACATAAAGAACTCAAATAGAACTTGAATATCTAAGGGAGATAAATATGACTGACAAACTCATGTCAAGTCTAGAAATAAAATGACATTATTTTTTGACATTCAATATTGAAATCTCGGCGACTGTTTGTCACTGTGAAATTAATTCTTTTGTAGTTTTATACAACAGACTTAATTATTTAAAAGCTAAAGTAAAAATTATTTAATCTACATCATTTTGTATTTTCAAAGTTACTGGTGTTTATTCAAAATGTTGTGTATGTTTTGTCTATCTCCTTCAAAAAGTCTATATTTCCATTTTGGCAAGTAATACTCTTTCTTTATTTCATACCTACCTTTTGAAAAATTTTTTGAAAGGGTTAATGCATGCACTTGTCCTCAACACAAGTTAATATTAGTTCTATGATTGTTTTTTTGTTTGTTTAATTTGAACATTATACTCCGGCCTTCTTCAGTTGGTTGGAATGTTGAACTGAACCCTTTATTTCGCTCACTGGGGTAGACTGTTCTAGTTCCACGTGCCATGTTTAATGGATGTCAATTATCAGTTATCTCCTGTTAATTCCCCTATCCAAACTTTCCACTGCCTTAGCCGGGTATTGAACTCACATTCTTTGGGTCCTGTCACTGGATCTAATTAACACCTTTATCCACTGTGTTATCAGGTGTTATGGATATCAGTTATCAGTTAACAGGAGATAACTGATAACTGACATCCATTAAAACATGGCACGTGGAACTAGAACAGTGAGCGAAATAAAGGGTTCAGTTCGACATTCCAACCACCTGAAGAAGGCCGGAGCGTACAACGGCCGCAACGTTGTAATAAATATGGCAACAAAGATGAGGACAATATACCGAATAATGTAAATAGTGTACATAATACCTAATCTCAGAAATATAAACAGATACTTAATTTGAACATGTTCTTATTATGATCTCAAAATTTTAATTAATTTAAAAATATAAATTTACCTCCGATAATCTTCATTTCACTGGTAAATAATATTGTGATACTTTCCTTTTTATTTATCATGTATGCTAGATCTGTTTTACATGTATATACATTTTGAAATATGCAAGGTGTAGAAAGAGCAGTTAAATTAACTACAGAAGCTTCAGAAATTGTATATGGACATTAAGCAAGACAGAAGCCCATTATTAGTAAACCATTGTGCCATCAAATAAGACTTATTAATTATAGCCTAACAAATGTTATAAGATTTTATTCATTGATTAGCTTTTTTGTAATATTTTACGGTTGGACCGTTTTCATTTCTCGACTAAAATACAAAATTGCATATTTTGCTAGTGGTGATTCCTAATTAGATTTCTGGTTGAATATATGATGTAATGGAATAACCTGTCACCCCCATGAGTGACTACACTATAGGTAGTAAGTACCTATAAGTATCTGTAAGTCAACGCACTACACAGTATAGCCGAAATATTTTTCGGCTAAACTGTCGAACTCTCTGCCCAAAGACAGAGAGGAACCCGGACGAGGCTCCGCCAAAAGGCAGAGCTTATTTCGGGGAGGTACACTAACCCTGAACCCGTTTATACGGGTTCGAAAGGGAATCCCACATTAAACACAGCCTTGTGCCACATACAACTCTCGTGTGGGTTGGTTACATATCTTAGCTGAAATCTTTTCGGCTATACTGTCAAACTCACTGCCTTCGGGCAGAGAGGAACCCAGACGAGGCTATGTAGAAGGGCAGAGTCTCGTCTGTGGTGGTAGACAGCTACCCGACCCTGTTTTTTATGGAGTCTATGGGGAATTTTGGCGAGCCAAACGGCTCGGATACCCCACGTTAAACTCGGCCTTGTGCCACATCCCACCGTGTGGGGTGGTTGGCAAATATTCTAGCCGAAATCTTTTTCGGCTTGCTGGTCGAACTCTGTCACCCCATGAGTCATCCCGGACGAGTCTCTGCCGAAGGTCCGAGTCTCGTTCGGAGAAGTTGACCAACCCGATCCCATTTATGCGGGTTCTACGGGGATTTTTTGGCCGAGCTTATGGGCTCTGATACCCCACGTTAAACTCGTCCTTGTGCCACATCTACCCTCATGGTGGGCTAGTAAATACCGTCTAGCTGAAATCATTTTATGAGACTAGCTGAATTTTTTTCAGCTGTACTGTCGAACTCGCTGCCTACGGACAGAGAGGAACCCGGATGAAGCTATGCCGAAGGGCAGAGTCTCGTTCAGGGAGGTAAACAGACCCGATCCCGTTTATGCGGGGTCTACTGGGATTTTTTGGCCGAGCCTACGGGGTCGGAAACCCCACATTAAATATGGCCTTGTGCCACATGTTACTGCGTGGGACAGTTGCTAGATACACTACCTGAGATCTTTTTCAGCTGTGCTAGTCGAACTCTCTGCCTTCGGACACAGAGAAACCCGGACGAGGCTATGCCGAAGGGCAGAGTCTCGTTCGGGTAGGTAGACAGCCCGATCCCGTTTATGCGAGTCTACCGCGATTTTTTGGCCGAGACTAGGGGCTCGGGAACCTCACATTAAATTCGGCCTTGTACCACATGTGACTGCGTGGAGCAGTTTCTAGATACCGTCTAGCTGGAATCTTTTTTAGCTTGAATCTTCAGACGATGCTATGTCGAAGGGCAGATTTTATCGACCGAATTTTATACGGTGTCTACGGGGAATTTTTGGCTTAGCCTACGGGCTTGGAACACCCACGTTAAACTCGGCCTTGTGCCACATCTACCCTCGTGGGGTTGGTGATAGTTAATTTTTCTCTAATTGGAATCTTTTCCAGCTGTGCTGGTTAAACTCTTTGCCTTCGGGTAGAGAGGATCCCCAGACGAGTCTATGTCAAAGGAAAGACATTGATTTTTCCCATCAAGTCATTTATTTTACTCTTCCCACTCCATTAGTAAGTGTGCTACTTGATTCTGTCTATCGGCAGAAAATATCAGCCACTCTGATTATTTTGAGGGGTGGACGGGTCTTTCTAACATCTTTTTTGTTTTTGTTTCTTTTTGGTTTAATTTTATTTCGTTTCCGGGGTTCACCCCCCCCCCCACTCATTTCATGTCCGGGTTCCTCTCTGCCTTCGGGCAGAGAGTTCAACAACAACTAAGAGCTGAGTAACAGAGTGGGAAGAGTAAAAATAAATGACTTGATGGGAAAAATCAATGTCTGACCCAACCGAGATGAAAAAGGGGTCCAAAAACAAACAGGCTCAATAAAAAGAATTCCCGTAGACCCCGTATAAAACGGGTCGAGTAGCTGTTTCCAGAGACAAGACTCTTTCCTTCGACATAGACTCGTCTGGGGATCCTCTCTGCCCGGAGGCAAAGAGTTTAACCAGCACAGTTGTTGTTGAACTCTCTGCCTTCGGGCAGAGAGGAATCCGGACGAGGCTATGCCGAAGGGAAGAGTCTCATCCGAGGAGGTTTATGCGGAGTTACGGGTAATTTTTGACCGAGCCTACGGGCTCTGATTGTCTCATATTAAATTCGTCCTTGTGCCACATCCTACTTCGTGAGGAGGCTGGTAAATATTTCTAGTTGGGATCTGTTGTGTATGACTCAGACTTATGCGAGAACTAACGACCTTCCATTTCTACGCTTGGTCGGCTCAGGAGATTTTTGTGGCCTAAAATATGTGTTGATTCCTTAAGTTTACGAATTTTCCAATCATGTTTTATGTCTATGATTTTACCCTGATCCCTCAGAGGGTGGTGATTTCCCTTTTCTCTCCATATGTGGTCAGCCACGCCCGAAGAAGGCCATAGCGTACAACGGCCGAAACGTTGTGATAAATATGGCAACAAAGATGAGTATGATAGTCCTAGCAATGTAAATAGTGTACATAATGCCTCATCTCAGAAATATAGACAGTTATATGGAGTCATTCTTCGATTAAGATTTGAAATTTGAATCTTTTCCTTATCACAAGATCGTATGACTGCGTTGAAGTCAGTGAAAGGTGAGGTGACTAAAATCCAAGGCTACTGCGCACAGTCCTCACAGTCAAATACTATTACTATCAATACTAGTTTCAGAAACTGAAAAGTCAAAAATATCAACGCGCAGCCAATAAATACCGTGCTGCCAATAATTCGCTAAAAATGGGCAAACCTTGATGAAAAAAAAAACTTTATCAAAACAAATTTTTATTGTCACAATGTTTGTTATTATTAAGAGGAAAGACGAAAATTTTTGATTATTTTATTAAAGATTTTAATCCTTTCTAGGACAGTCGAAAATTTGATTAAAACTCTTGTTTTTCTTGCAGCAGCGGGGGGGGGGTAAATATTATTTAGTATCGGTATTTGTCGCGTTTTTTTTTTTCGTTAGAAGCAAAATGTTTTGGAAATTCTTCCAAAAAAACAATAAATGCTAGATTTTAATTAAATTTTCAAATTTATTCACAAGTGAATGAAATTACTTTTGAAGTTTTTTTTTTTGTTTTTTTTAGAAAATCTAGGTAAAACTTTTTAACCTGTGTTACCCTCACTTAATTTAATGAAATTTCGCGAAATTAAAATTTCAGCATCTTCCTCCTTATATTAAAGAAAATCTGATATGAATCATAAAATAAAAATGCAATAAAACTGACATTATTTAATTAGAAAAGATTATAACTGCTTTTATAAATAATATATTAAGGACACTATAGTCTTAAGAAAATAAGAAGATTCGATGAATAAGAAATTTTTACAAGAATTGCTATAATTTTGTTATTTAATTAGAAAAAAATAAGTTTTAAATCTTAAAATTCTGTAATAATTTTAGATAGTATTATTAAATGAAAACTATATTTACTAGTCATAAACTGAAAGACTTAATGCAAATCATCAAACACCAATATTTTAATGAGGATTTTGGACGTCTTTTTATGGGTAAAAACGTGTCGACCATAGACGACATTATGAGAAATTAAGAACGATAAAATTAAATTAATTAATTAAACAATAAAAATTAATTTTTAATCTTAAGGTATCTCGTTTTATTTGTGTAGTACCTTAAGGTTAAATTAAATGTTCCTTAAATTTTCATTTCGTGCATGCAGTAGATATTGCTGCCATATCTGGTCAAAGGCGTCTTCTTTGTATTTAGAGATTCTTGATGAAAGCCAAAGAAGAATATGCAATGTTATTGGTCCTAACCTAGCATCTCAGCTCCATTACATTCATTCATTATATTTCTACTCCGGCCTTAAAAGGAATGTTAGACCTTTATGAACGTGTGTCATACTCGAAGTAAATGTCAGCTATGAAAGTTTTAAACGCTATTTTAATGTGTTATTACTATTATTATTAATTTACACTTGTAATATAAATGTCTGGTCTGGTACATTATGTATTTAGAGATGCTTCAGAAAATTAAAAGAATCTGCAATTTTATTGGTCCTGATGTAGCATCTCGGCTTCAGTCAATTTCCCATCGCCATAACGTACATCCTATAAATAACTTCACTGTAATTCTGCCGATGAGCTTTCCTACTTTGTATTTCTGCCACATTTAGTCATTGTGGGGGGTTTTATTACTAATATTATTTTTCTTTAGTTTCTTGTAAATGTTTTGTACACATTTGTATATACTCATTGGGGTTAGTTTTTAAAATTGTTATTTTATTCCCCTCCCCCACCCACAGACACTGAATTGTAAATATGGGGATCAGTTAGTATTTTCATAGAGACATTGAGGAATTATGGTGGTTGTAGTAAGAAAGGTACGTATGAATGTGTTGTTTTGGTGTAAGGAATATTGTTCGTACGATTGGGTCTGTGTTTGCGGCTAGCTAAGTTATAGTTAAGACAGAAGAAGACCGTCCTTTCCCCAATCCCACCTTCGGCCTTGTGCCACATTTCTGTGTATTAAACAGAATAAATATCGTTTTCCTACTTTGTACCTCGAGTTGATTTCAAGCGCAGGACTAGATTGGCAGCAATTTCACATCCTTTTTCTGTCGAAATGGTTAGATCTAAGCATAATTTCTATTCTAACAGTTCCCTTTCTTTTCCTTGTAGAACTATATTCCGGCTTCTCGCTTTCCAGTTAAATTTAGTAATCAAAAATTTAAATGTAATGTCAATCATTATCTTGTTGATTCTTGTTCTTCTGTTGTTCTCACTCCTTAATAATGTTTTTGTCTTTTTTCTGGTATTATTTCTCGCTCAGTAATTGCTTGCAATTTTAGTGGCTTTATTGCCGCGCTTCGAGGGAATTTTCAAAACTATATGGAACATTTAAAAAAAAAACTATTACTAAATGCTATCTTGAATTATTAATAATACCTCAGTTCCACAATAAGCGAGCAGGTGTATTATTTTTGAAAAAGTAGAATTGGTCATTTATCTTGGTACGGTTTGGTTTGTTTTGGTTTGTTATGTTTTTATGGCATATCAACCTCAAAGGATTATTTAATGCCGACAAAATTTTTATGGTTGGTAATATCTTTTTTTAATCTATTTCTGTTAATATTTTTCCTTCAAAAATTCCATTTCTGCTAATAATTTTCTTTCAGATATGTATCTCTGGTAATATTATTCTTTTTTGCAAAAAATGTATAGCTGGTAATATATATTTTTTTATTTTTTCCAAAAATATATTGTTGGTAATATTTGATTTTCAAAAATGCATTGCTGGTATATTGTTACGGTGATAGTGTGTAATTTTGTATAGAAATAAAGTTCTTTCATCTTTATTCTGGTTTTATTAGTCTATCTGCTTTAAGACATATTTTGTAGAAAAATTATTCTTAGTTATGAAAGAGTACAATGAATTCTAAATAGAATGCTGATAAGTTTCACTATTTATATCTAGTCTAAAAGACATGTTTTATAGCAATGGCGACCATAGTCAATGAACACAAGATATTTTAAAGATGAATTAAATTTAATTAATCTTATTACCAGCTTCAATATTTCTATTCTATTTAAACATGCTTTAGATGGGTAGATGCTTTAATTACAAAGAAACCCAAAGAATTTTCTAGATAGATAAATATAGGTCAGGCAAGTGCCATACGTGATACCCTCTTGGGCGATTAAATCTCTTGCGATTCATGACGATGCAGAAGATATTCCTGTAGCATATTGCCGTTACTTTCTGCGGTGACGTGTTGTCAACCAAAGTTATAGGACCCAAACTGTTTTGGTTTTCAAGCAGGCGGAGGGAGAAGAGATGAATTCTTACCTTTCTGGAGGGAATTTGCGCGCAAGTGATTCTCAATGGATTCATACCTTTCTTGCGTGTAGGTGAAAATAACGAAAAAAAGTTTTATAGCTGTGGTAACTATAATCAATCAACACAAGATATTTTAAAGATGAATTAAATTTAATTAATCTTATTACCAGCTTCAATATTTCTATCCTATTTAAACATGCTTTAGATGAATGGATGACATCATTTTAAAGCAACCCAAAGAATTTTGAAGGTAGATAGATAAGAGTCAGTCAGGTAAGTGCCATACTGATACCCGCTTGAGTGATCATATCTCTTGCGATTCATGAGTGACAATGCAGAACATATTTCCGTAGCATATTGCCGTTACTTTATAGATTATAGGACCCAATTTGTCTTGGTTTTCAAGCAGGCTGGGGGAGAAAAGATGGATTCATACCTTTCTCAAGGGTATTTGCGCGTAAGTGAATGTAAAGAACTCGACTAGAATTTTAATTATTAATACTACCTCTGTCCCATAGTAAACGACAGATGTATTACATTTGAAAGAGTATAATTGGTCAATTACTTTCGGACTACGATATATATTTAATTTTGAATAGAAAAAAAAGTTCGTTTATATTTATCCTACTTTCATTAGCCTATCTGGTTTAAGACACGTTTCGTAGGAAAAGTAGTCTTAGTTATAAAAGAGCAGAAGGAATTTTAAAGAGAAATAAACGTACTTCATTTTGATAAGTTTCATTATCTTATCTGATCTAAAAAAACATGTTTTATATGATTAAACACCATAAACATCAATCAACACAAGGTGTTTTGAAAGCTAATGAAATTAAATTAATCTTCATTATTTCTACTCCGTTTAGACATCTTTCAGATGACTGGATGCCTTACATTTAAAGCAACTCAAACAATTTTAAAGATTGGTGCAAAAATAATGTCGTTTTTTGACGTTCAACTTCATGTGAGAAAACGACATTATTTTTGCACCAACCTAATAGATACATATCAGTCAGTCAGTTAAGTGCCATACGTGAGACCCGCTTGGGCGATCATGTCTCTTGCGATTCATGACGATGCAGACCTTCCAGTAATATATAGCTGTTACTTTCTGCTGTGACTGGTTGCCAACTAAGGTTATAGGACCCAATCTATCCTGCTATCCAGGCAGGCGGGGGGGGGGGTGAAGAGATGGATTCATACCTTTCTGAAGGGAATTTGCGCGTATGTGAATGCAATGGACTCGACTGGAATTCGAACGCGGCACTTCGATTCCACATTCAGAAACATTATCCCTTGCACCACGAGTTCATTTATATACCAATTTCATGGTTTTGTCCCAAACCACTTTGTTAGAAGATTGGAGGCTTTCATCACCTACTCCTATATAGGAATATACACGGAAAATATGAAAATAATTATTGAATTGTTGAAGAAATTTTGATTTTATACATATAATGATATTATATTTTGCTATTAAACAAAATGTCTATTCTGTTCTAAAAGATATTTTTTCTTTTGCAGGTTTATTGTGGCATGCTACTTTGATTTTCTAAGCCGAAACAGTTTGAAGTCCTCACAATGAAACTAAAAGAAGTTTTTCCTGTTATAATTGTCACTATTCTATCACAGAGACTAACTTGCGCGGAGAATATTCTTTTCTTGTCCGTACCTTTTTATGGCCATATCAAGCCAATGGTGAAAGTGGCTGAAGAGTTGACCAATTATGGACACAATAGCTACATTTTTATTACCGAGAAATTTAGTGGGAAATTTGGTCCAATAAATAATGGGGTCAACTTCGTCATAACAGAGGAGTTTCCAGAGTTTAAGATATACAACGATATAATGTCTGGCGTGTTACTTTCGCCAGATAAATATTCGATCAAGGAAGCATTAACTGCTCTCCATAAACTCTGCGATCGTTATCTTTTAGACGAAGGAATTATTTTAAGTTTGAAATCGATCAAACCGTCTCTAACGATTGTTGATTCAAACTTTGAGAGCAACTGTCTTGCTATTTTTGCGTACAAACTTGACATTCCTTTCATCCTCCTGGGGACATACAACCAGATAAACATTCACCGGACACCATGGGCAATTTCTGTTTTTCCACATTTTTTTAAGTTTTTTTTCTTTCTATCATTTGCCAAATCTGGTATTTAGTGAGATAAGTTGGTTTAAATTCAATCTATTAGTTCCACGTACATCCGCATAAGTGAGATTTACCATACAACCTTGCTGAAGTTAATTTCAGGACATTTTTTGTTGTTTTAAAGGCGATAATTAAAACAAATCGGAAGATTTCAAATTTGGCGAAGAAACAAACGCAATATTTAAGCAAACTCAGAAGCAATAAGAAATATACTGTTGTTGCTTTTCTTTATTCAGAATTAATGTTGAAGGAAGTCCCATCAGGCATCATTGGCATTGCTCAAACCACTGTGATATATATATATATATATATATATATATATATATATATATATATATATATATATATATATATATATATATATATATACTGTTGTTATTTTTCTTTACTGAGAACTAAGGTTGGAGTAATAAACAACAAAATCAAAGATCTACCTTGACGACGGCTTTAATGAACAGTGCGGCCCACGACGGAGCTAAGAGCAAATACAAAGTATATTTATTGATGTTAAATACAACAAATCTGGCACAAGGCCGAAGTGAGCGCGAGGTAAGGTTGGTCAACATTAACTATCCTAGAACTCATTCTTCCATTACAATTTACTCATTCACCCCAAGAACTTATGCATCACCATTCAATCCTGCATATGCTACAATACCACATATTCACAGGGAACCCACAAAAAGCAACATGACATGAAAATGTCTTTGTATAAAAATTGTCTAAATGTCCTAAGATTTTCTTTAGAAAAATATACGAAAATATATCCTGCATATGCTACAATACCACATATTCACAGGGAACCCACAAAAAGCAACATGACATGAAAATGTCTTTGTATAAAAATTGTCTAAATGTCCTAAGATTTTCTTTAGAAAAATATACGAAAATATATCCTGCATATGCTACAATACCACATATTCACAGGGAACCCACAAAAAGCAACATGACATGAAAATGTCTTTGTATAAAAATTGTCTAAATGTCCTAAGATTTTCTTTAGAAAAATATACGAAAATATAGTGATATGAAATAATGGGGAGGGGAGGAACCCACAAGAAACTATCAGGTCATCTCTTAATTTGTGTCGGAAATATTATATATGTAATTTCAATCAAAGTTTATTGTATGTTGAAATGTTAAATGATACTGATCGATAATCATATGAATTTAGAAACGTTTAACTTAATATTATTACTTTTTACATAATAATTTGATTGAATTAATTACTCAAATTAGACCCACAACGATGGAGGTGTCAAAGGAGCATTTAAGATGCTTTATGAGATTAACAAAGGAAACTCTGCAGCCGACGTGACTCGAAATATTCAATCAGCTTATGGTGAAGAATGCGGAAGATGGTTTGCCAAATTCAGAAGAGGAAATTTTAGCCTTGAAGATGAAAACCGAACATGACGTCCAGGTGAGTTTGATGATGAGTTCCCTATGGCATAACTAGAATGAAATCCGGTAGTATCAGTGGAAGAAATGGCAATAATGCTTCGTTAAAACCATACAGGTGTTCATCGTCATCTTCAACTACTTGGAAATGATCCTAAACTTTGAAAATTGGTGCCTCATCAATTATCTGAATTAACCGTAAATCCCGAACTGACATCTGCTCTTCTTTTCATTCAACAGAAAGTGCCGATGCGCAGGCATTTCCCCTACCTCCAGGTATTGGTCAAACTTCAGCTAATCCTCTTCCACTTTCAGATTCTTGAGCTGCTGTTATTGTTTTTGTTCCGGCAGCTCCTGTTGAAGCTGGTTTTGCTGCCGTTGCTTGTATTGCTGCACGTGTTGCTGTTCTGGACTGTGGAACATCCTTCCATCTATTAAGGCCAGTTGCAACCTGGCCAAACGTGTCTCGTTCTACTGCTTCCTTCGATGTTGCTAGAGGGGGTTTTGGCAACGGGTTCTTGTCGTGGGTGCGCTTTTGACTGGTTCTCCTTGGCGCCGCAGGACCAGCGGTGTAGTCGACGATTATCCACTATGATGAGGATTCTCTGACCGCGGCAAGTCAAGGTGTCGGTAATCTCCATGAAACACTTCCGGGACATTGTCAATGCCTGCTTTACACTTTACTAACGAGAACACTTCGATCTGCCCATACATTGAGAAGAAGACCCTACACGGTCCTTCTCTACAACCATATATTCAGTGAGCACCCTCTATGTTTCCGGCTAGTACTCTAGCCTTTTATTCCGACATCAGCAAGATGTCCGATTCCAAAGAATTACACGCAAAAGAAACTTGGCTAAAAAACAAAACAAAAAAAAAACAAAACAAACTAAACGATACAAATAAAGAAGGTAAGAAAAATCAAAACCCAAATCTCAAATGAAAAATGAAAGTTTTAACAGTAAGGTTTGCTTACGAAAGAAACGCAAGCAAAATAAAAGAAAATAATAATAATAATGAAATACAAAATAAGAATTAAAATTTACAGAAAAAGAAAATTAAAAAAAATTAACAAATTAGTCTAAAAATGGCAGAAACAAAAATAAGAAAAATCTACACTGAAATTTCACACAAGTCTTTTCCAAGGATAAACCTCTCCGGTCAGAGCAAAACCAAAACATCTGTCACATCACATAAAAGATAGGTTGTTAACGGGAGCAAATAAAAATACATGATTGATATATATATATATATATATATATATATATATATATATATATATATATATATATTACAGCAAATATGGATAATTCCGGAAGTGTCCAAATCGAGGGAAGTTAGTACTTATGACAGACAGAAGGGAGCAAAAAACATTTGTTAAAACATTAGCGCACTTATTATAGATGAATTTACTTGGCTAATGTACTTCATGAACTTTTGACCTATTTTTAATTATATTCAGTCTTTCATTTTCTATTCAGTTGGCGTATTTGATCCCTCTGTGGTCACCACGTTTCTCTATTTTTGTTCTAATTGTGGTTCATAGTGACATTCAAGTCAAAATAGTTCAATGGCTTGCCGGGTCTTTTTTCAGATAAATATTGCGGTTAGCCAGTCCCTCTTCTCAGAAGTTTCTCCGTCCACTGTTAAAAACGTTGACCTCTGAGATGCGGCTCCTACGCCAGGCTGGCTAATGGTCGCTTGGCACACCGTGTGTGTAGGAAAATCATTCCGTCTACCAGTACATAGTTCAGCTGGCGGGCCGAGGCCGTTGACAGAGCTGTGCCCGTCGCAGTGACCATGCGACCATTCATGAAAGTTGGATGTAGGCCGTGGACCAATAAAATTCTGCATCCCAATTCAGCTATGAGTAAAAACAGGATTGAATGGTGGTGGTGATGCTGGGGGGGAATGGAATAAGGAGAGAGGATAATGATCCCGATGAGAGTGGGTACCGGTTGATATATACATATTTCTTATCTTTAATCCAGATATTTTAACGAATATGAGAAGCTTTTCATTTAGTCACATGATTGTCACTGGTTAAACCACCTTGATGAAATTGTTTTATCACAAGATTAAAATCTTTTTTGACTTTCTGTGATTTGGCTGTTTTTTTTTTTTCAGACGGAAGATATAACGAAAGAATATTCTATCATAGAAAGAAAGATCAAGGATTATTTCCATTGTTAAATTGAAATCTTCACACTAACATCTATTATAGTGATCAATTAACCTTTACTGAATGCTAGGAATATGTTTTTAACAGAATGTGGAAAACATTGCTCTAGAGCCGTGATTTTCAGGCGGGGTGCCGTGAGAAAATCGTGTACCGTGAACATTTTAAAGGACATTCATTACATTGTTTTCGAAAAGTACAAATCACTATAAGTGTATATATCACAATTAAAACCGCTTTAAATTGGTCTTATAAATACAGGGTGTCCATAAAGTTGGTGTGCACTTTAAAAAATTTATAACTTTATTTGTATTTAGGATAGAAATAATTTGTAAAAAGGATTAGATAGAAGTAAATCTATATTTTGTAAGGTTTTATTGAAATTTTATTTAAGTTTCCATATGTCCTCCATCATTAGCAATCCAAAGGGTAATACGATTTTACAGTTCACGGAAAACATTTGCCAACTGATTTACAGTAATCCCTGAAATCACATTAGTTATTTTAGCTATACTTAAAACTAGGTACATTAAACTTTATAACATTTTTTACAGATTATTTCTATCGCAAATACAAATAAAGTTAGAAATTTTTTAAAGTGCACACGAACTTTATGGACACCCTGTATATAATTTTTATAATAATTAAGCATATACATAATATATAAAATAATAAACGTATAAATAATATACAAAATAATATGAAAAGCAAGCTTTTCTGCAATAATCAATATTAAAAACAAAAACCATGGCAGCTAGAATCTTTGGAAATAGATGTAAGAATGTCTTTCCAAAATTTGAAAAGAGATTCTGAAAGAAAATCGTCAAGTTTAGATATTTTATTAAATCTTAAATTGTAATAAATAGAAAAATAAATGAATATAAATTTTGAAGAATTTTTTATTGCAAATTATAATAGATTGTTTTTGTTGTTCTAAAGACAAATCAGAAAAAGTAACGTGTGGTCCAAAAATTTTGTCACCCCTACAACATATAATTTTCTATTTCAGATGGCTGACAAGAACACCAACAGACCTCGTTGTGTGATAGCGTCAATGAAAAAGAATAAACAGAATCGCTTACATGTGTTTTGTATTACTGTATGACTTGTGGTTCTATTGTTCTCATTACATTTTGATAGTAGGTGACAAAACTTTCGGACCAACCTGTATACTATGTTTTACTTTTTCTTGTTCATCAGAATTTAACTGCGCCGCGTTCAAGTGTGGTATGAGATAAAAAAATATGTTGAAAAAGTATTGCTCTAAACGTTGGATTCACAACTGGTGTTCCACGAAACCATAAGGTTCCGCAAAAGGTTGCTCGGCGTTCCGTGAGTAACAGTGATAAATAGGCCAATGCATTTTTGAGTTATTTTTGTTTAATTTTATATTCATATTGTTGGAAAATTCTTGATTATAATAATAAAGTCTCTAACCTCTTATATTATTTAAAATTATAATAATCAGAGTCAATGTATGTTTACCATGTGAACTACGACAATTGTAAAAGAGATGGATACTAATAATGGTATTTTTTTAAAATCGAGTTCACCCCAAGTAAGGCATTAAAGCCACTAAGGCACAAAGGTTACTTTCTGTAAAAGAATTAGAAAACAGAAACATTACTAAGGACCGAGAACAAAAGAAGAGTAATAAGGAAGACAGTAAATAGCGATTGACATTACATTTATATTTTTGTAGATTAAAGTTGGCTGGAAAGCATGGATCCGGAAGGGAGTTCCACAAGCGAGAAGTACGAGAAAAGAAACTGTTAGCATAGAAGCTACGGTTACATCTAGCCAACTGTAAATTGGAAAAGTCCACGTCGCTACACTTAGATTCATGAAGTGTATGTACCATAACGAAGAGCTCATCTAAAGAGTTGTCATGAAAATATTTATAGAAATGGTACAGGGAGACAACGTCGATGGGAATGTGACTGAAGACGAGACGCCTCATCAGGACGAATAATATTGCTGATTCGTCATTGGATTTTATCAAGGATCTCTAGATATACGGCAGGAACAGCAGACCATATGTGACAGCAATATTCTAAGCATTGACTCATAGTTATGGGAGATAAATCGTTTTATGTAGTGGTTACCTGAGTCATGAAACTTATTTATGCGTTTCACAAAGGTAAAAAAAAGAAGTCGAGAAACATTGTTCCAGACAGTATATAACACGTCTCATTATGTGTATTTAACTTCTTTTTGTAAAGATTGTTCAGTTGATTTTAAATGGAGAAGTTGAATTGGACTTTTTCATAAAATGTTCTTTGAAAGTTTTATTCATGTGATTTTTTTTTCTGTTTGTATGTAAAGAAATTTTCTCCGCACTTGATAACGATTAGTGCCAGTTCAGTCTGTTAAGTGGCATGCGTGATACACGCTTGGGTGCTTACGATTCATGATTAACAAGGCAGAACATTTTCCCGCAGTAGGTTGCCATTTCTTTCTGTGGTACACTGGTTGCTAACGAAAACTACAGGACCCAATCTACCCTGATATTCGAGCAAGGGAGGGAAAAGAAATGGATCCATATCTTTCCCAAGGGAGTGGCGCGTAAGTAAATATAACGAACGCGACTTAAATTCGAACTCGGCACTTCGATTTCATATTCCTAGCCGTTATGCGTTACATGAAACCAAAAAGCTAAACACATTTCAAAATAAATATCTTTTTGGAACTAGTAAAATATTAAAAAATATTCGGATATTTTTTACAAGGCTGAGGAGATAAGAAAACATTTAAGTTATTTCATGGCCAAATACATTAATGCCTCGAAAATGTCTACCTGACCTTCATTATTCAATAAATTAAAGGATAGTTCATTCCCTGATGTCTGCAGTTTTCTTTGAGAAAAGTTTCGAGGTTTTAAGATCTTGTCGTTTATCAAAACGGAAGAAACTATGAAGTAAAATTAAAAATTAGAAATCGATTGCAGAATAAAAGTTAAAGGCATTACAAATGGTGTGCCCAGAATATATACAGGTTTTAAAGGCATTACAAATGGTGTGCCCAGAATATATGCAGGTTTTAAAATAAATCTCAGGAGCTGGTAACGTGGCCTTGTTATATACTACTGATCAGTAAGAATGGAGTGACTTGTGGATGCATGAAAACAATTCCTTTAGTTACTGTTTTCAGTTGATAACCTTTGAGTGAGCCTTTTCACGTTTTCTGCAAAGTTGGTTTTTTTTGTTTGTTATTTTAAGTCTTGCAAAATATCTGATTCTCCTTATTTTTCTATCATTGGTTCATTTCTTATTATATTAGTGTGTTTGCAAAGTACTTACATATTTCACGATTATCAGTCAACCAATCAAAGCAGGGACTGCACGATCATGACACAGCTGACCACAGCTGTCAGAATTGTCTGCTGAGCTGAGCGTTTTCGTTGGCCAGTTCTGCCAGGCCATTGTTTTGTGGGTTGTAAGCCGACGAAATACGTTTCCGTATTCCCCAATTCTTAAGGAAAGTGTTGTATTCTTGGAAATCAAAAGGTGGCGCCCCGTCGCGAGAAAGTTTTCAGGAGCACCATTTTTGCAGAACCAAGTTCTCAAGGTGTGGCATACTGTTCTGGCCATTCCAGATGACATCAGGGTCATTTTCACTCAACTGCTTATATAACATAATTTTCACCGTGTAAGTCGAAAACGTCTATCTCTGTTGGAATTGGAACTCAGGGTTAGGGTACGGCATCAATGGCTCTTTAGGCTGTGAGGGGGCGATAGACTTACATAGCTGGCATTGGCCTCTTGTCTGTCCGACACTGGCATCCAAATCAGGCCAAAATGGGCGTTGTCTCGCATTTGCTAGCATGCTATTTGCATCATGGTGTATGCAGAATGTAAGGATTCAAGTACTTCCGCAAGAAGTTGTCGAACTATAAGAATGTTATTCTTTTTGATCTGTACACCCTCGACGAAATATAAACCGAGAGATCACTGACGGGGGGTTATGGCATGATTTGGGAAAACCAGTCTGTATATATTCTGTCAAAGTCCGACGTTCTTCATCCATGGCTGTCGCGGTATCGATCCTATCCCATGTGATAGACCTCAGTTTAGGGTCATGCTCATAGGTGGGCATGAATGCAGCCTTATTTACGCTTTTGATTGGTTCGACTGCATCAGTTGTAGTCGCCCCGTAGAACGACCGTCTACGCTTCCGTTGTATATGTGCAGATGAAACTTGGGGAGGTTCTGTCAAATTCTCTGATTCGATCTATGCTTGGTACCGGTAGTCGCACTAAGTTTTCCAGGGAGATGATTAATGCTGAATTTTTACGTTAGTATGCGATTCTTGGAATTTAAGAGACGGGGTTCTTTATGTTCTCGAAGGCCCAATCTGAGAAAATATTTTTGTGAGTGGTTGATGGACAACAATCACTAGCAAATCTGGGCATCCCACTATAAACATCCGATATGATTCTAGCCCATCGACAATAGCCAGGGATTCACCTTCGACCGGTGCATAGCGGGATTCTGCGTTGTTGGTTAAGCGAGATCCTGTCAAAATAATTCTCCAGTGACCATCACCGCAGCTTGTGTTCGCTTCGGCATATTACAGTGTTTTTGAAAAAGAAGGTAACTGATTCATGTTTTACATGTCGTTTTATTGATCTCAAAACGCCTTGGCTCCGTCCTCATTTTTCTGCACGATTATTCGCTTCGACTCCTTAAAAAGATGGTCAAGCGTTTAAGTCAAATAAGATTTTCGGTTCTTTGAGCGCGGTAATTCCTAGAAGGGGTCTATCACCTCAGCGTGCGAAAGTGCAAAAGATACCTGATTCACACGTCCAAATCAAGATCTGACACCCGTGATATTTGTGAGCGTAGGAAAATGAAGTCATTATCTTTGTTGTTTTCACACCATCTGCCGTTATTAAGAACCCGGCAAACTCCACTTCATTCTCTGCAAAAAGAAAATTGTCAGGGTTAGACACAATGTTATTCTTTCCACAGTATGTTATATATTCCATTGAGAGTCAGAACAAGGACTCTATAGAATCATCCCAAAGGAGTCTATCGTCTATGCAACGAGTTTGTCCAACCATGCCCATTGCCATATCGTCGAACCGACGGATTTATCCGTCTCCAGGCGCGTGAATTCCCTTGGAGCACGAATATACTAGTATTGGCCGCATTTAGTACTAAATGTGCTGACATCCTGTGCCGATGGGGAAAGCGGTAAGCTGTGGTGCATGTTCCATGTGTTCGGAGCTGTCTTCTTTGTCTGAGACCTAATTAAATGGGGATGGGGTGTGATGAGATCCCCTCATGGCGCTAGCGTTCAGTTCTTTTATGTCCACCGTGCATCAGGAAGAGCCGTCTTTTTTTGGGGGGGCGCCTACTTTGAACACCAGGTTGTAAGAGTGCCCACTGGCACCGGTTCAATTATACCCAACGCGACGTCTCGACCGACGTCTTGTTTCACTTTCTTTTTTCAATGGTGAGGGACAGTGATCAGTGTGTGGGCCACTGATAGCGTGGCATCAAGTATGGAGATAATGCCCAATAGCTTTTTTGTCAAATTCTATATGGATTGATGTAGATATGTACTAAATGTGCTGGACTTGAAATGGTCTCGTATTTATCCTTTCAGTAGGTGTGTGTTGGTTTCCTACGGAAGGAACGGTATCGTACTAGGCATCGCTGGAATGGGTTTTCTGCGTGAGCATGTGCACAGGACATTTTCATATGCCCCCTTCAACGGGTTGAGCCGTGATGTATGGGCTGGAAAGTTAGGTGACTGCAGATGTAGGTCTTTCTGGGCAGATTCTGAGAAGTAAAAACCTGTTGTTTGATACATAGACCATCTGACATGGCTCCATTGAACTAAGTGTTACATACATAAACAGCACGCCTTTTATATTAATTTGGTTGTACGTGACGCCCCGTATTCGATGACTAGTTGGCATGAGCTACTCGTCTGGGCACCTGAGTAATTTGAGTATCTCTGGTTTACTTGAACAACTTTGAGCCTCTGTATCGGCGAACGCGAGGATGCGATGACTACCATGGCTAATTGAACCAGTCAGGTTGCGTCGAAATGAAGCATGGGTTTTCCTGCATTATAATCCTTTCTATTGTCAATGACGACGATGCATCTGGGACACCTCCTTCAAATTGCTTTCCATTCCAGGCATAGATGAGGTATAGCACCAGGTGGTATCAAACCGGTTTTACGGCTCCGTTTTTTATCTGTCAGCATAGCGGATGGCGCGGGTAGGGGAAACTTTCAGAACTTTTAGTGTTTAAGAAAGTGAATGAATCACGCCCTGTCTCACACTTTTTTATCAGTTCGTAATTCCAATATTTAGTAGATTTCCGGCATACCCTTTTTACGTGAACGTGTCAAAATAATTCTACCGTGACCATCACCGCGGCTTGTGTTCGCTTCGGCATATTACAGTGTTTTTGAAAAAAGAAGGTAACCCGTGATATTAGTGGGCGTAGGAATGTGAAGTATGGCCTTATTCATTTTCTTAGCTGTTTTCACACCATCTGCCGTTGTTAAGAACTCGGCAAACTCCACTTTATTCTCTGCAAGATGGAAATTGTCAGTGTTAAACACAATGTTATTCTTTCCACAGTGGGTTATATATTCCATTGAGTGCCAGAACGAGGACTCTATAGAATCACCCCAAAGGAGTCTATCGTCTATGCAACGGGTTTTTCGAACCATGTCAACTGTCATATCGTAATTCCAATTTTAGTAGATTTCCGGCATACCCTTTTTACGTGAACCTAATCTTGCAATGTTTTTTCCTAATTGAGCCACCTTGTAGAATACCTTCCCGAAACCCACACAAGGATTCTTATTCGGCGAAGAAGCGAGTACATTAGTTCTTCTGAGTTGTCAAAGCGCACGGCGCTCGTGGTCATGTATATGTAGATAGGATGAGGTTGACGGAAGAATATTATTAATACCCGTGGAGATGACTTGTTCGTCGTTTCCAAGCTGACATGTCAGTCCAAAATCAGAGTTTTGGCAGCCACGACCAAAACACGGCTCTATAATGTAGTAGCAAAAGTAAGACTCGCGGGAACGGTGATATAAACCGTTCATTGCTGTAAAACTCTCTGTCGTTGGTAGAGGGGAACCCGGACGGAGCTTTGCCGAAGGGCAAAGTTTCGTCCGGGGAGGTAGATAGGCCCTGAACACGTTTATACGTGTTCCAAGGGAATATTTTTTTGCCGAGCCTACGGGCTCGGAGAACCCACGCTAAACCGGCCTTGTGCCACATACGACGCACGTGGGGGGGGGGGCGTTTACTAGCACGGTCATATACACTGTTCAACTGTCAAACTCTCCGATGAGGCGGAGAGGAACCCGGACGGAGCGTTGCCGAAGGGCAAAGTTTCGTCCGGGGAGGTAGAGAGGCCCTGAAACCGTTTATACGGGTTCAAAGGAAATATTTTTCTCCGAGCCTATGGGCTCTGAGAACCCATGCTAAACCGGCCTTGTGCCACATACGAACCACGTGTCGGGGGCGTTAAATATAACGGTGATATAGACTTTATATGGGGCTTGGCGGATTTGCCAGACTGTGAACGATGTGACCTTGGCCTAGAAGAAACTGCTTCGCACGCCTTCCACCATTGTCCTCGCGTCCGCCCTCTATGGGACCATGTTGGCGTGTTGATGGCTCGTATCGCCCCCGAAAAGCTCGTTCTCATTGATCGCGCATACGCGTGTGACAATGTGTCTCCCCCGTATCCTGGGGTTAAACGAATGGTGTTTCTATAGCGACAGGATGAAGATTCGAACTGATAGAAACGCTTGCATTCGACAGTCTTTACCAAAAGGTGGATGACTGAGGCGAGCCTGCTTCGGGTGAACGGGTCTAGACTTGATTTTCTCTTTTAGGTCTACCTATGACAAATCTGGGTGGCTTCCTGTGGAGCCATCCCCTGGTTAGGCTAGACAAGTTTTGCGTACCTAGTTAATGGGAGTAAGTGTTGTTCCAGGCCTGTTTCCGGCCACATCTTTGGTTATGATCCAAGTCGAGATTCCCAATCTCCTCGGTTTGTTTTTGGCCCCCTTTCATCTCGACTGGGTCATCTTTATTGATTCCCCCATGTCCGTCTATATTTTCTCTTTTCCCTCTCCCTTAGCGAAAGAGCTTCTTGATTCTGTCGTAGGGTAGAATACAGCGTCCCTTCTTTTTTGAGGATTGGACGATTCCTACAAACATCAGTTATATTTACTTTTGCTTTGTTTGATATTTTGTTTATGGGTTCATTCCCTCTCCTCTCATTTTCATTCATCCATAAATCTTTATGTATAAATTTTATTATCATCAAATTTTTATGTCACGGGGCGCATTTTCTTATAGACCCCCAGAGATGATGCGGTATTATGGTGTATGGAGGATTGATTGGTGATTGGCGAGTTTTTGTGGTGAATGTGCAAATTGTAATGATTGAATGGGTCGTGAATCGGTTTAGCTAGGTATAGCATAGTCAGTGAAGACCAGCCTCAACCCCTTCCCCCATCAGGCCATATGCCATAATTGTATATTTTATGCAATAAATATAACGGTGATATAGACTGATTTACCGAGGCTGTGACTGTTTGCAACTGCTGTGCTGAAGAGCAGAGCCTCGTCCGGGGAGGTAGACAGACCCGAACCCGTTTATGCAGGTTCTACGGTGATTTTTTGGCCGAGCATACGGGCTCGGATGACCCACGTTAAACTCGGCCTTGTGCCACATTTCTTCATCGTAGGGGGGAGGCTAATAAATATCAACAGTGATATAGACTGAACGCTGGTCAACCAATACACACTCCCAAGATGCGTAACACTCTTCTGTTTTATTTACTGTTCAATGCACTGTTTATCTGCAAACACTTGTTTTGTTATTTCTTAACCATTACTTCGTCACAACATGAAATGTCTGCCGGTGAAGTTCCTTTTGCAATCCCTTTGCCTCAACGAATCAGATGTGTGACAAACGCCTTTCCTCCGTAGCCGAATTTAAGGTTTCAGGCCCCATAAGGTCGAAAAGGTGACAGTTGAATTCGGGCAAGCATGTCGTTCTCAATTCGTTGCAGATTTTGACTGGATTGGTAAATTTACACATCTCCTTGTATCGAGTCCAAGCATCAATGAATAATCCCCTGCCATCGTCCGTCGTGTTGGGTTCAGTGTCAGGACCGTCTCTTCTTTTGTGTTGGACGTTTGCGTTTCCGGACAATTTTTATTTCTCAGTAAAAAATAAAAGTAAAGGTAAGACAAACCATCTTCATAATAGACCAAAAAAACTAATAGGAAAAATATATTACGAAATACTTGTATACATATAATCAAATACAAGTATCTAAATGTTTATTTTGAAAAAGGTTGCAGATAGAAAAAATATAAATGTAAATCGGTATTTATGCCTAAAATACTCGGAGTTTATGAAGCCATTAAGTTATAACATACAATAAAATAATTTATGCTAGCATAGAATAACATACAATAAAATAATTTATGCTAGCATAGAATAACATACAATAAAATAATTTATGCTAGCATACAATAACATACAATAAAATAATTTATGCTAACATACAATAAAATAATTTATGCTAGCATACAATAACATACAATAAAATAATTTATGCTAACATACAATAAAATAATTTATGCTAGCATACAATAATATACAATAAAATAATTTATGCTAGCAGACAATAACATACACTAAAACAATTTATGCTAACATACAATAATATACAATAAAATAATTTATGCTAGCATACAATAAAATAATTTATGCTCGCATACAATAACATACAATAAAACAATTTATGCTAACATACAATAATATACAATAAAATAATTTATGCTAACATACAATAACATACAATAAAATAATAATTTTTGAGTGAGTAAATATTTTATTTAATAATTTTTTTTTTTACCTGGTTCTTCTTAATCACTAAAGCCTGCTAACCGTATTTTCAACTCATTTTCTTCTTTTTTTTCTTTTTTTTTTTTAATTTTGTTTTTAATATAGGCCAATGGGACTTATAGTAAGTTAAAACTTAGTACCATAAGTCATTCCTATCCCCCAGTACCCTCAACTTGTATAAGCCCTGCAACTATCCCAACTTCATCCCCCCACTGTTTTGTTCTGTTATCGTTGACATGTTTTATGTAATAGGAGAAGGTAGGCTTTCCTACCGCCCGGTCTACACCTCTCCCCCTTCTATTGGACGCGAGTAGAGCCCCAAACCTTGTTTCGTGTTTAGGAAGGGGTTCCTGGATCTCTCTCTTTCTCTCTCTCACTGGCCTCTGTATTTTTGCCGCTGTGTTTCTCCCATGATGCGCGCAGTCTGTGGCATTGCCTGTTCATTCTGAGGGTACACGGTTGACAGTTCCCTGGTTGCTGTTTCCGACTGGTAGTTAGGAGCCCTAACTCTTGCGTAGCGTCTTGAGCGGCCGCTCTGATCAACAGTTGCATAATATCGGGGTGTCTGTAGTGCCATGTCGCGCATGGATAGGTGTCCCTGCAGTCATCTCCGGTGGGCAACCCCGAGGCCACATTATGAATCTTGCTGTGCCAAACCCCCTCTCTGTCCGTGTCATGGGTGTCAACCGTCGGCTTCCTTTAACTCCGGCCTTCTCTTTTTCCAAAACAAATTACCAACATGAATAACAAAAAACAGAAATACAAACCTAAACCAGCCTTCCAAAAATCACCCAAACCTCTAAATATCTCCTTCTCTAACATCCGTGGCATTAGAACCAACTTCTGCAGCGTTGAGTCTTTCCTCATAGCTAAGTGCCCGGATATACTCGCCCTGTGTGAGACCAATCTTGACTCCTCTATCCCTTCCTCTGATCTCTCGATCCCTGGATACCTCCCTCTCCTCAGAAAAGACTCTCTAACCCACATGCATGGCCTGGGTGTCTACGTCAAGGACCATCTCCCTCTGACTAGAGAGACCTCTCTCGAATCGCCGGATCATTCCTACTTGTGTCTCCGGCTATCTCTTCTCAATGCTGTAAGCTATCTTTTCTTCCTCTACCGCTCTCCATCCTCTCAGTACTGCGGGATACTCTATGTCATTTCTGACAGCATAGATAAGGCCCTCTCTGTCCATCCGTACGCTCACATACTTGTGTTTGGTGATTTTAACGCCCATCACAACCAGTGGCTAAAGAACGCTACCACTGACCTCGCTGGCATACACACTCTCAACTTTTCAATCTCTCAATCCCTCACCCAGATAATCGATTTCCCCACACGTTTTTCCTACAATCGTATCTGTCACTCCTCGACCTGTGTTTTACCTCCATCCCTGAGTCTTGTAGTGCCACGCAGCTCTGTCCTATCGGTAACTCCGATCATGCTGTCGTGTCTGTTAGTATCTCCTTCAGCCCCACCCTCTGCAAAGAGCCTCCTACCACCAGAACCACTTTCTGCTACCAACGGGCTGACTGGGACTCGTTTCGGGACTTCCTCCGCGATGTCCCCTGGGATGCTGTATTTAAGCTCCCCACTCATGATTGTGCTTCCGAGTTCTCTTCCTGGATCAAAGCCAATATCGAAGCTTTCATCCCCTCCAGGAAATTCAAGGTCAAACCGCGCTCCTCCCCCTGGTTCACAGCTGCTTGCTCAGCCGCCATTGCCCATAGGAACCACTTCTACCACCGTTTTCGTAGTGACATGTCCGACTCCAACAGACGTCTATTTACCTCTGCACGCAATGAGTGTAAGCGTACCCTCGACGATGCCAAGTCACTATTTGCAGCTCGGATGAAGGAACGTATTGCATCCCGCAAATTTGGCTCCAAGGACTATTGGCGCCTCTGCAAGAGCGTTATGAATAGTAACAAACCCTCCATTCCTCCACTGTTCAATCAGTTTGAGGGCCTGACCACCTCTGCCGACAAGGCCGAATGCTTCGCTCGGAAGTTTTCTTCCAATTCTATGCTTGACTCTTCTGGGGTACCCTTGCCGACTTCCCTCCCAGAACTGAGGCCCTACTGGACGGCTTGCACATAACCCCGTCGTCGGTACTGGGCATTATTTCTAACTTAGATCTCCACAAGGCTACCGGTGGCGACGGAATACCAGCCATTGTCCTGAAGAAATGCGCACCTGAACTGGCACCTGCCCTCTCTAAATTGTACAACCGCTGCCTCAAGGAGTCCTGTTTTCCTGACTGCTGGAAGTCCTCTACCATTGTTCCTGTCTTTAAGAACTCTGGCGACCCCTCCAACCCTTCTAATTACCGTCATATCAGTCTCCTTCCCCTCTTCGGCAAAGTCTTCGAGGCCATTATCAACACCGAAGTGATTACTCACCTGATATCCCACGATCTGCTCTCAGACAAGCAGTATGGTTTCCGCTTTGCCCGGTCTACTGCCGATGTGCTTACGGCCATCACAGAATTTGTCTACCAAGCTATCCATAATAACGGCGAAGCCCGTGCCGTGGCCCTTGACATCTCCAAAGCATTCGATAGGGTTTGGCATGCCGGCCTCCTTCGCAAGCTCCAGGGTTATGGTATCACAGGTTGATTGTTTGACCTAATTCAATCGTTCCTATCAAACCGGGATTTGAAGGTTGTTCTCAGTGGATTCATCTCCAACTCCTATCCCACTAACGCTGGTGTTCCTCAAGGCTCCATCCTTGGCCCTACTCTGTTCCTCATATTTATAAACGACCTTCCTGACGCCATAGACTCCCAAGTCGGTATCTACGCTGACGACACTACTATTTACTCCTGCCTCAAGCACAAATCTAGTGAGGCGGACAAAATTAACCTGGCAGCTCAAATTGAAAAGGTTGTGGACAGGGGAGAGAAATGGATGGATTTCATTCCTATCTGCTCTCGCTCTAAATCTTCTGTAACCCCCTTGCCTTGATCGACTCTCCGTCCTTCTCTTTCTCCACATCCCTTCCTTTACCACTCCTATCTGCTCTTCCTCCAACCCTTCTGTAATCCCATGCGTGATAGTGGCCACCAGCCTCGCTTGGGGTGATACGCTTAAAAAAAAAATATATATATATATATACTAACATTCAATAAGATACAATAAAATAATTTATGCTAACATACAATAAAATAATTTATGCTAGCATACAATAACATACAATAAGATAATTTGTGCTAACAGAAAATAAAATAATTTATGGTAGCATACAATAACATACAAGAAATCAATTTATGCTAACATACAATAAAATAATTTATGCTTGAATACAATAACATACAATAAAATAATTCATGCTTACATACAATAACATACAATAAAATAATTCATGGTAACATCCAATAACATACAATAAAATAATTTATGCCAACATAGAGTAACATACAATAAAATTATTTATGCTAGCATACAATAACATACAATAAAATAATTTATGCTAGCGTACAATAAAATACCATAAAATAATTTATGCTACCATACAATAACATACAATAAAACAAATGTAACAGGAATATTTTTTACTAATTATTTAGTTTTATTATCGAAATATAAAGGTTAAAATTTAATGTCCGGCGGATGGTAGAGTTAATCTAATCCACACTGATGTTTATGTGAAAGATGTTAAAAAGAGACAACAAACTGTGTCATAAATAAATAAAATTATAGCAGATTGGTGCACAGAATTCAGCAATGACTTTTCTGTGTTAGAGTCGTCTTCACAGTTAGATCCCGGGGTATCGATTTACTATAAACAGAGCAAAGTACCCTAAAAAAATTGATCCTTCATCGATTTTACGCTTTTTACGGACAGACACGAATTCTGCTATTAAAAAACTTTAATTAAGACCCTTTGTCTTCCTATCTTTTCTACGTATAGAATAATATCTACTGTGTTTGTTTGCCTTTTCGAACGTAACTTGAGAAAAGGCTTTTCATTAGAGTAATTTATTTCTGACGTCAATCTTGAATGCGATTAAACGATATTTACGTTCATAATTTAACCTAAAAAATCAGTGTTATAAAAACTCCGTGGAATTTCTACGGCTACTGTGAGTAAGAATTATTATTTTAAAGTTTATATATGTAAATATGTTTATATATGTCTATATATAATGTCACACCATTATGCAGTATCACTCTACGAGCGTAGATCAATGAATCCATTGCTGTTAGCTGGATTTTATGCTTGAATATTCACAATGTTATCCTCGACCTATCGGATTAATAAAACAGCGTTAAGTGCATTGACAAGGAAAAGGACACATTTGTTCACGTTTCAATATCTACTACGATTTTGACCAATCGCAATGACCTCAAATGCAACAGAATATTGTTACTAATTATTTAGTTTTATTATCGAAATATAAATAATGTTAATGACGGGCGAATGGTGTCGTTAATCTAATCACCATTGCTGTTTATGTAAAAGATGCTGAAAAGAGAAATATATTTGTAAATTATTATGACTTAAGCTTTGACATAATTACAAAGACGTAGAACAAAAAAGCTTTTTTACGATTGTTTTTTATTAATCTGGTTATTTTTCTAATAAAAACTTTACGTCCGCCTATCTTTTCTACGTATAGTACAGTACAGTATACATCTAGTTGGTTTATCTTTCCAAACGTACCTTGAGAAAAGGGTTTTAATTAAAGTCATTTATTCCAATTGATTAAGCGATATTTACGTTCAGAATTTAACCTAAAAACGTAAAAAAAAGTAAAGTGTGAGTAAGAATGTTTATTTTAAAGTTTATATATTCATGTCACATCATTATGTAATATCACTCTGCGAGGGTAGATCAATGAATCCGTTGCTTTTAGCTGGAATTTAACCCGAAATATTCACAAAGTTATCCTCGACATATCTACTTAATAAAACAGCGTTAGGTGCATTGACAAGGAAAAGGACAGCGTTGAAAAGATTACATTACTGTAGATATACAGTATTCAATATATACTATGATCTTGCCCAATTGCAATGACCTCAAATGTGACAGGAATATTGTTACTAATTATGTAGTTTTATTATCGAAATATAAAGGTTAAAATTTAATGTCGAGCGAATGGCGTCGTTAAACTAAGCGACAATGATGTTTATGGGACACGTTCTGAAAGGAGAAATATTTTATTTATTTATTTGACATAGGTTTTGACATATTTACAAAGACGCAGGACCGAAAACACACAAAGACAAAACCACACTTCCAGAGGAGACCAGACATTCAATATCAACTTATATAAAAAGTAATAATCTTTTTTCGGAATTCTCGTTAATTTTTGGACTATTTACAACAGTTTCTCACCTGACTTTCTCTGTCACATCACAAGGTAAGATATAAACGATTGGATCACAATAATCAAATAATTGAATATTATTATTATTATTATTATTATTATTATTATTATTATTATTATTATTATTATTATTATTATTCGTGATTGCTTTTCGTCTGATGGAGATGGCTATAAAAGATTTCTGTTGGAGTTGTGTATTATTTCTGTGTTTTTTTATCAGCGGGCTGTTTTATGTTAATATCATCCTTATGATATATATATATATATATATATATATATATATATATATATATATATATATATATATATATATAGCTGGCCATATTTATTCGAGGATACCCGTCTACTAGGGCGGCTAGCCAATCCCCACTGAAGACGCCCGCTATTGCAGCTATGCTGGGCAGACCTTAGTTAGAGTTTACAAGAGAGAGCGCGTTATCTAGCGTGATCAGCAAGCTGAAGAAGGCCAGCTAGCAAAGCCATCGTCGGTCCCTATTTTATTTAGGTCAACCCGTGATATGGTTTTCCGGCACTTTCTGTCGCACGCTGCGATCGACCCCTCCACAGAGATAAAATCAGAAAGTATCCTTCTAAACACATCGTGATAAATGGTGATAAAGCGAACGTTCTAACCATTCAGCCCCGCACGCGCACGCGCGTGTGTGTGTGTGTGTGTGTGTGTGTGTGTGTGTGTGTGTGTGTGTGTGTATCTGTGTTAGTGTATGTGTGTCAGTCTGCTTGATCGGAATTTAGTAATGCTTTTATCTAATACGCCAACATTGCATAATGATCAAGTGTTCACCGTTAATTCATAAATGTATTTATATTTTCTGATTGGTTTTAATGATCTCACTCCAAGTATGCAATAAAGACGCTAAGATTCCAGGCGCTTCGTGTGAAATAATATAAGAAAAGGAAGGAATTATTAAGGAGAGAGATCAAGAAAAGGAACTAGAATTAAGAATAGAGAAGGTAACGTTTGGCATTACAATTAAATTGTTGAATATCAAAGTTGAGAAGTGACCTGAAAGCGTTTCTCAAACAATAAATGCGAGTGAATAATCTGTTAGCATAGAACTTAGACTTACATTTCGTTATTTCGACTGTAAAATGATGAGAACTAAGTCCAAGGTGAGTTGATCTATAGGACAACAGTAGTTATTGTTTTAAAAATATTTAGTGATCAAATCTGACTGGATGTTAAAATTTGTTAACAGTCATGAGGAAGTTAAAACATTTTACTCCATAAAGAAAACAAGAAATTCTTAAAGGGTGATCGAAATGGATAACTAAAATAATTTAAGAAAGATTTCTGCCGAAGTATAAAAGCAATTTGACGGACCGAATCCAATTCTAGTAATCGGATGTAAGTTACGTAATTCACTAGTAATACCAATTGTTACTAATTTTACCTACATCAAATGGATATGCATGATGCGACCCCCTTAGATTTAGCACCAAAATTAGGCCTCCAAAAGTTGCATGATACGTGAGTTTATACGGTATAACAAGTATATGATATATAGTACGGATGTATTAATACATAAAAAACATGTAACTGGAAAAAGGTATTATCAATACAATGATACTTCGGCTTTCTAGTTAAGTCATTTTCGAAGATACTTCTTTTTTTCTATCTGAAAAAAATAAAAATCACCTCAGGTCGTTTTACTCGAGTTTACGTCGGCCGTTAAATATATTAGAAATTTTAAAATACTGTATTATTATTATTTAATGTATGTATTGTTCATTATGATTTCTTTCAACTTTTTTACACTTTATTCAATAAAGTAAAACATAATTTCTTAAACGATCTCAAAATCATTGTGAACGAAATGGATAAGTTAAGTTAATTTAGAAAGGACATCCGCTGAAGTATAAAAGCAATATAGTGAACCGAATCCAATTCTAGTAATCGGGTGTAGGTTACGTAACTCACTAGTAATACCAAATGTAACTTATAATACAATGTCATCAACTGGACTAGAACTGAAATAAAAATAATGATTTACCTTCACATGCACCTTTCCAATACGGATAATGACCGTCTTTGCCTTGGTAGAAGTAATGAAGACAAGAGCTTAATTTTGATCTGATTTGAATCAACAGACACTAATATTATATTTAAAGAAATGCTTATCGTAGATCCAGGGTACTGGCCCGGTAAATAGCTGTACTAATATATCCAAGTAATAATAATAATAATAATATAATAATAATAATAATAATAATAAAACCCGGCATGACAGAGTGGGCCAATATCTGCACTGGAAAATTTGCAACTCCTATGGAAATGAAACTGGAAGAAACTGGTACGAACACCAACCTGACCTGGTTACGGAGATAGGACCTGTTACAATTCTATGGGACTACACAATACACACTGACAGAACAATTAAAGCCTATCGCCCAGACATTGTTATTAAAGACCACAAACAAAATAAGTGCCTCCTTATTGATATGGTAGTCCCTGCAGACTGCAATGTATCTTTGAAGATATTCGAAAAACTGTCAAAATACAAGGACCTTGAAATAGAAATCTCAAAAATGTGGCACATGGGAACATCAACAATTCCCGTTGTAGTTGGAGCTCTTGGACTGGTTGGAAAAGATTCCAGTAGACTGATTGAAGGGATCCCTGGAAGTTCATGCCTCAAAGAGATACAAAAAATTGTTCTGACAAGTACAGCCCACACTTTACGAAGGGCTTTATCTATGTAATTATTTTTTTTTTTTTTTTTTTTGCAGTGGAAAGTGTCATGATGCCATTTCTAACCTTAGGTCCCTGGGCGGGACCCGGAAAGAAAGATATCAAAGGAAATAAAATAATAATAATAATAATAATAATGATATCATCAACAACAATAATAATATATACTTCGTGTTTATATATACTTAGGGTGGGTGGATCTCATCAGCCCGGGAGAAGAAAAGCTAGGATTTGAACTTGGGGCCATCAGTAATCATTAGAACGTCTTCAAAAGTAAACCTTGAGAATAAATTCAGAGCCAGAAACCTTAAGACAGTCCGATGTTAGGTTCAGTCTCTCTCTGGAAATTCCTGTAAAACTATCACTTCCATGTGGGCCTGTACAGCCATAACAGATGCTACCCCGCCGTAAGCAGCTAAGGAATAACTTTTGGGGCGCTGATCTATGGTCTCTCGAGACCGACGAATGTCACACAATATAAACAACTAAACCTTTAATTATCTAATACTTGCAAGCTTCGCCCGTTCGCTATCGCTTCGCAAAATAAGATATATTCACTAATTGATATCTTTGAAACAAAAATATTAAATCAACATTTCATTCAAAAATTGGCTTGTTAAGGAAAGTTTTACAAATAGATGCTAAATTGTTGAAGGCCAAGTAAAATGCAAATTTCAAAGACTTTTCTGCACTATTGTTATGGGATCTTACTTGTAACAACAATGAACTCTTTCTGACATTATAAAGACTGCGCCTCTCAAGAGAGACGAATAGAACGAAATGCAATGAGTCGAAACGGAACGAGTTAAGACAATTGTAGTTCACTCTAAACCAGACTGACAGTCATACTAACACCTTTAACTTCTTGTATTATTATTATTCTGTTTAATATATCTTTGTTATTCCTACACTTGTGTCCGTGTTGTTCTTCCTTGGTCGTGACCTAGGACCATAACAGTGGTGCGAGGATATTGGACCATAACAACTATATAAGACGGTATTCCTAAACAGAAATATTTTTGATATGAAAAGCAAAACAATCCTCGAATAAAAGAACAGTTAATTAATGAAATAAACTGTTTAATATCAATATGCAAATTAGTTAAACCTGAAGAGTGATATTGCCTATAAGTAGACAATATATTATACAGACATTGTGCCTGCGGTATATATGCTAAGAGCTCAGTGCTACATGAGGCAATTTAATCTCAGGAAATCTCGTGGGAGAATTGAGCTCCAATTTCGCATTTATTCATATAGATTCCATAGTATAGATTTTAATTAATTAGCTATTATGTTCTCTAACATTTCAAATGCTGAATGTATAACTAATTTTAATTTCTATTTTCCCATCTTTACACTATATTAATTTTATCGTATAAATTGTCCCCTGTGCTGCCAGCCATGAAATAAAAATAATTGCTTGTACGGAAAATAAGGATCTACGTACATCAAATCGTTTTTAAATTAAATTGGTAGCAGAAGAATTATCAGTGAACTTTTAAAAGGTAAACTTAAACATTACTTCAATACTTAAATGCAGCGATCAATTTTGAGTTCTTCTGCAGTTTATTGATGCCTATCACATCTACTGCTCTCTAGCTATTGTGATGATGGCCAAACCAAGAGTCTTCCATAGGAGTTAGCTGGAAATTTTAGCTAGCTTAAAATTTCAAGATAGAAAAGGAAAATAAGACTTACTTTTCTTGAACCATGAAAGCAACGATAATGGCTAGTATAATATATTAATATATATATTTAACCTCGCATAATCTGGCAACCCTGAATCTGAGCTCAACGAAATTCCTTCCTTGCGCCTAACTTTTCTAGAGCTTTTGAATGAGCTATGAAGCATTAAAATCTGACCAGTAGGAGCGGATAAGTTGCACAAACACACGCACAAGGACTGTACTTTATATATACGATTAATAATAGTGTTAACAATGATAGGGATAACAATAATAATTATAGATGCATAAATAAAAATCTCCGTAGCTTAGAAAAATCGGGGTGATGTTCGGCGGAGAATAGCCGTACCTCATGGGCAGGACGAACTCTTTATTTTGGTCGATAATCGTTCTAGTGGTGGTCTCTTGAACGAAATTATTCCTTGCCAGTTAAGGATAAAAATACAAATCTCAATTTTTACAAACAGAAACTCAAACCGGATCGGTCGTCAGTTAGGTAAACAAAGACCGCACCCCCAAAGAGGAACCTGTCTGGTGGTGAAAGTTCTGTCACTGGAACAAACTCTTCCACCAACATAAGACCCCTGGTCAACAAAACCGGATTAACTCCCTCATTGGACCTGGTGACATAGTGCCAAATCAACTAATAAAAAGAAAGCGGACGAAATGGAATCGTTAAGAGTATAAATACGTCATGGCATCTTTTCTCACTCCACTCGAAAATTCACAAAAGAACATCACGGATTAGATATACGAAATATGGAGAGATATGGTCCAATAAACATACTGTGCAGATATATTCCGCTGCATTGTAAACATTGTTAACGGACAGACCATGGTAAGAACATTACAGAAGTAATGTAAATAATGTCATATATGCAACGGTTTTAGCAGCTACTGAAAATCTTAACTTCAAGACAAATATATTATTATACCACAGACAAAAAATGGATCACTGAACGTATTACATATCTCTTACCAAAAACAGGTGAAACAGATGATCCAAATAATTATAGGCCAATAACATGTCTGTTCACCACATATAAATTAATCACGTCTGTCCTGACGAACTGTACTTACTCTTTTCTCGGTGAAAACATCTGTCTTCCCTTGGAATAGAAGGGGTGTCGAACTGTTTCATATGGTTGCAAAGATCAGCTGCTTATAAATAAAACGATCCTAGAAAATTACAGAAAAAAAGAGCTTGGATAGATTACCGTAAAGCCTAAGGTTTTCGAAATGTACATTGTTTCTTCGGTGACGAACTGTACTTACTCTTTTCTCGATGAGAAAATATACTTACCCTAAAACAGAAGGCATGTCGAAGAGGTTCATGTGGTTGCAAAGATTAGCTACTAATAAATAAAATGATCCTGGAAAATTGCAGGAAAAAGGTAGAAATCTCAGCACAGCTTTATATTACCATATTATTTATTATATTATAATATTTATATTACTTTGTGTTATGGGAACTTACCTATAACGACATTATGAACTCTTCCTGACACTATAAAGACTGCGCCTCTCAAGAGAGACGGAGAACGAGTCGAGACCGAATCGAGTCGAGCCAATAATAGTTCACTCCAAACCAGACTGACACCTTCAACATCATGCATTATTATTCTGTTTAATATGTCTTTGTTATTTCTACTCTTGTATTCGTATTGTTCTTCCTTGGTCCTAACCTTTGACCATAACAGTGGCGACGATGATATTGGCCCATAACACTTTGGTAGTGTACCACACTCTTGGATAGGTAAGGCTTTGGAATGTACAAAGTCTTCTTGGTGATAGTAAATACCCTTAAATACATGGTAGAACTAGAGAAAACCACATTATACGTAAATCAAACCAAATTTACTGGCATTTCCAATTGTTTGACTACCCGACAAGGAATCTTTCAAGGAGACTCCCTGTCGCCATTTTTGTTCTGTGTGTGTTCTTAATCCTCCTAAACTACAATAAAAATGGATACAAATAAAAAAGAAAGTACTTAATAAAATCTACTTTACATACATTAACTCAAACTCTTGGTCAAAAACGACAATGAGTTGTAGGTTATCCTCAATGCTGCAAAATATTTCGCAGTAGATAAATGTGCAAAAGTAACATTCAAGATCAGGAAAATTACAGAAACGCAGTCAATATGTCTAGATTTTGTCACAAAGTTTAGGGAACTGGACTAAAAAATAAATTATTAAGAATCATCGAAGGATATGGAATAAAGCATGCCCAAATGAAGGAGGAAGTAAGAAAATAATACTACAAGCGTGTGTATCTTGTGTTAAATCCAGAGTTGAATTCAAAAAAGAGACTATCAGCAGTAAACGCTTTTGCTGTCCTTGTGGTTCAATACAGCTTCAACATCCTTAAATGTACCATAGATGTTGATCGTCAGTAGTCTAGATCTGAAGGCGGTATACGGTTAGTTCAACTAGAACTGCCTTACGAAACCACAAAAATTTTCTTCAAAGATACATTGAAACTACAGAAAACTGGATGATGACCTGTGTCAAAGAGCATGAAAGAAATAAGAAACTTTATTCAGTAATAAAGGAAGACAACAAATTCAAAAGAGAATTTCAAGTGAGTGAAGAAGTTCAAATAAATCATAATACAACTGCTGCAGCGGCAAAGACTCTAAAAATAGAAAGCAAATGCAATGTACCAAATGCAGAATCGATATGAAGATAATCCTCTTTATGGCCAATACTCTAGCCGTACCAAACAAGCTGATGTAGACAGACCCCGTACCCATCATTAGTTACGTAGTGCAGGATTAATATCTTTTATTCTTGCTGCACAGGACAAATAAATTTCCAATTGTGTTTGGGAACCTCGGCGTGGTGTAATGTTTAGCAAGCTTTCTTCGCTAAAACAGTTACGACTGAATAACGAGTTCGATCCTCACTGGTTGCCTAATACTTTCGGCCTTATGCTACATCTAAGCTACGGTTGGATAATCACTATTACCAATTGTGTTAATCCGAACTGCAGATTCTGTGATAAATATCCAGAAACAATTGACCGTCCTGGTAGCCATTTAGTAGCATGAAATTAATATAAAATTCCGCATGACAGAGTGATTCAATATCTGCATGAGACAATATACACGATTTACTCAAACTGGTATGAACACTACCCAGGCCCAGTTGCATGCATAGGACATGTAACCAATTCATGAGACTTTACAATACACAGACAGTACAATCAATGGTAATTGGCCAGAAATCGTGATCAAAGACACCAAAAGAGAATTTTTTTATTGGCATGGAAGTTACTGCAGATTTTAATGTTTCTTTGAAGAAGATCTTCAAATGACTATCAAAATATAAAGATAATGAAATGGAAATCGTTAAAATGTGGTACATGAGGACATCAATAATTCCTGTTGTAGTTGAAACACTCGGATTGATTGGCAAAGATTCCGATAGACTCACCGAAGGGATTCCTGATAGCCTATGTCTTAAAGAAATAAAAAACAATGCACTTCCAAGTACAACTCACATCTTACATCTTTCTCTATGTAAAATGTGTGCTAGCTTAGTTATTTTTCTTTTGTTTTTTTTATAGAAATGGTCTTTGTGAAAAGTCATGAAGCCATTTCTTACCTTAGGTCTCTAACTGGGACACGGAAGGAAATTTATATGCAACAGAAATCAAAGGAAATAATAATAATAATAATAATAATAATAATAATAATAATAATAATAATAACTGATGCAAATCTCATTACACCTTCTTGGTCTCATGGTTCTACTGACATGTACATAAACGATTATATAGAAGTAATTGCTAAGTCTGCTGCTAAGAATACTCGTTTACTTTTTGTGGACAGATTCCATCTTTCATTTACAAATATATCATTCGACTATGCATTGAATTTTGCAGCCATATCTGTTCTGGTGATCCGTCTATATATCTTGCGATTCTCGTTAAAATCCAAAGAAGGTTCCGTAATGTTATTGGTCCTGATCTGGTATCTCAACATCAGTCACTTTCACACTAATTGACGTGACATCTCATTGTCTGTGCTATAAATATTTTAATGGAAGTTGTTCTAAGGAGCCGCCCTCCTTTGCAAATTAGAATATTTAGGAAGGATATTTAATGTAGAATACATGGAAATATATGCAGAACAAAACGGGGACTGTATTTCAAAATTAACGCATAAATTTGAGACAAAAAAAGAAACTATTTGCGTTGTACAACATCTATTGTTGGATTTATGTAGTTTTACAGGATTAGACGTCTTATCTATCTACTAAGCCGGCGAATGTTAAATCATTATAAATATTCTTTATTTCGATACTATTATTATTATTATTATTATTATTATTATTATTATTATTATTACACTTTGTGTATGTTTCCTGCTTTGTATCTTGTAGAGTCGGGCCTAAACTATGGTCTTTAGGCCCTATAAGAGAAATGTCACTTAATTGATAGCACTTTTCTTAGTATATGGAATGTTCCTAGTAGTGCGATCTTCTGGGTAACCTGTATGTTGATGCTACCTGGGACACTGAGCTCGGATTACTATTGGTACAGTCTCAAACTTCATTCCCAACATCCTGTTAATCTCGATCTCCACATCCTTGTATTTGGAAAAATTTCTCGATAATTTTTAAGGAGGTGATTCTCTCCGATGGTACTGCTATGTGAATAAGATTAAACTTCCTGAATTTCTTGTCTTTTATGATAATATCAGATCTGTTGGCTTTTGTTTCGCTCTTAGTTTGAATTAGGATATCCCAGAGAATATTACATCCTTATTTGGTGTAACTCTGTCTGGTTGGTGCTCATATTTTCCAGTGGGCATATATCTTGTTATGTCTGTGGGTATATTTATTCTTTGCCAGTTCCGGATATGCTGAGATAATATGGTCGACGGTTTCATCATATTTTCTGCAGATCCTGCATTTCGGATTAGTTCCATACTTGACTATGTGACAGTGATAGGATCTGCTTGCGAGGCTTTGGTCTTGAACTGCAATAATTAGGTCTTCTGTCTCAGTTTTCAGCCCGGTGTTCCTCAACTGGTGATGTGTTTTCTGTGGGTTTTTTTTATGTATGTCGCATGCAACGCCTCGTCCTCCCAGTTTTTTTTTTAATTATTTTCTTGTGACTTCATTTGGCTAAGTTTGTTTTGCTAGTTTGGCGTAGATAGTATTCGATTCGTCTTTTGTTTCAGTTATATTTAGCTATTTCTTGAAGAATACAGCCATTTTGTTGATGGAGTGCATTTGGTGTTTAACTATTTGTAGGAGAGAGTCATTGGTTTTTGTGTGGTATGCTTTCAATACGCTTGTTGTTGTTTTAGAATTGAAGTTTGATTAGACCTTTGCCTCATAAATCTCTCGGTACATACATCCGATCAACATCTGTTTTCGGTTGGTGCATCCTCATTTGAGTAAGCAATTTTCTGGTCTTGGCGTCCAATCGTTTAATGTTATTTAACTTCCATTTAATAATGTTCAAGTTGTTTGTTACTACGAGTATAGCTAATGTGTTGATAGGCTTCATTTTATTGGCCCCATTTAGTTCGCTTTTTAGTATCAAACGCACTCTCCTATAATATTCTTTTCGGATCTTTTTCTTCATAATTGAATGTTCCGACATATTTATTAATTCCTAATTATTTTTATCTTGGTCTAGTTCCTTAAACTTGCTGTAGCTATCAAGATCTAAATCCGTAGTTTTCGTTACTTTACCGCCTTTGAGGGCGACTTTGGCATATTGTCGATTCCGGACTCCATCCCAATGTATGTAATTCTGTTTGCCATTCTGTGACTTGTAACCGTCGCTACTGTTCTTCAGTAGGTAGCTGAGTGGTGCTAATGTAATGCAGAAAAATTGTGGTGACAATGAATCTCTTGGTAATATCACGTTTTTGATATTGATTGGTCTCGATGTTAATGACTAGTTGTATCTTTTAGATTTAGTGTAGTCTTCCAGTTTTTGATGCTCTCCGTTATGAAATTGAACGTTGTGGGGTACACTCTGAATATTTAAGCTCTTCTTTATCTATGGGTGTGGAACGTTGTCGAACGCCTTTCTGTAGTTGTTCCATGCTATCGATAAGTTTCTTGTCTTTGTTTTCATCTCTTCCAATATAGTTTCATTGGTAATTAGTTGGTACTGCAACCGTAACTTTCTGTTTTACATCCTTTCTGTTCTCCCGGGAGTAAATTCTTTTTCTCGAGGAAGATTTATGTCTTCTCGGTTATGATAGAATTGAGGATCTTGTAAAATGTTGGTAGGCAGGTGATGGGCCTATAGTTCTTCTGCGTTTCTTCTGTTTTGGGGAGTAGGTATGTTGTTTTCCACGTGAGCAATTTGGTACATTCCTCTGGGTTTCTGATTATATCATTGTATGCCTGTGCAAGGTCTTGATCGGTGCTAGATAGGGTTTTTTTAGCCCAAAATTGGCTATTCGGTCTATTCCTAGTGTTTTCCTCCTATTAGTTTTGCAGATGTCAGCGACTGTTTCAGTAATATTGACATCCGTCCATTTTGGCACTCTATACGTGTGTGTTGTTCTTGTTGTCGCTTGATCTATGTAGCTCTTTCATTGTGCATTTTGCAGTTTTTCCACACCTTACAGCAGAACTCCTCAACTTCCCGGATATTAGGTGGGTCATTTATCTGTAATTAATTTTTCCAGTCTCGATATAGTTTCTTGTAATCGTAACCATGTAGTCATTATTATTATTATTATTATTATTATTATTATTATTATTATTATACCGACTGATCTGAAAATTCTTTTAGAAGACTAAAGACTTTCATTCTCAGGCAATACTCGTATATATGGAAATATATGTTAAAAATATGATATCGTGAGTAAATTTTTATTAACCAAAATGTATATTTCGTTTAATAAAATTATTTCTTTCTGTTACAGTTTCATCGTGCTTTACTATCGAAAAGAACCAGTCCTCACAATGAAATGGGAACAACTTTTTCAATTCACAATCGTCACCATTCTATCAGAACGACTGACCTGCGCGGAAAATATTCTTTTCTTGTCGGTACCTCACTTTAGCTACATCAAGCCAATGGTGAACGTGGCTGAAAAGCTGACCGATCAAGGACACGTCAGCTTCATCATCATCGATCAGAAATTAAATGGTAAATACGGTTCCGTAAAAAATGGAGTGAATTTCGTCATAACAGAAGAGTTTCAAGAGTTCGCGATTTTTAATGATTTAATATTGAAAGTATTACGTTTTCCAGATAAGTATGAATTGAAAGACTCGTTTAGTGCAACCAAAAACCTCTGTGATCGTTATCTCTTAAATGAAGAACTTTTTCGACGGCTGAAATCGTTCAATGCGTCTTTAGCGGTTATTGAATCGAATTTCGAAAGCAATTGTCTGGCTATTTTAGCTTACAGACTTAAGATACCATTCATTCTCCTGGGACAACAAAATCAGATCAACATTCACCGAACGCCATGGGCAATTTCAATTTTCCCACATTATTTACTCTTTCAGGCGGAGGTGTCATCTTTTTCGATGAAGATCAAAAACCTGTTGTATCATTTTGAGCATTACATAAATCCAGCAGCTGGATCTCCAGGCAAAAATATTAAATTCTATGCCCCTGAACGGCCAGATATTACTTTTGATGAACTTATGCGACAAGCTCAACTGTACATTGTCGATTCGGATTTCTTCGTCAGTCGAGCTTTGCCAGCGCTTCCAAATGTCAAATACATCGGAGGAATAGCTACCCAGGCGGCAGGAACTCTAAAAGGAAAAATCTTGGAATTTGTTACGGCTTCTAAACATGGAGTCATCGTCGTCTCTCCAGGAAGTTTTGTCAGTTGGGGCATTCACGTAAAGAAAATGGAAGAAGCGTTCAGTCATATCAAATACGATGTCGTTTGGAAACATTCAAATTCTTATTATTCCCGCCCAAATGTCCATCTAACAAAATGGCTGCCCCAAAACGATCTTCTTGGTCATCCAAACACAAAATTGTTTATTACCCATTGTGGTAACAGTGGCCAATATGAAAGTTTGTATCACGCTGTTCCCATGATTGCATTTCCAGTTTTTTCAGATCAACCGTTTAATAGTCAGAATATACAATTAAAAGGTTTCGGAATTGCAATGGACCTTGAAAATTTCACAGTGGACGAATTGGTCAGAAATATAGAGGAAGTCATTGAGAATCCAAAATACAAGAAAAACATTGCAAAGATGAGCGAAATATTTCGATCCCAAGATCTCCCATCGGCCAGAGTAGCCCGTCTTGTCAATGAGATTCTGAAATATGGAGGCGATCACTTAAGATCAGAGATTCAAGACATTCCGTTGTATGAGTTTTTAATGCTTGATATTTTGGCCGTCCTTTTTACGGTTAGTTTCATAATTTTGTGTCTGACGCTATTTCTTTTGAGAATGTGTTTCTCGTGGGATTGCAAAAAGAATAAGAAAAAAGCAGCATGAGTCCAACTGAATCATTTCGTATATCATAACTAAACGCAAACAATCAATCACACTCTAAATAGAGAGTAAAAAATTGTGTAGAGATTCTACTTATACATTATTCATTTGGATAGTAATATATATATATATATATATATATATATATATATATATATATATATATATATATATCAGATTCATATTACCTTCAGCGTCTCGACTCCGGAGTTTTCAGGCTGACTCTGTAGGTGGTAGCAGCAATTTGCTACTTATATCTTTCTTTATTTATTCCTTTTTACGCACTTATAATTTTTTTCCTGTATTTTTAGTGCTTATATGGTAAATACTTATGCACACACAGACACACACACAGCCACACACACACACACATATATATATATATATATATATATATATATATATATATATATATGCATAAATACATACATACATTTAATTTGGTTTGGTGATATCAAATGTATGTATTGTAGAAAGTTACATTTATAATTAATTTATTTTATTATTGTTTGAATTTATATGCACGTCCATATTTATTGGCTTATGTATACACACACCTGCACACCGATGCACACACATAAATAGATATACTTTCGTAGATATATATCCATTTAAAGGTGTGTACACATGTACATTTATAGTTATGGTTGTGTTTTGTTATTAATAAATTAAGAATATTAATAATGAATATTAATAAATTTCTCGGACATTCAGGCCGGTAAATGTTGTTTAATACTGTTTATTATAAACAGAGCATTTACTTAAATATTTGTATCTATAAAAAGAATGTATAAATATAAAAATGTCTTAAAATAATTGTCGAACTTTGTCCATTTCATAATATATATATATATATTTATATATATATATATATATATATATATATATATATATATATATATATATATATATATATATATATATATATATATATTTGTGTGTGTGTGTGAGTGTCACTTTCAATATATTAGTCTACATGCGTCTCTGCATTTACAAAAATTGGTCGAGATTAGAGAAAACCAAATTAATTCAAATTCACCATCAGAGTCCAGCCAAACAAAAACTGACGTCTTTCGCCTTCGGTCATGCTCCGCTGTCAGCTTCCGCACAGGATATAGTAACATCAAATGGTGTTGTGCAGTTTCCGCCATGTTAATCGGGCGACCATAGTTTTGGTACGAGATTTGAGAACGGAGTTAGATTAATTTCAAATAAATATCGAAAATCTCGCAAGCGAAAGTCGAAATAAGGCAATACGACTAGACTGTGTACTTTTTAAAAGTAGATATCTATAGAAAGATTAGCTACATGAATGAAAATATTACATAATATCGATAAGGATTTTATAACACTTGACCTGAGGAAATTTTACATTAGATGAAATCCAACCTGTTTTAAAAGAAATAAAACAGTGCCTCAACTGAAACATATATATCCCAAAATAACACACACACACACACATATATATATATATATATATATATATATATATATATATATATATATATATATATATATATATATATATATATATAAGAAGAGAAAGATAGAATTTAAGGTAGAATAAGAATAAATATAAATGTAAATTTAATTGCGTTATGTTTTTTTATTCTTTTCAAATTAAGGAAAATCAATTTTAATTTAAATATAATGAAATTGTTAAAATAAAGAAGAGCAAGCAAGCGTATGTATTACTTAACTTTTCATCGACATATTTTTTTTCTACAGTTATTTCATATGGGAATTACGTTAATTAATATTTTTTATTTTGGTTCTTGATCAGATACAATCGATATCTGTTCAGTTATGGTCTTGAGACGATGTGAATCACTCTTCAGGCAACGACTAGTGATGTATATAATATATATAATATATATGTATATATATATATGCAAGTCTCTTCGATAAAACGAAGTCACTGGCATATTTATCGAAAAATAAATACGGTTAAATTCAACTTCATCCCTGACGTACGCAAACGGCTTTGGGGGGCAGATTCAACGAATGACAGTAACTCAGGCGGGTTTCGATCCTACCTACCGGCAACCGGACGTCTAGACACACTGATGAGCTCTGATACTGCGAAACAGTCTGTCTGTGGATGACAATATATATATATATATATATATATATATATATATATATATATATGATGCAGTTCAATTTATATTACAATGAATCATTCATACAAAAGGTAAATTAGTAATGTTAATGATATAAAATGGCGAAATCCGTTCGCTAACAAAATTTTAAAAATGCATTAACCTACTAATCACTCGATGAATGTTATGGTCCTTGTTTTTTTAATTATAAACTGTATTTCAAGAAATACCTAATACGGTTTATAATTCATCGACTAATTCGTGGGTTACTGCATCTTTGAAATTTTGTTAGCGAACAGATTTTATATCATTAACATTACTAATTTACTTTTCGTATGAACGATTAATTTTAATATATATATATATATATATATATATATATATATACATATATATATATATATATATATATATATATATGTATATATATATATATATATATATATATATATATATATATATATATATATATATATAGTAAACCGGTGAAAGAAATTCGATAGATAAAAAACAAGGAAAATAATAATATTGTTAATAAAACTTATAATATTGTATTGCATTTAATAAAACTAATAATGTTGACACTGTATTTAAATTTCTGAAGATCACAGTTGACTAGAAATCAAGATGGCCGAAGGTAGTTCCACAAGTGCGAGAAAAGAAACTGTTAGCACAGGACTTACGGTGATAGTGAATAAAATTTATTTGTAATGTTAATTTTTAAGCACTTTCACGGCAACTGCTCCGACTAGCTACTTTTGCTGGTTCCCAGACTGCATGAATTTAAGCGAGCTACCAGGATGGCATCTCGGGCCCTTCCCTTTCAATTCGGAAACGCTTAAATGTAACCGTCTCTTCTACTCAAACAGTTTCTTCTCTCACACTTCCCGTCTGTAGAACTCCCTTTATCTTGCTTGCTTGCCTGATATCTCTAATCTTCAAATATTCAAGTGTAATGACAATCGACATCTTCTGATACCTCGATCTTGTTCCCCGTCCTTCTCTGTTTCATTTCCTCAAACACGACTCTTGTGTCTCAATCCTCTGTAACTCCTTGCGTGCTGGTAGCACTTTCGCATTCCTTGGGGTGAATTGCTTTTAACCTTAATAAGTTATGTTTTCTTTTATTCTTTTAAAATTAAGTACAGTTAACTGTAATTTAAGTATGATAAAATGTTTAAAACTAAGAAAAGCAAGCAAGCACATATATAACTTAACTTTTCCTCCAGGTAATTTTTTTCTACAGTTACTTCCGCTACGGTGACAACGACGAATAAATGCTGGATGCTATTTAAGCACATGCACATGAAGAAAGAGCACTGGAAATTTTACATGTTAATAAGAAGGCAAATGTATCTGTGAGGCAACACTTTGTGAGTAGCCTTACAATAGAGAGGAACTACTGATTTAACTCACCTATCAAGGTTAGTTATAACATTTAACTTCAGGGGTTGGACAAAATAATTGGAACAGGTGCAAATTCCACTCCTATATTTCAATGACCTATTATATTAAGAATTTTAACTAAAACTTCATAATCTATTGGAAATACGTTTTGTTATCTAATTTACTGTCTTTGTGTTATGGTCCAGGTTAGGACCAAGGAAGAACAACACGAACACAGGAGTAGAAATAACGAAGGTATATCACACGGAATAATAATAAAAGATGTGGAAGTTGTTAGTATGACTGTCAGTCTGATTTGGAGTGAACTACTATCGGCTCGACTCGATTCGTCCCTCTCTCATGAGAGGCGTACTATACATAGTGTTAGGAAGAGTTCATTCTGTAGTTATAGGTAAGGACCCATAACACTTGTCTTATTTATTTTTAGAATTTAGTAAAATTTAAGCTAAATGCATGACTTCCCCAAGTTCGAAAAAGGGCAAATTATTGGAGCTCGCATGGCAGGAGCCTCGATCACTAAGGTTGTTGAACTGTTTGGTTTTTCAAGAGCTACCATATCAAGAACTATGAGGCAATATGACAAACAGGGTAAAACCTCTAGCAACCATAACATTTCGGATCGGACTTGCAAACTTACTGACAGGGACCGACGTGCATTGAAACGCAATGTGGCAAAAACCACCAGACTACTGCGGCCAAAGTGACTGCTGAGTTGAATAAACATCTAAATAGTCCAGTTTCTACTAAAACCGTTCGTCGTGAGCTCCATAAGTCTGCATATCATTGAAGAGCAGCCGTAAGGAAACCTCTTCTCTCCACTCGCAACATTCAGAAAAGGTTGAAGTGGTGCAGAGATCACAATGCCTAGTCTGCAAACCAATGGAAGCAAGTCATATTCTCAGACGAGTCCAGTTTTTCTCTTTTCCCAACTTTAGGGTGAGTTTATGTGTGGAGGCAGTCCAAAGAAGCTTACAACCTTGACTGCCTTCTTCCAATAGTGAAGCATGGAGGTGGATCAGTGATAGTTTGGGACGCCATATCATGGAAATGCCTCGGTCCAATAGTTTCCCTACATGGTAGAATCAACAACAAAGATTACCTGAACATTTTGGGAGATCCTGTTCATCCAATGGCCCAGACTTTATTCCCTGATGAGGACTGCATCTTCCACGATGATAATGCTCCAATACATACCGCTCGAGTGGTTATGAATTGGTATGAAGAGCATGAAAGTGAGCTAGAACACATGGAGTGGCCTCACCAATCTCCAGATATCAATATTATTGAACATTTGTGGTGCATTTTGGAGCGACAAGTTAGGAGTCGCTATCCTCCACCGTCATGTCTTAAAGAGCTAGAGCAATGGAAGAATGGCTGAAAATTCCTCTGGATGAAGTCAGGAAGCTGTATGATTCCATTCCTAGACGTATTAAAGCTGTATGTGAGACTAAAGGAGGACCAACTCCATATTAAATAAATTTTCTTTGAATTTAACAAGTGTTTCAATTATTTTGTCCTATCTCTGTATCAGCAAATAATTCTAATACTCAAAAACTGGCGGCGAAGGTAATCTATCTATCTATCTATCTATCTATCTATCTATCTATTAAGTTACCTAGCTATGCTTTTTTGGTCTGTAATGTATGTATGTATATATCTATAGTTATATTTTTCTTTTAAAATTAAGTAAAATTAACTTTAATTTAAGTATGATAAAATGTTTAAAATGAAGAAAAGCAAGCAAGCACATATATTACTTAACTTTTCCTCGAGATAATTTTTTCTACTGTTATTTCCGCTACGTTGATTATGAAGAATGAATGCTGATGCTATTTAAGCACAGGCACACGAATATAAAACACTGGAAATGTTATGTTAAAAAGAAATCAACTGTATCTGTGTGGGAACACTTTGTGAGTGGACTTACAATAGGGAGGATCCACAGATTTGCCTCACCTATCAAGGTAAGGTATAATATCTTATATAACTATTAGCAAATAATTCTAATACTCGAAAGTTAGCGGCGAAGGTAATCAATATTTGATAAAAAATAGTACTATGACATGAAGTAAAAAAGAAAACTGAATCTTTTCAAACAAAAAAGAAACCTTTTCTCGAACGTAAACGAATCATTTTGGAGGATGTATTAATGCGTTAGGCAAGAAGACGAATTGTTGCTGACGTGAATTTCGTCCTTTCAAGCATATTATGCAAGTTAAATCTATCTATCTATCTATCTATCTATCTATCTATCTATCTATCGATCGATCGATCTATCTCAGTCTGTTTATTATATATGTATGTATATATTTCAGTCTGTTCATTAATTGTCTGTTTATCTAAGTTGTTCATTATCTATCTATCTATGTATCTATATATATATATATATATATATATATATATATATCAGTTTGTTCATTATCTATCTATCTATCTATCTATATATATATATATATATATATATATATATATATATATATATATATATATATATATATATATATCTATATATCTATCTCAGTTTGTTCATTATCTATCTATCTATCTATCTATCAATTATTTTCGGCGATTTTTTCGACGAAATTTTGTACGATAACAATTTTTATAACTTGGAAATAAATTTGGGAATAACCGAAATTAAATGCGAAATCCAGCGAAAGTCGCCCATGAAATATAAAATAATTGGTTCTACGGAAAATAAGGAGCTACGAACATCAAACTATCTTTAGCTTAAATAGCGACAGAAGAATTATCGTTGAACTTTCAAAATGTAAGCTTAAATATTAATGCAATACTTAAATGTAGCGATCAATTTTGAGTCCTTCTATAGTTTATTGTTGCCTATCGCATCTATTCATCACTACCTATTGTGGTCAAAGCCCAATTATCGGGCAGCGTTTAAGCTAGTAATAAATATATAAGATTGTTTGGAAAAAAAATTATTTTCCTTTGATATGAACTGGGGTCGCTCAAAAAGAATGCTCTTTTACTATAACAAAATATACCTCAACAAGACTGAACGTAATTCACATTAGCGGTTAAACGATTAAATTTAGAATTTAGATTTTAACGTTTCTTTGTATTTTTAACAATTTTTTTATTCTTATAGCTTCATAGACTTGACAAATCAATTTGTTTTTATTTCCTCAGTTTATGATAAACTGTCACCCAAAGGGCGAAAAACGCCAGAGTGAGTGTCATTGCACCACTGTAAAAATTGTCTACAGTCAGAGATGTAATACAATCAAGACTGAAAGTAATGTGAAATCAAGGGCAGTGATTGTGCAATGCGGCAGTTGGTGATTGGTTCTAAAGTATGCGAAGGCCACGACCAGATTGGTCAGCGATTGGACTGAATGCCTCGTGGGCGTGTTATCCTGACAGTGATGCATTGCCTTTGTGTGGGTTTTGGATATAAGTCCAAAACGACGCGAATTCAACAGAGGCCCGCAAGAAATCTGAAACGTCGACACGCCTCCCACACTCAGGTTAGTGCCAACGTGTAACATGCGTTCCTGTAACGTCATTCCCTCTCTCCCTCTTAGAATCGAAACTGCCACAAATCTCTCCTAATTAAACGAATAAGAAAAATGGCCCTTTTCCTTAATACCGTTTTATGTAGTGGCGTAGGGACCCAGAGACTACATAGCACGCGATATTGGGTTACTTAATGTAGATATTTTTTTAATAGAGCACATAGTTAGAAACCTATTCAAAAGACAGATTTACATTCCTCCTCAGTCTTCTGAACAGGAGTAGAGATGTATTCCTTGTTTCCTGTTTAGGATTGGGTTTCCGGTTTTTATCAAGTCTTTTCACTTTCCTTCACTCCTAATAGCCCTTTGCGTCTTAGTGGCATTATCGCCTTGCTTGGAATGAATTGGTTAAAGAGAAACAACAAAAAACATGTAAAAAAAATCAGACTAGCCTCGCTAATCCTTACCCCAAACAGAGCCGCCATCTTCGTATGTTTTAAAAGAATGACAGTGAAGTCTTTAATAAGATTCACTCGTGAGAAACAGCAATTCTTTTTTTTATCAGTGACTTCCGATAGCACATATGTTGAATCACCAAATAAGCATTTCTTTTCGTCTACATTGCGAAAAAAAGGACAATTTTCTGGGGTGAAGGTTTGAAGAAGTAAAAGAAAAAAAAATTCCCAACGTTTCTCCCCTAAGTAATAAGGATGAGAAATCGGAGAGCCGAGTTCGAATTCCAGTCGAGTTCGTTACATCGACTTACGCACAAATACCCATTGGAAACGCATGAATCTTGATAAAATCCAAAGAATAAACTACAATGTTATTGGTCCTGACATGGCATCTCGGCTTTAGTCACTTTCCCATCGATGTAACGTAGATTCCGTGTGCCGTTTCTATAAATATTTTCATTGTAATTGTTTTGATGAGCTTTCCTCTTTGGTATCTAGACTTTATGATTTTAAGCACAGCACTAGAGCGGGTGCGTTGTGGTGGAATGGATACCGGAGTTCGAATTCCACTCAAGTTTGCTACCTTAACTTACGCACAAATACCCTTGGAAAATTTATGAATCCATCTCTTCTATCACCAGCTATAGGTTGAATAGCAGGAGAGATTTGGTTATTTAGCCTTGGTTGGCAGCCAGTCTAACACAGAAATAAATGGTAACCTATAGTGGGTTAGTGGACTCTACATATACAGTCCACTAACAGCGAAATTACAAAAGAAAATTATCAGGGCCTTCAAATTCCTAGGGTTTAATATCGAGATTTCCTCTACCCTTAAAATAGTTGATTACCTAGATATCACCCTTAACCTTAATGATAAAAGCTTTAAACCTTACTATAAAGAGAACGAAACCCCCAACTATATTAATATCGTTTCTAACCACCCCAATGTAATTTTGTCTTATGCGACCATCATTAGTAATACCGATACACGAAAAGTGGGATGTAGGTGCAAAAATAGGAAAAGAAAAATCACTTGATTCACCCCGCTCCTTCTGCAAACTGTCAAGTATCAATATCGGACAATACTTCCTAAATTTACTTACTAAACACTTCAACAAAAAAATCCTCTAAGTAAGATTTTCAGCAGGAAGTCAATCAAAATTAGCTACTCCTGCTCTGATAATATGTACCAAAATATTAATTTCCATAACAATTACATTGTAAGTAAAGTCCATGGGGAAAAAAATCTAACATGAAAAAACCCTGCAATTGTAGAATTAAGAAAAACTGCTCAGTAGAGGGCAAGTGCAGATCCACTAGGGTAGTATACCAGGCAACCATTACCCCTAAAGAGAATACGACAACGATAATATTTACATCGGCATTTCTGCAGGAGTATTTAAAATGAGAATCACTATACGTAGACACACATTCACCAATCCAAAATTAAAACACCAAACAAGCCATTCAAAAAAAATAATGTGAAAATTGGAGGAAAATGGTCTGAATCCTCAAAAAAGTTGGAAAATCTTAGGTTTCGCGAACATCCCCAATAGTTTTAGTGATAGATACAAGCTATGTCTAGAAGAAAATTATCAGGATAATAAAATATAAAGATCAATGCAGATTATTAAATCAACGGAGAGAATTAATCACGAAATGTAGACAAAGGAACACATTCAAAATTATATAAGAATACATGTGTATATATATATATATATATATATATATATATATATAGGGGGCGTGTATATGTCCGTATAGTGTCATATGAGCAGCATTTTTAAGTCAACTTTGCGTTCAGTCTCATTACGGTGAATAACTAATGCGTCTTGGGTATTATTTTTTTTAAATATCCCTTTGTATTCATATAACCTTTTATTTAAACTTTTATATATATATATATATATATATATATATATATATATATATATATATATATATATATATATATATATATATATATTAATTTGGTGCCAAAGGTTTAACTCAGACATCAGCAACACTGGCAACAGAGGTCCGCAAGAATTCTGAAACGTCGATACGCCTCCCACACTCAGCTTAGACATCATCAACACTGGCCTCTATAGGGATGAGGGGATTACACACCTACGCATATCAAGTGCACAAAAATATGTCAAATGATAGAATATCGACCAACAATAGGGAAACGTTGTAACAACCTGGAGTCAAATTTACTGTGATTGAACTAGCGATTAATGCAATTTCTACACATTTTCGCCTTACTGAATTACTTTCTTTTTTAATTAGAGCAGAATATATTAAGTAAAAAATGTGGCCTGACTAGTTACAGTGAATAACTAATGCTATTTGTGAGTTGTTTTTAAAATGTCTCTTTTCTATTAATAGAATATTTTAACATATCTATCTATCTATATATCTATCTCTCTCTCTCTCTCTCTATATATATATATATATATATATATATATATATAACTAAAAGGAAGAACAGTAAGATATATAATCCAGTGTTCTTACTGATATTTTTTATTTTTACTTTTAAAAATCTGTGCTCAATGTAAATTTACAGAGCATAAATATTATAAATTAACTGATATAAAAAAAAACATATTTTATATCAGTTAATTTAAAAAAACAACATATTTTATATCAGTTAATTTAAGAAAACAACATATTATATATCAGTTAAAAAAACATTTTATATCAGTTAATATATATATATATATATATGTAATGTTTTAGATCAGCTAAAATAATGAAAATAGTGTGTATATATATATATATATATATATATATATATATATATATATATATATGAAGAAATATAGTTTTAAGGTGTGCTATATGTATGGGATAAAGTGCTCAGTATCAGAGATAGAGCGTATTTAAATATAAATATAAAAGTGAACATTGAAGTCAACACTCAGAGGCAAGAGTCTGTTTCATGCTAGGCGCAATGGTCAGGCCGCCTGACGATTGCGCCTTGCATGAAACAGCCTTCAATGTTCACTTTATATATATATATATATATATATATATATATATATATATATATATATATATAATAGTAGGAATAGAAACGTTAAATTTTACATAGGATCCACCCAACATAGTTTCAAAAAGGTGTTACTGTAATCATTTAAGTAGCTTTAAGCATGAAAATTACAAACACAGCACTGGCCTGTCTACATACATATGGAATATTAAACAGGAAGATGGTATTGACCGCATCTTAAAATGGGAAATACTAAAATAAATGCCATAAGTAGAAAACAGGGGACAAGTATTGCTTATTATGAATGGAGGAAAACTTAGCAATAGCCACCTCCAATGAACCTAAGAATTTATTAAATCAAACATCTGAGATTTTAAATAGGAGTAGGTATAGGAAATACTTGTTATTTGTATACATGCTCAGGATTTTTTTCTCTATCTTCTGACACGATGTTTTATGCTACTTAATTTTTAGTGGTTTTATTAATAAATACTGGAACTAGGTAAGTTGTCCCTGACTCTTTAAGATTTATTTTATTTATCCCTGCTCTACTTAGCGTATTGAGCACTCTCCATTGTAGCTTTATTACTCGCTTGTTTTTTTTTTCTTTGGACTAAAATCTTAAGGCACTCGACGATATATTTCGCCCTGTTCGGATGTTTCTAGTCCTTTCTTTTTGTTTTTTAAACTTTTTTTCCCTCGGGTACCAATTTGTTTTGATAGACTTACGAGTTTTGCCATTCGAGTTTTTTTTCCAACCGAGTATTATTAGTGTAATAATAATAATAATAATAATAATAATAATAATAATAATAATAATAATAATGATATATATATATATATATATATATATATATATATATATATATATATATATATATATATATATATATGTATATAAATTAATTTCGGTTGAGCTCTCTGGTTTGAGGTGTGAATTTGTAAACAGTGACTATTTAAGCTAATATTGCATCATTGTCAGTCACTGTGTGTTTATCTAAATCTAAAAATAAACACGCTAAAATTCACCTTCATCTCTTCATAACCCGACGGCTTAGTGGGAGAAGTTCCGACTGACGCAAATTCAGGTTTTCGATCCTAGCTTGAGGCAACCGGACGTCTAGCCACACTGATGAGCTGTGAAACAGCGAAACAGTCTGTCTGTGGATGACAAATATATATATATATATATATATATTTGTGTGTGTGTGTGTGTGTGTGTGTGTGTGTGTGTGTGTGTGTGTGTGTGTGTGTGTGTGTGTGTGTGTGTGTGTTGATATAATAGGAAAGAACTGTTAGAGTGATGTTCCGGAGTTCTTTAGTATTTTTGTTTATATTTTTAAAAAACAGTGCTCGATACATAAATAGAGCCTAGATTATAATTAAAAAAATTTTTTTTAAATAAGATTCCATCGCGACACAAATTTCTGTTTCGAAACTGGTCAGCAGTATTTAAGCTTAATTACACTATTAAACCTTAGCTAGAGGGTGGTAGCTTCATCCTCAAGCGTTGTTTTGAAACCAAAAACAACGCTTGAGGATGAAACTGCCACCCAGTAGTTAAGGTTTAATATTGGGATTAAACTGAAATAATGCTGACACGATGGAATCATATTTTTTTTAAAAATGTTATCATAATATATATATATATATATATATATATATATATATATATATATATATATATATATATATATATACTATTTTCATTATTTTAGCTGATCTAAAACAGGTTTTAAAATACTGAAGGTCGTACTTATCAATCAACACGAGTAAATTCGAAGAAAATATACAGTCCGTTTTTATATCAGTTTCGTTATTCTATCTCGTCTATTATCGGATTGGAGACTTTCCTTATCAATCAACCAGAAGAAAATTTGAATGGAAATACATTTCGTCATTATATCTGGGTAAACATGATTTGTAAACAAGGCCTTATTAACCAATATTAGAAATTAAACAACAGTTTCATTATTCTTTAAAACTAAACTTGTTTTTTAGGATTGGAACCTTTAATTATCAATCAATTAACCCAGTATATTTCATTATTTGCTAAAAAGATAACTTCTTTAGAATTTTCTTTTCATATCAATTTCCTTTTATTGGATATAAAATAGAAAATGACCAGAACTGGCGTTTGTTTTTGGTGCCGATTTCTGGTGTGTTCTAGAGCGAAACCTTGCCTCGTTCATTTGCGAGTCAGACTTTGTTGAATGTTAACATTTTGCCCACGAATGAATGCCTTGAAGATGGAGGATGAAACGTGTTATAGATTTTGGGAAGGAGTCAGTGTCGGGAATGGGAAAAAGGAAAAAAAAAGAAACATTCAGAATTTTTGGGAGTTAGTTCTCCAGCTTTTCAGAAGGTAAAAAATGTTTCGGTAATTTTTCGTCAGGGTGATTTTAATTTAAAAAAAAATCAACCGTCCGACGCCAATGTAAACGCCCAGCTTGCCATCGTGGAAAATAAACCAAAGATTTCGACAGACAAGTTTAGTGAGAATTTGAAAATTTGAAAACTGATATCTCAACTTCCATTCTTCATTTGAAGAGACACTTGATTAAGACAAAAAAAGCTGATTTTAACACATCGAAAAGGTGTTATTTTTCACCATGAAAACGCAAGACCTTGTAGAAGCTTGAACAGTTGAAATGGGAAATACTCCAGCTCCCCTGAAATGGTTCCTTTCGATTTTCATTCGTTCCGGTCTGTACAGAATAGTTTATATGAAAAAATATTTGACACTTTACAATTAGTCTAAACTGACACATGACCTTCTTCTAGCAAAGAGAAACAAATCGTCGCTACGAATTTGTAGAACCATTGGACGCTGTTGTTAAAATTAATGTCAACTATGCACTTGAGTAATATATTGTCCCTCAAACGATGGATCAGATAAACAGGACCAATCCTTAATAATTGGTTGTATATTATGTTTTATGTTATAAGTAAGTAATATTTATTTCAAATCAGATTAATTTAGCTTTAAATTTTCTAATTTTACTTAAATAACGTGTCAGAAATATATATTTATTTATTGAAAGAATTTTAAAATAGAAAAACTTGTTTTGTATACAAATTTCATAAAATTAAGAAAATGACCGTTTTTAAAAAAATTTAATTTGACATTCCAATCTATATAATTTATATCTGAAATATTCCAGAATATTTTACTTAATGGAAATAATAAATTTAATTATTAAATCTTCAATTAAAGCTAAAATGAAATCTTCAAGAAAGATTTTTCTTTTTTAAAATTTAATTTTAAACCTTAGGTATCGAAAATTCATGCCAAAATACCGGAGGTCCTTATACTTGAGTAATACATAGTTGTTTAGTTATATCTAGCAGGCTTCGCCCACTCACTAGCACTTTGCAAATTAAAATATATTCATTACTTGAAATCTTTGAAACACAAAATTTAAATGAACATTTCATTCATAAATGTGTTGTAAACATGAAAGAAAACATTTGCATTCATTCAGATAGCTAACCATTAGAAATGAAAGCCAAGTAAAATGCAAATTTCGAACACTTTTCTGCACTATATAAGAAAATATTCCTAAACAGAACGATTTTTTATATGAAAATCAAAACAATCCTCGAATAAAAGTAAAGTAATGAAGGACAGTTAATTAATGAAATATATCGTTTTAAAATCAATATGCAAATTAGCTAAACCTGAAGAATAAACCGAATATTTCGAGGGAGGAGTTTGCTAAGAGTTTGAAAATCGATATCTGTACTGCCATTCGTCCTTTGAAGAGACATGGGTTTAAAACAAAAAAGCCGATTTTAATAAATGGAAAAGGTGTCAAGACGGACGATGCTGAAGCTTAAAGAGTTGGAATGGGAAACACTCCAGCGCAAGCTGTATTCCACTGACTTGGTTCCTTTGGATTTTCATTTGTTCCAGTCTCAACAGAATAGTTTATATGACAAAATATTTGACCCTTTACAATTAGTCTAAAACTGACGCATGACTTTCTTCCAACAAAAAGAAACAAATCGCCTCTACGAAATTATTAACGCTATATCAACAAACTTGTAGAACCATTGGACGCACTTGTTAAAAACAATGGCGACAATGTACTTGACTAATAATTGTTTTTCTTTATCTAAAACTAGCAGGCTTTGTCAGCTCGCTGTCACTTTGCAAAGTAAGATATGTTCACTACTTGAAATCTTTGAGACAAAAAATTTAAATGAACATTTCATTAATAAATTGTTTGAAAACATTTGTATTTATTCAGATAGCTAAACATTAGAATTCTAGCTGTTTTTAAACAAATTAAACATCGTGAAACTGAATAACAACTAACAGGTATTGACAGAAATAAAATACATGTATTTGCATGAATAAAAACAACCTGGTAATTTTTCTATGAAAAATACTTGTTTTTCTATGGGATTAATGTTCACTATTTAAGGAATGTTAAAGGGGTTGTGGACGTTCAGTATATTTGTGAAAAGAATATGACTGTAAAGACAGAAAAAATTAGTTAGTCGGATGTGGGGGCAGGCTTGTAATAGTTAAGGAAAGTTTTACAAATAGATGCCAACTTGTTGAAGGCCAAGTAAAATACAAATTTCGAACACTTTTCTGCACTATACAAAACAATATTCCAAAACAGAACTTTTTGATATGAAAATCAAAACAATCCTCGAATAATAGAACAGTAGTGAAGAACGGTTAATGAAGGAAGTATACCTTTTTAAAATCAATATGCAAATTAGTTAGACCTGAAAACTGATATTGCCTAGAAGTCGATAATATATAATGAATATATGTAGTCTTTAGTGCTTAAATTCAGTGTGAGGTCAGTCTTTTTGGACGACTCAGCTAGCCGGTCGAACTCTCTGCTTCTAGGCAGAGGGGAACTCTCTGCCTCTGGGCAGGGAGGAACCCGGACGAGGCTCTAAAAAAAGAAAGCAAATGTAATGTACCAAATGCAGAATCGATATGATGATAATCCTCTTTATGGCCAATACTCTAGCCGTACCAAACAATCTGATGTAGACAGACCCCGTACCCATCAGTAGTTACGTAGTGCAGGGTTAATATCTGAAACTGATGGTTTTATTCTTGCTGCACAGGACAAATGCTTGCTAACTAGAAATTTCCAATTGTGTTTGGGAACCTCGGCGTGGTGTACCGTTTAGCAAGCTTGCCTCGCTAAAACAGTTACGACTGAATAACGAGTTCGATCCTCACTGGTTGCCTAATACTTTCGGCCTTGTGCTACATCTAAACTAAGTTTGGAAAATCCCTATTACCAATTGCGTTAATCCGAACTGCAGATTCTGTGATAAATATCCAGAAACAATTGACCGTCCTGGTAGTCATTTAGCAGCATGGAATGAATATAAAACACCGCATGACAGAGTGGTTCAATATCTGCATGAGAAAATATACACGGTTTACTCAAGAAACTGGTATGAACACTACCCAGGCCCAGTTACATGCATAGGACATGTAACCAATTCATGAGACTTTACAATACACAGACAGTACAATCAAAGCTAATTGGCCAGAAATCGTGATCAAAGACCACAAAAAAGAATTCTTTTATTGACATGGAAGTTACTGCAGATTTTAATGTTTCTTTGAAGAAGATCTTCAAATGACTATCAAAATATAAACATAATGAAATGGAAATCGTTAAAATGTGGTACATGAGGACATCAATAATTCCAGTTGTAGTTGAAGCAATCGGATTGATTGGAAAAGCTTCCGATAAACTCACTGAAGGGATTCCTGATAGCCTATGTCTTAAATAAAATACACTCCCAAGTACAGCTCACATTTTACGAAGAGCTTTATCTATGTAAAATGTGTGCAAACTTTGTCATTTTTGTTTTGTTCTTTTAATACAGCTGCTGCAGCGACAAAGACCCTATAAACGAAAGCAAATGCAATGTACCAAATGCAGAAACGATAAGAAAATAATCCTCTTTATGGCCAATACTCTGTCTGTACCAAACACGCGGATGTAGACAAACCCCGTACCGATCAGTAGTTAAGTAGTGCAGGGTTAATATCTGAAAGCGATGGTTTTATTCTTGCTGCACAGGACAAATGCTTGCAGAATAGATATTACCAGTTGCGTTAATACGAACTGCAGATTCTGTGGTAAATATCCAGAAACAATTGACCATCTTGTATCAGGGTGCACTTTATTAGCACCCACTGAATACAGAACTCGGCAGGACAGAGTGAGTCAATATCTGCATTGGAAATTATAAATGGTTTACGCCAGAAACTGGTATGAACACTACCCAGGTCCAGTTATATGCATATGACCTGTAACCATTTCATGAGATTTTACAATGGACACAGACAGTACAATCAAAGATAACTGGCCAGAAATCGGGATCAAAGATCACAAAAGAGATGTTTTTTTTTTATTGACATGGAAGTTACTGCAGACTTTAATGTTTCTTTGAAGAAGATCTTCAAACGACTATCAAAATATAAAGATATCGAAATGGAAATCGTAAAATTGGGGTACATGAGGACATCAATAATTCCAGTTGTAGTTGAAGCACTCGGATTGATTGGCAAAGATTCCGATAGACTCACCGAAGGGATTCCTGATAGCCTATGTCTTAAAGAAATAAAAAACAATGCACTTCCAAGTACAACTCACATCTTACATCTTTCTCTATGTAAAATGTCTGCTAGCTTAGTTATTTTTCTTTTGTTTTTTTATAAAAATGGTCTTTGTGAAAAATCATGAAGCCATTTCTTACCTTAGGTCTCTAACTGGGACACGGAAGGAAATTTATATGCAACAGGAAATAATAATAATAAATTTATAGAAATTTATATGCAAAGGAAATAATAATAATAATAATAATAATAATAATAATAATAATAATAATAATAACTGATGCAAATCTCATTACACCTTCTTGGTCTCATGGTTCTACTGACATGTACTATAATATTGTTTGAATGTTCCGATATATTTATTAAATCCTAATTATTTGTTTATGCCATCTTGGTCTAGTTCCTTAATCTTGCTGTTGCTATCAAGGTCTAAATCCGTAGTTTTCGTTAGTTTACCGCCTTTGAAGTCGGTTTTGGCTTATTGTCGATTCCGGACTCCATCCTAATGTCTTCGCTGAAGGGTTTGACGATGCTGAGTAGGCTTTTCTGCCGGTTGTCATCCTTGGCAAACGTTTTAAGATCATCAATATATGTAATTCAGTTAGCTATTCTGTGACTTGTATCCGTAGCTACTGTTCTTCAGTAGGTAGCTGAGTGGTGCTAATGCAATGCAGAAAATTAGTGGTGACAATTAATCTCTTGGTAATATCACGTTTTTGATATTGATTGGTCTCGATGTTAATGACTAGTTGTATCTTTTAGATTTAGTGTAGTCTTCCAGTTTTTGATGCTCTCCGTTATGAAATTGAACGTTGTGGGGTACACTCTGAATATTTAAGCTCTTCTTTATCTATGGGTGTGGAACGTTGTCGAACGCCTTTCTGTAGTTGTTCCATGCTATCGATAAGTTTCTTGTCTTTGTTTTCATCTCTTCCAATATAGTTTCATTGGTAATTAGTTGGTACTGCAACCGTAACTTTCTGTTTTACATCCTTTCTGTTCTCCCGGGAGTAAATTCTTTTTCTCGAGGAAGATTTATGTCTTCTCGGTTATGATAGAATTGAGGATCTTGTAAATTGTTGGTAGGCAGGTGATAGGCCTATAGTTCTTCTGCGTTTCTTCTGTTTTGGGGAGTAGGTATGTTGTTTTCCACGTGAGCAATTTGGTACATTCCTCTGGGTTTCTGATTATATCATTGTATGCCTGTGCAAGGTCTTGATCGGTGCTAGATAGGGTTTTTTAGCCCAAAATTGGCTATTCGGTCTATTCCTAGTGTTTTCCCCCTATTAGTTTTGCAGATGTCAGCGACTGTTTCAGTAATATTGACATCCGTCCATTTTGGCACTCTATACGTGTGTGTTGTTCTTGTTGTCGCTTAATCTATGTAGCTCTTTCATTGTGCATTTTGCAGTTTTTCCACACCTTACAGCAGAACTCCTCAACTTCCCGGATATTAGGTCGGTCATTTATCTGTAATTAATTTTTCCAGTCTCGATATAGTTTCTTGTAATCGTAACCATGTAGTTATTATAATTATTATTATTATTATTATCATTATACCGACTGATCTGAAAATTCTTTTAGAAGACTAAAGACTTTCATTCTCAGGCAATGCTCGTATATATGGAAATATATGTTAAAAATATGATATCGTGAGTAAATTTTTATTAACCAAAATGTATATTTCGTTTAATAAAATTATTTCTTTCTGTTACAGTTTCATCGTACTTTACTATCGAAAAGAACCAGTCCTCACAATGAAATGGGAACAACTTTTTCAATTCACAATCGTCACCATTCTATCAGAACGACTGACCTGCGCGGAAAATATTCTTTTCTTGTCGGTACCTCACTTTAGCTACATCAAGCCAATGGTGAACGTGGCTGAAAAGCTGACCGATCAAGGACACGTCAGCTTCATCATCATCGATCAGAAATTAAATGGTAAATACGGTTCCGTAAAAAATGGAGTGAATTTCGTCATAACAGAAGAGTTTCAAGAGTTCGCGATTTTTAATGATTTAATATTGAAAGTATTACGTTTTCCAGATAAGTATGAATTGAAAGACTCGTTTAGTGCAACCAAAAACCTCTGTGATCGTTATCTCTTAAATGAAGAACTTTTTCGACGGCTGAAATCGTTCAATGCATCTTTAGCGGTTATTCAATCGAATTTCGAAAGCAATTGTCTGGCTATTTTAGCTTACAGACTTGAGATACCATTCATTCTCCTGGGTCAACAAAATCAGATCAACGTTCACCGAACGCCATGGGCAATTTCGGTTTTCCCACATTATTTACTCTTTCAGGCGGAGGTGTCATCTTTTTCGATGAAGATCAAAAACCTGTTGTATCATTTTGAGCATTACATAAATCCAGCAGCTGGATCTCCAGGCAAAAATATTAAATTCTATGCCCCTGAACGGCCAGATATTACTTTTGATGAACTTATGCGACAAGCTCAACTGTACATTGTCGATTCGGATTTCTTCGTCAGTCGAGCTTTGCCAGCGCTTCCAAATGTCAAATACATCGGAGGAATAGCTACCCAGGCGGCAGGAACTCTAAAAGGAAAAATCTTGGAATTTGTTACGGCTTCTAAACATGGAGTCATCGTTGTCTCTCCAGGAAGTTTTGTCAGTTGGGGCATTCACGTAAAGAAAATGGAAGAAGCATTCAGTCATATCAAATACGATGTCGTTTGGAAACATTCAAATTCTTATTATTCCCGCCCAAATGTCCATCTAACAAAATGGCTGCCCCAAAACGATCTTCTTGGTCATCCAAACACAAAATTGTTTATTACCCATTGTGGTAACAGTGGCCAATATGAAAGTTTGTATCACGCTGTTCCCATGATTGCATTTCCAGTTTTTTCAGATCAACCGTTTAATAGTCAGAATATACAATTAAAAGGTTTCGGAATTGCAATGGACCTTGAAAATTTCACAGTGGACGAATTGGTCAGAAATATAGAGGAAGTCATTGAGAATCCAAAATACAAGAAAAACATTGCAAAGATGAGCGAAATATTTCGATCCCAAGATCTCCCATCGGCCAGAGTAGCCCGTCTTGTCAATGAGATTCTGAAATATGGAGGCGATCACTTAAGATCAGAGATTCAAGACATTCCGTTGTATGAGTTTTTAATGCTTGATATTTTGGCCGTCCTTTTTACGGTTAGTTTCATAATTTTGTGCCTGACGCTATTTCTTTTGAGAATGTGTTTCTCGTTGAATTGCAAAAAGAATAAGAAAAAAGCAGCATGAGTCCAACTGAATCATTTCGTATATCAAAACTAAACGCAAACAATCAATCACACTCTAAATAGAGAGTAAAAAATTGTGTAGAGATTCTACTTATACATTATTCATTTGGATAGTAATATATATATATATATATATATATATATATATATATATATATATATATATATATATATATATATATATATATATATCAGATTCATATTACCTTCAGCGTCTCGACTCCGGAGTTTTCAGGCTGACTCTATAGGTGGTAGCAGCAATTTGCTACTTATATCTTTCTTTATTTATTCCTTTTTACGCACTTATAATTTTTTCCTGTATTTTTAGTGCTTATATGGTAAATACTTATGCACACACAGACACACACACAGCCACACACAGACATATATATATATATATATATATATATATATATATATATATATATATATATATATATATATATATATATGCATAAATACATACATACATTTAATTTGGTTTGGTGATATCAAATGTATGTATTGTAGAAAGTTACATTTTTAATTAATTTATTTTATTATTGTTTGAATTTATATGCACGTCCATATTTATTGGCTTATGTATACACACACCTGCACACCGATGCACACACATAAATAGATATACTTTCGTAGATATATATCCATTTAAAGGTGTGTACACATGTACATTTACAGTTATGGTTGTGGCTTGTTATTAATAAATTAAGAATATTAATAAATTTATATTTTTACGGTATTAATTATGCTTTGTTAGATTAATAGTATTTGTTGTTTGAACATTTATACACACACACACACACACACACACACACACACACACACACACATATATATATATATATATATATATAGTATTTTCCGGTCAGCGTATTTGAGAAATTTTACATTTAGATGAAATTCAACCTGTTTTAAAAGAAATAAAACAGTGCCTCAACTCAAACATATATATCCCAAAATAACATATATATATATATATATATATATATATATATATATATATATATATATATAGATATAGTGTAACCAGGATATAAGCGAGTTGTCGGGACCGGAGAAGAAGTCTCTTATATCCGGCTTTATCCGGGTATTATATATACAGTGTAACCCGTATATAAGAGACCCGTATATAAGAGAAACCCGGATATAAGAGAGATTTTATCTGATCCCAAATTAGAGCCTGTGTTAATGTAAACAAAATAGACCAAGCCCAGATATAAGAGAAACCCGGATATAAGAGTCTTCTTCGCCGGTCCCGACAACTCTCTTATATCCGGGTTACACGGTACATTAACACAGGCTCTAATCTGGGACCAGAGAAAATCGCTCTTATATCCGGGTTGCTCTTATATCCGGGTTGCTCTTATATCCGGGTTTCTCTTATATCCGGGTCTGTTATATCCGGGTTACATATATATAGTAAACTGGTGAAAGAATTCGATAGATAAAAAACAAGGAAAATAATAATATTGTTAATAAAACTTATAATATTGTATTGCATTTAATAAAACTAATAATGTTGACACTGTATTTAAATTTCTGAAGATCACAGTTGACTAGAAATCAAGATGGCCGAAGGTAGTTCCACAAATGCGAGAAAAGAAACTGTTAGCACAGGACTTACGGCGATAGTGAATAAAATTTATTTGTAATGTTAATTTTTAAGCACTTTCACGGCAACTGCTCCGACTAGCTACTTTTGCTGGTTCCCAGACTGCATGAATTTAAGCGAGCTACCAGGATGGCATCTCGGGCCCTTCCCTTTCAATTCGGAAACGCTTAAATGTAACCGTCTCTTCTACTCAAACAGTTTCTTCTCTCACACTTCCCGTCTGTGGAACTCCCTTTATCTTGCTTGCTTTCCTGATATCTCTCATCTTCAAATATTCAAGTGTAATGACAATCGACATCTTCTGATACCTCGATCTTGTTCCCCGTCCTTCTCTGTTTCCTTTCCTTAAACACGACTCTTGTGTCTCAATCCTCTGTAACTCCTTGGGTGCTGGTAGCACTTTCGCATTCCTTGGGGTGAATTGCTTTTAACCTTAATAAGTTATGTTTTCTTTTATTCTTTTAAAATTAAGTACAGTTAACTGTAATTTAAGTATGATAAAATGTTTAAAACTAAGAAAAGCAAGCAAGCACATATATAACTTAACTTTTCCTCCAGGTAATTTTTTTCTACAGTTACTTCCGCTACGGTGACTACGACGAATAAATGCTGGATGCTATTTAAGCACATGCACATGAAGAAAGAGCACTGGAAATTTTACATGTTAATAAGAAGGCAAATGTATCTGTGAGGCAACACTTTGTGAGTAGCCTTACAATAGAGAGGAACTACTGATTTAACTCACCTATCAAGGTTAGTTATAACATTTAACTTCAGGGGTTGGACAGAATAATTGGAACAGGTGCAAATTCCACTCCTATATTTCAATGACCTATTATATTAAGAATTTTAACTAAAACTTCATAATCTATTGGAAATACGTTTTGTTATCTAATTTACTGTCTTTGTGTTATGGTCCAGGTTAGGACCAAGGAAGAACAACACGAACACAAGAGTAGAAATAACGAAGATATATCACACGGAATAATAATACAAGATGTGGAAGGTGTTAGTATGACTGTCAGTCTGGTTTGGAGTGAACTACTATCGGCTCGACTCGATTCGTCCCTCTCACATGAGAGGCGTACTATACATAGTGTTAGAAAGAGTTAATTCTGTAGTTATAGGTAAGGACCGATAACACATGTCTTATTTATTTTCAGAATTTAGTAAAATTTAAGCTAAATGCATGACTTCCCCAAGTTCGAAAAAGGGCAAATTATTGGAGCTCGCATGGCAGGAGCCTCGATCACTAAGGTTGTTGAACTGTTTGGTTTTTCAAGAGCTACCATATCAAGAACTATGAGGCAATATGACAAACAGGGTGAAACCTCTAGCAACCATAGCAATTCGGATCGGACTTGCAAACTTACTGACAGGGACCGACGTGCATTGAAACGCAATGTGGCAAAAAACCACATATATATATATATATATATATATATATATATATATATATATATATATATATATATATATATATATATATATATATATATATATCTCAGTTTGTTCATTATCTACCTATCTATATATATATATATATATATCAGTTTGTTCATTATCTATCTATCTATCTATCTCAGTTTGTTCATTATCTATCTATCTATCTAACTATCTATCAGATTGTTCATTATCTATCTATCTCAGTGTGTTCATTATCTATCTATCTATATATATATATATCTATATATCTAAATATTTGTTCATTATCTATCTATCTATATATCTATCTATCTATCTCAGTTTGTTCATTATCTATCTATCTATTTATATATCTATCTATCTATCTATCTATATATCTATCTCAGTTTGTTCATTATCTACCTATCTATCTATCTATCTCATTTTGTTCATTATCTATCAATATATATATCTATATATCTATATATTTGTTCATTATCTATCTATCTATCTCAGTTTGTTCATTATCTATCTATCTATCTATCTATCTCAGTTTGTTCATTATCTATCTATCTATCTATCTATCTATCTATCTATCTATCTATCTATCAAGCCCTGCTTTTTGGCTCTGTACTTCATATATGTATATATGTCTACACATAATAAATATATAAGATATTTTGGAAAACCTTTCCTTTGATGTGAACTGACGGCGTTCAAAACCAACGCTCTTTCGCTAGAAAATATCAGCAACACTGAATATTATTGGCGTTAAGCGGTTAAACGCTTAAATTTAGAATTTAGATTTTAACGTTTCTTTGCATTTCCTAATTTTTATAGATTCCCATGTTTTCATATATATATATATATATATATATATATATACATATATATATATATATATATATATATATATATATATATATATATATATATACATATATATATATATGTATGGATATTGTAACTCCCGAAAGAAACCTAAGAGATATAGATATAAGACAGTAATTCAAACCATCCTCTATCAAGATGGATTAAAAATCATTTAAATATAAATATGTTATGTTAAGCTGATTCAGAAATGTAATACGTTGTCAGAAAATGTTCTCTGTCGTTTTATTATATATATATATGTGTGGGGGGGGGATAATAACAATTTACACAACGGGTCTTCTTGATAATGATTGTCAAAATCAAAAGTACTTGAACAGAAATAACAAGATATCAACGTCGCATAATTTATCCACAATTTCAAGCGCAAAACTCAACACCCTATCCAAAAATTAGAAAAATATAATAAAAAATTAAACACGCACATACACACCAATATATATATATATATATATGTGTGTGTGTGTGTGTGTGTGTGTGTGTGTGTGTGTGTGTGTGTGTGTGTGTGTGTGTGTGCGTGTGCGTGTGCGTATATAAAAACAACTCCTAATGGAGTCTACTACAGATGCAGACCAGAGAAAGAGAGTCCAATGCAATATTAACTGGCAGAGCCTCAGTATTTGACAACCGCCTGATCATTGCGTGAGAAGGAATGAAACTTTTGTGTGGGTCGACACCGATGACCGAGAATTTTTTCTGAGTTTGTATATATATATATATATATATATATATATATATATGCATCCTTGAATATGACAAATTAGGAATATTTTTAATAGTTTTTCGATAGCATTTACAGTGCCGACCGGTTATGCTAATTAATTAGCTATTTGATAATTGACGTCTAATTTTCTTGTTGAAAAAAATTGTATATTTGTGGTGTACGAAAGTAGTAGCCATTTCATACTTAGTTTTTTGTTTAATTAAAAAAAACAAAAACAAATGATCCTGTCTACTTTCGAAATACTATTTTGAATGGGCGTGTTGCTTTTTACTAGAATTACTTTTAAGATGTTCACACTTTTTTACAACTAGATAATTTTAATATATCTTTGTTATCTACAAGGAATTTTTTCTTGTAAACGATTCTTCTCTTTAAATTATCCTTGAAAATGACTAAAGAATTAGCCAAAAGCCCACTAAAGAATGTACATTGTGGACTATTTCTATACACAATTTAGCTTTCAAAAATGAAGAAAAGAGTAAGAACACAAGAAACACTGACAACTTACAAAATAATCCTCGTTTGTTATGTGTATTCCCTTGATTGACACGAGATCTCCATTTAAGCTGAAAACAAATCTGTCACCTTAGTTAACATAAGTAAATATTTTAAAACACATCAAAACATTTCAGAGAGAAATCATATTTGTCCTATTTTGAGGATTTTCAAGGCGAATAGTTGTTCAGTTAAATTTCGTCGTTTCCAGTTGAAGGCAAGTGAAATATTTCGTTCTATGTACCTATCTGGTCTATATTGTTACTCTACATGAGTCTACATTATATAACTCTAATTAATGTTATCTAATTTAAAATATTATTTTTTGTTATACTACTATAATTAAAGGTGAGTATTTGCGATAGTATAAAAGTTGCGAAAAGCATTTATATTCTTAATTTCCAAATACGACCAGTACATTATGGCCGTCTTCATAATTAATTTTATTATGGTTTGATTTCTAGATTTTTGATGTAGATACCACTGCTTTTATACGCTTTCTGCATTATATATGTAATATACATACATACATATATATATATATGGATATATGTGTATTTATATACATATATATATATATATATATATATATATATATTCATACATGTTTCATTAAATAATATAGTGTTGTCTATTTATTTTATGTGAAAATATGTATCAGTATTGTGATTTTCTTTCTTCGTTTAATGATAATGTTATTAAGCTTATCAGACAATATGAAAAGAATTTACATAAAATAAATAGACAACACTTGCCTATGAATAAAAAAATGTTGCCTAAATACACACAATATATATATATATATATATATGTATATATGTGTATGCATATATATATATACACACACACACACACATATATATATATATATATATATATATATATATATATATATATATAGTTTACGATGGGTAAATTGTCGCTATTTTATATATTAATTTCGCGCATGTGTATTGTTTGTTTTTGATTTTGTCAACTGCACAGTATAGTAACGGTATTTGGCAATTCATTCCGCCAGAATTTTGGAAATGGCCTGCTGTACTGCTTGACATTCGTGCTGGAATCTCCAATACGAACATTTCAGACTGTTTTTGGATGTCAATCTTCGGACAGTGCTGAAGATTCGGAAAGAGTTAGATGATATATCCAGTCAACATCATGGTATTGGAATGATCAATAGTTATGGCGATGTTATGACTCTATTCATCTTCTTACAGGCCCTCAGACGCAAGACGGAGGCATACATCAAATGCCTTGTTTGAGGTAGTGCCGCCCTGGGTCAAGAGGGTGGCTGCTAGAAGAACTCATGTCTGGCAGCAGGACTCTACATTATGACACACAAGCTGGAAAACCTAGACATGGTTGTCAGACAATTTCTGCGATCATATCATCCCTTACATCTGTCCACATAACTCCCCAGACAGCACCCCCCTTGTTTATTATGCGTGGGGCGCTGTTTGGCAAGAGACCAACAAAACTCCTCGTAACACTAAAGACAAACGGAAGGCAAGGATTATGTCAGCTTTCAACAACTTAAACAAGGAGACCGTCCAGAAGAGTTACAGGAGTTTCTGAAGTCATCTGGAGGCTGTGGTTGAAGTCAATGTCGATTTTATTGAATAAATTAACTCTTTAGTACTTCAAGATATTTTCATGTAATTTTGGTAAATATGTCTGTTAAAATAAGATATATAAGTGTTATTTTTATTTCTGTAATTTAGACGACAATTTATCCATCGGACATTGTATATATATTGAATATATATTTGATTACGCGTTTCGCCATTCTAGGCTCCATCAGACCCAAAAACGTTTTCCATGAGTCATTAATTAGTATAGGAAATTTTAGCGTCTTTTTGCGGTGAAAAACAGTACATTGATTTGACAACTCTTGCAAAAATCAAATAACTGTTGGATTTTAATTAAACATTGAAGACTAATTTAATTAAACATTCACAAATGCATTAAATTATTTTAGAAATGTTTATTTTTTAGAAAATCTTGGTAAAACATTTTTTATATCTGCTACCCACCCCCCACAAACTTATTTAATTTTTGAATTTTCGAGAAATTCACTTTGTACAATTAATGTTTATAAGCAGAAGTCATTGGAGAATTAGAATAATTGATAAATTTTTTAGATCTTTTAAAATTCTATAGTAATTTGTACGGATGAGTTAATATTTTTATTGCGTAAAAACTATATTTGCTAATCATAAATGGAAAAGCTTACTACAATTCAGCAACCCCAGATATTTTAAAAAGAATTTGACATTTTTTGAGTGTATGTATATATATATATATTTACACACACTCAAAATATGTGCCGATTATGTATAAATATATGCCGATTTCGTTGAAATACGGACGTCCATACACGATATTATCAGAAAATAACAGCAGTAAATATAGAAAATTTAAAGCAGAGGTACCTAAAAATCAATAAAACATTAGATTACGGATATTTTCCGAAATTTTTAAGATTACTCACTAGTTAAAAATTATATGAAAATGGCGCTCACGTTACATTCATCAAGTCATTTTTACAGTTCTGTCCTCCGTAGGAAAAAATAGTTAAATTTGCAGTTGTCAATAAAGCAGTCATACTGAGAATAAGCTTTCAACGCCTTAAATTAACATCTACCTCCGTGTTAGAAATCCATTGCCTTCCATCAGTTCCGTTGGGACTACTATAAACTCTTCCTCATATATATATATATATATATATATATATATATATATATATATATATATATATATATGTATTCTATCACTTACACGTTTGCATGTAACTTGCGGTTATATCTCATCAGCTCAATCGGTGAAATCTCGTCGCCAGTTTAGTACTGCTCATTAATTCATAAAATATAAGTGTTATAACGATAAGCTCTTCCGAACAGGTGCGATGGAAATATTTATAGAAAAGGCACAGAGTGGCAATTTTGCGATGGGGGCGAAAGTGAGTGAAGCTGAGATGCAAGATCAGGACCAATAATATTGCTAATTCTTCTGAACTGAATTTTGAGTTCTAGAAATTGGTGAATAGCTAGATCAAAGATTTCCGCTTTCCTAGCTACACGCGTGTCATTTCCCCCATCACATTTCATGTTCTTGGAAGATTTTAGTACGTTCAGAAAAAGTGACTGAAGCCGAGATGCCAAGTCAGGACTAATATCATTGCAGATAACTCTTTGGATTTTATCTAGAAGCTCTAAACATATAGCAAGAACACCAGACTATATGTGCCAGCAATATATGAAACACGGGAGAATGGTAGACTTATACATATGTAAGATAGAAATTTGCACTTTATGTCTGCACGGGACGTTAGACTGGAGTTTGGCATCAACCATTCTGATGGAAGACAGATAGGTTCTCTCTAATGATTAATGGAGGTGGGCAGTTTTGTTTTCGGGGTGTTAAATTTAACAAGCCATTTCTTGCTCTAGTTAACAACAGATTTTAGTTCACTTTTGAGATGTACTGCCGATGTGAGCTTATCGAATCGATCAGACTTAATATTAAGACAGGAGTAAATAAATATTTTATCCACATCGATATCACATTGGGAGATAAAAAAATGAATTTAAGAAAATCTCCAAAGAGGACAGAACCTAGAAGTAACTAGTCATGATTCAGCAATTGAGCAAAATTGATGTCCCCTTACACACTCCCTGCCGATAAGAAGATATGATTAATGTCCGAATGTTTTTCATCGTGGGTCATTAACTTCGGAGGTTTATTTAAATTGTACTATCTGTCCAAAAAAAAACGTGTGCTTTCTTACAGAAAAGAATGATACAAATTCTTTTAAACAGAAAAAAAAAATCATCCGGATTTTGGTAATTCCAAAGCCTATATGTTTAGAGATCCTAGATAAAATCCAAAGAGTAATCTGCAATGATATTGGTCCTGACCTGGCATCCCGGCTTCAGTCATTTTCCACTGAAGCATTACAGAAATATATCTAAAATACAAAAGCAAAGATCATGTGGTTATTAACAGACTTCCTAAGATTAAGACGGTCTGGAAGGAGAAATCAGATATATCAATGTATATTTATTTTTTGGTCGGTGTTGTCTTTATAAGCTCGAACTCACCAGACGAAGACCCTCGAAGAAATCGGCTCGTGGGATTGCACTGTAAGACAGCCGTTGAGTGACACAAAATGTTTGTGTGGACATAATTACTAGAGGGGTTTATATGTATGATTTATCTTGTAGTTTTGGTAAAGTTATATTTTAGAATAAAGTTTAATTTATTTAATAAATTATAGGATATTATATGGATTAATATCACGAAAGAGATACTTCGTGTTGGTTGATATATTGTTGGTAATTTTACTATAGAAGTGAGTTCTAGCTTATAAAGACAACTCCCCACCAAAACATAAATTTACATTGATATATCTGATAAAAACTGAGTACCATCTACCATGTATTCAGCTGTGAAAGCAGAATAACATATAACATATTTTTATTAGTTTGAAACTCCCCCCAAATTACATTTCAGCATTATGTGACCCATGACGCGTTGATATGCCGTTAAACAAACAAGCCAGGTCCAACTAGATATGGCGGATTAATTCTTATATGAATAACTGTTGAAAATATTTTGGTAAATTGATAAAAGAGTTTTGCTTTTATGTATATCATACTTCATTCTTTATACAGGATGTTCAGAACGTCACTATGAACTAATATTTTTATTAACATACATGTTTCAATATGGAATACAGGAGGAGAATATGAATGAAAATTATAAACAATGTTGTTACAAGTAATTTGGGGTGAAATATAAAAATATGACTAGAAAAGTGAACAGTAAGTTTCCGAACACGCTGTCTTTTGGAAAATATATATTTCATTTTTTTTTCAAATTCTTTCTTTCGTTTTCAGATTCTTCAAGTTTTACTTTCTTTTTTTTCAAATCAAAACAGTTCTGAAACATCACAATGAAAATAACACAACTTTTTCAAGTTCTAATTTTTTCCACTCTATCATATCGACAGACCAGAGCTGAGAACATTGTTTACTTGTCATTACCTTACTATGGCCACATCAACCCGATGGCGAAGCTGGCTGAAGCACTGGCGAATTATGGACACACTAGCTTTATTGTTATCACTGAGAAACTTAATGAGAAATTCTCTCAGATAAAAGATGCTGTCAAGTTCGTCACAATAGAAGAATTTGAAGAGTTTACGACGTTTAATGAAGTATTGTCTAAAGTTTTACTTTCCCCAGAAAAATATGACTTAACGGACATATTCAGTGCTCTGCATTACCTATGCGATCAATATCTTTTAAATGAAAACCTTTTCTAAGGCTGAAATCGTTCAATGCATCTCTAGTTATTGTTGATGCGAATTATGTAAGTAATTGTTTGGCTGTTTTTGCGTACAGACTTAAAATCCCCTTCATACTACTTGGCATGCACAAGCAGTTCAACATTCACCGAACGCCATGGGAAATTTCCTTTTTTCCACATTTTTATTTCTATCAACCGGAAATAAAATCATTTTCGATGAAAATAAGAAATGTGTTGTATCGTTTGCAGGAATACATAAATTGCGCGGTTGGTTCTCCAGGTAAAAAGACTAAAGCCTATGCACCTGAACGGCCGGATATTTCTTTTGACGATCTCCTACGACAAGCTCAACTGTATATAGTCGATTCGGATTACTCACACAGTCTTGCTTTACCAGCGCTTCCAAACGTCAAATACATCGGGGGAATAGCCACACAGCCGGCGAGACCTCTCAAAGGAAAAATCTTGGAATTTATTAATGCTTCTAAACATGGAGTCATCGTTGTATCGCCAGGAAGTACTGTCAGTTAGGGCATTCATGTAAAGAAAATGGAAGAAGCTTTCAGTCAGATCAAATACGATGTCGTCTGGAAACATTCAAATTCTTCTTATTCCCGCGCGAATGTCCTATTAACAAAATGGCTGCCTCAAAACGATCTTCTTGGCCACACAAAAACTAAATTGTTTGTTACACATTGTGGCAACAGCGGTCAATATGAAAGTTTGTACCACGCTGTTCCCATGGTTGGATTTCCTGTTTTTGCAGATCAACCCATTAATAGCAAAAATATACAATTAAAAGGTTTCGGAATTTCAATGGACCTTAATAATTTTACAGTGGACGAATTGGTCAGAAATATCGAGGAAGTCATTGAGAATCCAAAATACAAGAAAAACATTGCAAAGATGAGCGAAATATTTCATTCGCAAGATCTCCCATCGGCCAGAGCAGCCCGTCATGTAAATGAGATCCTAAAATATAGAGGCGATCACTTAAGATCAGAGATTCAAGACATTCCGCTGTATGAGTTTTTAATGCTTGATATTTTGGCCGGCCTTTTTACAGCTGGTTTCGTCATTTTGCTTCTGACGTTCTTTCTTTTGAAAAAGTGTTTCTCAATTGTTTGCAGAATGAAGAGATATGAAGACTTTTTTGTATTTTTATAAAAGCAGGTGAAAATAAAACGTTCTCTCATATAGGTTTAAAATATTTTCGTGAAATTGTGCGTGTGTGTGTGTGTGTGTGTATGTGTGTGTGTGTGTGTGTGTGTGTGAGTGTGTGTGTGATGAGGATATATATTTTTTATATATCAAGAAGAATTTTAGGGGAAGGAATTATGACAAGTGGAAAAGATTTTTTGTGACGCGTTTCGTTCTTTAGGACTTCATCAGACTAATTTTATGTTTATGTTGATACGACTACATTGAGGTTTTTATTGAGTAAATTTATTCTTTAGCATTTCAAGATATGTTTGTGTAATTTTGGTAAATATATCTGTTAAAATGAGATGTCAGTGTTATTTTTATTTTTGCGTAATTTAGACGACAATTTATCCATCGCACCCTGTGTGTATATATGACAGAATATAGTTTTAAGGCATGCTGTATTTATGGCTTAACGTGCTCAATATCAGGAGTAGAGCGCATGCGAATATAAAAGCCGACTGTCGTCTGATTTATGCTTGCACGCATGCCTGACTTTTGTGTCCACGCATGAAATAATATGTTGCCTGTGGGTGTTCACATCAATGTCCACTCATATATATATATATATATATATATATATATATATATATATATATACATGCGTGATTTCATCATCCTCTGCCCATATCACCACTTCAAATGTATCTAAGTTGTAACGAAGCTTTGCCTCAATATTAGATTTTAACGTTTATTCGAACTGAAAAAGAATATGTATTTTTACTGAGTTTCTTCGTTAAATAATTGTATATATAATATAATTCAGATTGAATTTCTAATTTAAAACTGGTAATTTTAATTTTCAATTATATAGTTAAATTTAATATTAATTAGTTAGAATGATTTCTATTTTAGTCCAACCCTAATATTAAGGCATTAATTATTATAACCAAGGTTCGTTGTCAAATGTTTTGAATTCTCATATACTTGTATTTTGATTGGTCATGACAGCTTATGTAACAGCTATTTCCATATCGAGGGGTGTTAGGTCCATTTGACCCTTTTAAAACTCTTTATTCTCCATTCAACACCCTCATTTCATAAGAAATCAGAAGTGTAGAAACAAAATGGCTATTTTTTTAGTGATTTTATAACATATTTATGTTATAATTTTCGAATAAATTATATTTGGTCTACTCTGTATTGAGCACTTTTTAAAGAATATCTTTTGGTTATTGGAATTTATGCCGTATACACCAAAACTGTACTTGGATATATATATATATATATATATATATATATATATATATATATTTACATGACATGAATCATTCATACAAAAAACAGATATTGAAGTTAAGATATAAATAGCAAGAATACATCTTCGCAAACAAATTTAATAAAAGACATTAACCTCGAACCTGTAAATGAATGTTATGATCCCTGTTTATAAATTCCAGTTGCATAAGGTCTTTTTTTAATTTTTTACAAGCTTTCATTTGTTCCTACAGATATCATCAGGTATAAACATATACATATATATATATATATATATATATATATATATACTTGATATATATATATATTTATATATATATACATACTTGATATATACATATATTTATATATATATATATACATACTTGATATATATATATTTATATATATATATATATATATATATATATATCAATCTCTCACCCAGATAATCGATTTCCCCACGCGTTTTTCCTACAATCGTGACTGTAAGCCCTCGACCTGTGTTTTACCTCCATCCCTGACTCGTGTAGTGCCACGCAGCTCTGTCCTATCGGTAACTCCGATCATGCTGTCGTGTCTGTTAGTATCTCCTTCAGCCCCAGCCCCTGGAATGAACCTCCTACCACCAGAACCACTTTCTACTACCAACGGGCTGACTGGGACTCGTTTAGGGACTTCCTCCGCGATGTCCCCTGGGATGCTGTATTTAAGCTCACCACTCATGAGTGTGCTTCTGAGTTCTCTTCCTGGATCAAAGCCGGTATCGAAGCTTTCATCCCCTCCAGGAAATTCAAGGTCAAACCGCGCTCCTCCCCCTGGTTCACAGCTGCTTGCTCAGCCGCCATTGCCCATAGGAACCACTTCTTCCACCGTTTTCGTAGTGACATGTCCGACTCCAACAGACGTCTATTTACCTCTGCACGCAATGAGTGTAAGCGTACCCTCGACAATGCCAAGGCACTATTTGCAGCTCGGATGAAGGAACGTATTGCATCCCGCAAATTTGGCTCCAAGGACTATTGGCGCCTCTGCAAGAGCGTTCTGAATAGTAACAAACCCTCCATTCCTCCACTGTTCAATCAGTTTGAGGTCCTGACCACCTCTGCCGACAAGGCCGAATGCTTCGCTCGAAAGTTTTCTTCCAATTCTATGCTTGACTCCTCTGGGGTACCCTTGCCCGACTTCCCTCCCAGAACTGAGGCCCTACTGGACGGCTTGCACATAACCCTGTCGTCGGTACTGGGCATTATTTCTAACTTAGATCTCCACAAGGCTACCGGCGGTGACGGAATACCAGCCATTGTCCTGAAGAAATGCGCACCTGAACTGGCACCTGCCCTCTCTAAATTGTACAACCGCTGCCTCAAGGACTCCTGTTTTCCTGACTGCTGAAAGTCCTCTACCATTGTTCCTGTCTTTAAGAACTCTGGCGACCCCTCCAACCCTTCTAATTACCGTCCTATCAGTCTCCTTCCCATCTTCGGCAAAGTCTTCGAGGCCATTATCAACACCGAAGTGATTACTCACCTGATATCCCACGATCTGCTCTCAGACAAGCAGTATGGTTTCCGCTTTGCCCGGTCTACTGCCGATGTGCTTACGGCCATCACTGAATTTGTCTACCAAGCTATCCATAGTAACGGCGAAGCCCGTGCCGTGGCCCTTGACATCTCCAAAGCATTCGATAGGGTTTGGCATGCCGGCCTCCTTCGCAAGCTCCGAGGTTATGGTATCACAGGTCGATTGTTTGACCTAATTCAATCGTTCCTATCAAACCGGGATTTGAAGGTTGTTCTCAGCGGATTCTTCTCCAACTCCTATCCCACTACCGCTGGTGTTCCTCAAGGCTCCATCCTTGGCCCTACTCTGTTCCTCATATTTATAAATGACCTTCCAGACGCCATAGACTCCCAAGTCGGTATCTACGCCGACGACACTACTATTTACTCCTGCCTCAAGCACAAATCTACTGAGGCGGACAAAATTAACCTGGCAGCTCAAATTG